>JAVDOI010000070.1:190000-540000 GCA_032191485.1 Leptoclinus maculatus | reverse complement strand
TAAACAATTTGAGACCAATGCACGCGAGACACTAAAATGAAGGAAAACATAATGAAATAGATTAATTTATTTCTATATTAATGTTTTTATTTGAGGCTGTAACGTAGACGATGTGTAGTGTAATCTAATCCTCTTATAATCTAGTTTTCTCTGATTAATCAGACGGAGATAACTTAGTTAAGGTGTTTACATGACGGCTGCAATTATCACATCTTTACCTCAAATCTGGTTGTAATCAAGTTGTTAGCGTGTAAACACAGTAACTGGAGGAGGGAAGATGAAGGCTGCCTTTAACCGCACACACACACACACACACACACACACACACACACACACACACACATGCATTAAGAGTGTGTCATCTTGCTTCTTCCTTAACTTGTGTTCTTTCTTTCTTAACTTGTGTACACTTTGTAAACTGGGTTGTTGATCGTTGTGAGCTTCCACTGGGACGTTCCTCCTCCCTGAACAGAGACGTCTCTGGATCTCTGCACACTGAAGAGCCATAGCAGCACATTATTATTAGATTTTTGTGGACTTTTCCCACTGTAGCTTTTTAATTATTTACCGCTCTGCACTCGTATCTCACATGTACATGTTTTCTTTGCTTGCTGGTTATTTATAACCCGGTGCATCATTTGGGGAATTTAACCATGTTCCTGACGCCCCTTAATGTTGGATGAACTCACATTAATGTTGGATGAACTCTTCAGCAGCGCTGCAGACTTTAGAGTTGGACGCACGTCACAATAAAGTCGGACTTTCTTTAGACTCGACTCTCTAAAGACTCGACAATCATCATTAGGGTTTTGAGACTGCTCTGCTGACCGACTTTAGATTAAAGTTACTACGAGGAACTTTCATTTAGTGTTGACTCTGTCGCCCCCTGTGGACTACAGTGGTAGTGTCTCTGAGCACCAGACTCCCTTTAGAAAACCTCTCATTCTACTGACAGTCTGATCCTCTCAGTCCTGGTTCTGGTTCTCCCGTGCCTCCCTTCCCTCCAGAGGGTCCAGCAGTACGTCCTGGTTCTCCAGCAGAGAGGAGAAGCTCTGCTCCTGGAGGAGGAGGAGGAGGAGGAGGAGGAGGAGATGCTGCTGCTGCTGCCAGGAGCAGAGCTCTCCTCCTCCAGAGACACAACATTTAGTTTCCGAATTACTATTTATTTATTCATTCATTCATTCATTCATTCATTCATTCATTCATTCATTCATTTATTCATTCATAACAGGGACAGTGCACAGCTTCTTAAATGTACCAGAGTTAAATATAAGATAATTTACATCCGTAGTCCCTGAGCAGGAAACAGAGAACAACGTCTCTGTTAAGAAAAGCAGAGAAGTGGTGAAATCATAATCATAATAATAGTATATAATAGTTGTTGTTTACATCTAACAGCTGATTCACTAAAGGTTTTAGTCAAAGTACTCAGCTCAAACCCCTAATTAGAATAATAAAATGTTGCTTAACAGCATCTTAATACTCTTTCCTTCTTCCCTCCATCTCAGGCATCATCCACCAGATGAAGGGGGAGTATGAGACGGCGCTGAAGCTCCACAAAGCCCACCTGTCCTTCGCCCAGGAGCTGAGTGATTACGCTGCTCAGGGTCGGGCCTACGGCAACATGGGCAACGCTCATCACGCGCTCGGCATCTACGACCAGGCCGTCCGCTACCACCGCCAAGAGCTGCAGATCTCTCTGGAGGTGAACCTCAAGCCGCGTGTAGCTACGCTCGTGTTGGACAAACGCCAGCGTGACATCTCTGTTGTGTTTTATTTCTCAGGTGAACGACCGTCCGTCCCAGGCCTCCACGCACGGTAACCTGGCCGTGGCCTACCAGGCGCTGGGCGCCCACGACCGAGCCCTGCAGCACTACCTCCACCATCTCGCCATCGCACGGGAGCTCCAGGACACCCAGAGCGAAGCCAGAGCACTAGGTAAGAAGAAGCCAGAACACTGGAGGACAGAAGAGAGGGAATTCATTCATTTGTATTGATTCATAACTATTTTCCTCTTTTGCAGCAAACTTGGGCAACTTCCACAGCTGGAGAGGCGAATACGCTCAGGCCTTGCCGTACTACCAGCAGTACCTGGCTCTGGCTCCGGGTCTGCAGGACCTGGAGGGAGAAGGGAAGGTTTGCCACAACCTCGGCTACGCTCACTACTGCCTCGGACAGTACCGAGACGCCGTCAGGTCAGAGACCTAATTCATCTCATGAAACTCAAACTGTTTATGATGGGAACATGTTTGTTCTCACACAGAAATGAGAAACGGACTATTTTAAATCCTAGTGGAGATTCCAAAGTTGAAAAAGATGTCAAGAAGAGCACATTTTTCATGGAGTGTTGGGGCTTGATTCAGGCGGAAAAGTGAAGTCAAAGCTTCATGTGTTAAAGCTGCATTCTCACCAGAGACTCCTCTGGTTCTATAGAAGTCTATGAGAAAATGACTCTACTTCTCTCTTGATTTATTACCTCAGTAAACATTGTAAACATGAGTTTATGGTCTCAATCTCTAGTTTCAAGTCTTCTTCAATACAGCATGATGTTCATTTAGTACATTATGGTCCATTTAGAGTCGAATTTCTTTCATCTATTCCCCAGGTATTACGAGCAGGACCTGGCCTTGGCGAAGGACCTCCAAGACAAACTGGCCCAGGCTAAAGCCTACTGTAACCTGGGTCTGGCCCACAAAGCACTGGGGGAGCACAAGAAGGCAGAGGAGTGTCAGAGATACCTGCTCTCTCTAGCACAGGCCTTGGATAACACACAGGTCAACTACTACTACTACCACTGCTGCTGTGTTCAGCCAACACACACAGGAAGTGGTTGTTGATAACGTGGTTGTGTTTGTCAGCAGGCGATGTTCCGGGCCCTCGGGAACCTGGGCGACGTCTATGTGTGTCGGAGCGATCTTCCAGGAGCTCTGAGGTTCTACCAGCAGCAGTTAAGTCTGGCTCAGAAGGTCAGCGATCAGAAGATGGAGGCTGACGCCTACTCGGCTCTTGGATCAGTTCACAGGTAATAAAAAGTCGCCAGAGATTTTCGACCGTGTGTTGTTTTCTTCTTCTTCTTCTTCTTCTTCTCTTACCGCTCTTTTGTCTCCCGTCAGGCTGCTCCGCCAGCTGGACGCGGCCTTGTCCTTCCACAGCCAGGAGCTGACCGTCCGAAAGGATCTGGGCGACCAGCAGGGGGAGTGCCGCGCCCTCGGCCACCTGGCGGCCGTCCACATGGCGCTGGGGGACTACGCCACGACCTTCCAGTGTTACGAGGCCCAGCTGGGCCTGGCGCAGGGACTCAGGGATGCCCGCCTGGAGGCGCAGGTCCACGGGAACATGGGCATCACCAAGATGAACATGGGTGTGTTTGAGGAAGCGATCGGCTATTTTGAGCAGCAGCTGGCCATGCTGCAGCAGCTGAGTGGGACCGAGAGCATGCTGGACCGAGGCAGGGCCTACGGGAACCTGGCGGACTGCTACGACGCTCTGGGAGACTACGAGGAGGCCATTCAGTACTACGAGAAGTACCTGACGGTGGCTCAGAGTCTCAACCATGTCCAGGACCAGGAGAAGGCCTACAGAGGACTCGGCAATGCACACAGGTAAACGTAGGCAAACCGAAGGAAATACGCTCATTCGGTTTCTTTTTGAGAGTTTGATGAGAAGATCAAAACCACTCTCATGTCATCACCCATTGGTTTGTGGACTGACGTTATGATGCTGCTTTATGGTCTGTTTGACTCTAAATGAACCATAACTTACTAAATGAACATCATGCTGTATTGAAGAAGACTTGAAACTAGAGATTGAGACCATAAACTCATGTTTACAATGTTTACTGAGGTAATAAATCAAGAGAGAAGTAGAGTCATTTTCTCATAGACTTCTATAGAACCAGAGGAGTCGCCCCCTGGTGGACACTAGAGAGAATGCAGCTTCAACACATGAAGCTTCTCTTCTCAGACTCAGAGGTTGCCGTCTCTGTAGAACGAGCGTTGTTAACTGTCTTGGAGCTAAATCATAATTAATGTTATTCGACAGTCTAATTTTTATAGGAATATAAGTAATATTCAAACTGATTTAAATACATATTTGATTTCCCGTCTTTGCTGAGCAAAAGTTTTGTGCAAAAGTAATTAAAGGCGTGTCCCAAATATATGCTGAGTTCAGTTGAGTTCAGCGATAAATAAAATCCTGGGCTATTAATTGAAGCTTATGGTTAGTGCATGTCCCAAAATGTCGAACTAATTTAATTAGTGTATTTCATTCTCCTCTACATTGTGACTACTCACCCTGTCTGGTGGTGGAGTGAGCTGGAGCGCATGATTTGCATTAATTATCTTCTTTAAGTGAATGCTGAACATGGAAGCTGGATTATATTCTCTGTTACTGACTAGAATACAGCAAGCCAGACACACCATGTGATCTGCTTGCTGTATTCTAGTCCATCAAGAAGTGTCTTCATGCTGTAACCAATCAGAACTTTTGTCTTTGTATTAATGTCTGTTTGTACGTACGTTTATGTTCTGTGCTCTCCAATTAGTTTGCCAGGACAACATTCATGCACAAAATCTCGAATGAGCTTTTCTTGCCTCAAGCGTACACACATTTTAAATTAGAGTCGTGATGATAATGAAAATAATATCGTTTTTTCACTAACAGTAACGAGCAGCAGCGGAGTAGATGGAAGTTCCCTCGCTTCTTTCCCAGAGAGTATACACTCCACATTTCTCTCCTATGAAACCACAGAAGAAGAACGGGGCTTAATGATGGCTTTCCTTTATCCGTCTGTTCCCGCTCTCTGGAGACAATGAGAGTAGAGTCACTGATTTATCCCGACGAGCGCCGCCTCTCTACTTCTACTCTTTCTCTCGGAGGATACTGAGCTGATTTTACAGCCCATAATCTAAATTATTAATCTATTTGCTTGCTTAAATTGCCCGCATGGGTCTCTCTGATAAAAAACGAGTGCTTTGATAGTAAGTGGAGACAGTACTGTAACATGCATTTTTAAAACACGTACTTTGCTTTTATTGTTTGTAAGATAAAACTAAATGATCACGTCCTTTGTTCCCCCCCTCTCTCTTCAGATCTATGGGGAGTCTCCAGCAGGCGTTGGTGTGCTTTGAGAAGCGTCTGGTGGTCGCCCATGAGCTGGGCGGAGAGGGAGGGGGCAAGGCTCAGGCTTACTGGGAGCTGGGCACTTTACACAGCCAGCTGGGCAACTACGAGCAGTCCCTCTCCTGCCTGGAACACCAGCTGAACATCGCACGCACAGCGGGGGTAAGGGCTCACCTGCAACACATTGTCTCTTCTTGTACTTCTGAATACAACAAATGGTCTTTTTTTTTATTATGAAAAGTACATTTATATGCACAGAGAGATGTAGTAAATCCTGCATTGAATGTCAGGATAAATCCCTGGAGGCAGAGGCCAGCGATGCACTTGGAGGCGTTTACCAGCTGATGGCCGACAACGAGACGGCGCTGCAGGTTTGTGCAGATTCATAATACATAAGTATTTACGAGCCGTCATTTTAAAGAATAATTTGATATTTTTTTACTTGTTTGCTTTCGTTTATGAGAAGATTGATACTCATGTCTGTACGACAAATCAGAATCAGAAGGTTTTATTGCCAAGTACGCAACGCAATAATAATATTAAACACTGTGCAATAGTAAAAGACATCATTTAAAAATAGAAAATGTGAAAATTTACATTAAAATATGATAAACAAAGAAACTAATGAAGAGTATGTTTAAAACAAACTATGTTATTCAAGTGTCAAGTGTGAGTTGGATAGTTAAATATGAAGTTACAGCCAGCAGGCTTTAGCTTAGCTTAGCATAAAGACTGGAAACAGGGGGAACTACTAGCCTGGATCTGTCCGACCGGCAGAGACTCAAGGAACTCTGCGAGTAGTCCAGCACATGACTTCCTTTTTTTTCTTACCGATTGTTGGTGGATTTTGCAGAGGCTACCTGTTTCCCCCTATGTCCAGTCTTTATGCTAAGCTAAGCTAACCAGCTGTGTCTTCATATTTAGTGTACGGACACAAGAGTGGTATCGATCTTCTCATCCGAGTGTCGGTTAGATAATTGAACTAGTCCCTTCAGTAATCGGGTTCTCCTGCTGCAGTGGCACCAGAGGGCGTTGGACATAGCGGAGCAGACGGGGTGCGTGAGGAGCCAGGGTCGAGCCTACGGAAACCTGGGGCTCACCTACGAAGCTCTCGGGAAGTACGAGCGGGCCGTGGTCTTCCAGGAGCAGCACCTCAGTGTGGCGGCACAGACCAACGATCTGATCGCTAAAACTCTGGCCTACGGGAGCCTGGGGAGGACACACCACGCACTGCAGAACTATGCGCAGGCTGTGATGTACCTGCAGGAAGGTAAGGAAGCTCAGCAGCATCGACACACCCCTTTAAACTCGGAAGGAAGAACACAAATCATTTAGTAAAATACCCAAAACTATTCTCACTTTGGCAGAAAGGTGTGTGTTCATTGGATCCCATTGTTTATAGAAAATATTGGTATTCAGAGGCTTTAAATGTGTCATATTTTAAAGGGAACTACGGGGATTATTCTAAAATGAGGTCATCAGAAAAAGATTTAAGATTCTGTAATCACATTAAAAAAATGTAAATATAGAGGCTTTAAAGTCAATAATCCAGATAATCTGGTATCTACTTATGTTGTAATCATTGATTCATTTGATGAGATAACTGATTCTCGTCTCTCTGATTATGGAATCATTATTTGTTAATCTGAAGAAAACAAGCCTGTTAACTATTATTTTCATTATTGGTTAATCTGCCAGTTATTTTATCGATTAATTGTTTAGACTGAAATATCAGAAAATAGTCAACACGGCCCAATAAAATGAATTAACTGCCAACTAATTGATTAATTGAGTCATAATTTCAGCTCTAATACTCACTCAGCACCTGTTCCACTGGTGTCTTTTTGTCCCTCACAGATACATTTGAGTACATATCATGCAGTGACATGAATGCACACTGATAAATATGACACGTTAATGTGAAAAGAGCGTCCTCATGCACCATTAAACAATAAGCGGTTATGTAATAGACTTTACTCCCTCCTGAGTCCAGACGCAGCATGTGTCTGACAGCGTTTCCACCGTGTTCAAAAGCAGTCTGTTTCTGCCCTGAATCAATAAACTCTGATGAAACGAGTGAAGAAGTCACATTGTTTCTTCCTCCTGCAGCGTGTTTTCCTTCAGGCAGCTCGTCGTCAATAATCCCGTTTGATTCAACTTCTCCTCTAACTTGACTTCTCTTTAGAACGCTTCACGTCTCTTGTAGTCGCTAGTTTTAAAACTGCTTTCTTGTTGAAAATAACCCTGAGGGAAGATGGATGGATTACTGAACGGGCCTTTTGGGCTCAGGCCCAGGGGCCCGAAGAGACAGGGGCCCCCGACGGCCTTCACCTACAAAGTGTCGGTCAAAGAGACACATACCATCAGACACAAAACAACTATACGAAGAGACGCAAAATGACCACAACGAGACACAAAACAACTACAAGGAGACAACAAGGACATAAAGAGACTTAAAACAACTACAAAGAGACTTAAAACAACTACAAAGAGTCACAGAATGACCACAAAGAGATACAAAACAACAATAAAAACAGTCTAAACAACTATAAACGTTGTGTCTTGCTCTTATGTAGCAGAGGTGGTGGGGCCTTGTGCATGTCTGAGCCCGGGGCCCCGTCGTCTCGTGATCCGCCCATGTGCTGGAATCTCTTTTCGACACTTAAACATGCAAACTAAAGCTGAGACGAAGCTTCATTTATGAACTCCTTCAGGCCTCGTCGGGCCTGTAACACACGGTCACGGCTTGTCACCAGAACTCACGGATCCTCTTGATTTTAATTGATCATTAACTCAACAAGCAGCCAAGAACTCTGAGCTCAGAGTTGAAGTGAGGACGGAGCCGGAGAAACATTCGTACGCGCTCCTCCAATTAACCTCCCACGACTGAGAGGATAGAAAACACCGAAACAGAACATCACAGGCCCAGACACCCGGAGAGAGGAGGGAGTCAATCAGAACTAGACGTTTGATGAGATTCAGCTCAACCTACAGAAGCCTAATGAGAACTAATCACAACCCGCAACGACTGTCTGCGTCCGCTCAGCGGGGGGGAGATGAAACCTATCTGAGACAAACTGGAGAGGAAGAGGAAGAGGAAGATGAGAAGGGAACAAGGAGAGAGGAGAGAACTGTGAGGCTCCGGGGCAGAACAGTTATGAGTGTCAGAGAGTCTCACATCAGCAGCGTCTGATCTCCTCTTCCTCCTCCTCCTCCTCCTCCTCCTCCTCCTCTTATTCGTCCTCCTCTTCCTCCTCCTCCTCCTCCTCCTCCTCCTCCTCTTATTCGTCCTCCTCTTATTCGTCCTCCTCCTCCTCCTCCTCCTCCTCCTCCTCCTCAGGTCTGCGTCTGTCAGAGCAGTTGGGTCGGAGAGAAGATGAAGCGAAGATACGTCATCGCCTCGGTCTTTCTCTGTGGGCCGGAGGAAACCTGGAGGAGGCGCAGCACCAGGTGTGTGTGTGTGTGTGTGTGTGTGTGTGTGTGTGTGTGTGTGTGTGTGTGTGTGTGTGTGTGTGTGTGTGTGTGTGTGTGTGTGTGTGTGTGTGTGTGTGCATATCTACAGTGGAATGTAACTTTTAAAGTTTGAGGTATTTGTACTTAACTTGAGTATTCAGATTTTTTCCATCTCAGAGGTACATGTTGTACTTTTTATTCTACTACATCTCAGAGGTACTGAAGTGGGACATTCTGCATAATAAGTACTCTTACTTTTGAGTATTTTGCTTGAATATAAATTGAAATGCAGGAGTATTTTTACACTGCGGTGTCTCTACTTAAGTACAAGATCTGAGTACTTTCTCCATCAGTAGTATCTGAACCAAGTATTCTGATCCTTTACTTCAGTAAAGGTAAAAAGACCATTTCCATTTTATTCTACTTTTTAAATTGAAGTTTACATTTAGTCATGAAAAACACACACACACACATATTTATATACAAAATGCAAAAAGAATACATAAAGTATTTAAAATCAGCTCAATTTAAAGGCTGCTAAAATGTTAAATCATCAATATTAATAATCCAATAATATTATATATTCAATATCATAGTATTACTCTGTAATTGGCAGCATACAGCATGTGAAGTGATGGAGTACCAATCTGTTGTATTGTTATTGTTTCTAAAGTTTGAGTCGATGAGTAAACTTCCCTCAGTCTCCTTTGATGGAGACGAGAGAGTACTTCAGATTGTGTATTTGTACTGCCCCCCAGTGGTTACTAATGTAACAGCATGCTCGCTCAGGTTGAAGTCATGACAATAGTTCAGCTTTGACATCTACAGTATGTCAGGTGACACATACAGTGTGTGTGTATGTGTGTGTGTGTGTGTGTGTATCAGTGTGTGTGTGTGTGTATCAGTATCAGTGTGTGTGTGTGTATCAGTATCAGTGTGTGTGTTTCTGTGTGTTTCAGTTGTACAGAGCGTCCGTGTTGTTCGAGGCGATTCGTCACGAGACGCAGCACAGCACCGACTGTAAGCTCTCTCTGTTCGACCTGCAGACCAGCTCGTACCAGGCCCTCCAGAGAGTCCTCGTCAGCCTCGGTGAACCAAGCCCCTCCCCTTGTTTCTGTTCAGTCCACAAACATCCGACCACATTGTTCACTTTCCTTCACTGCACTACTTTAAGGAATTACATGTAAAACCTTCTCGCCTTTTTAATCCTGTGTAACGTGTTCATTGTGAATTATTGTGCAGTTGATCAGTGCATCATAGTGAGTTATTAATAACTATGTTAGGAGCATTTTAATGCCTTTGCTGCCAGTCAAACAATGGAGAAATCACGGAAAGTTGGGTCCCCTGCTGGATTTGAACCCTAGACCCTACGGTTCATAGTCGACACCTCAACCAGGGCTTCTCCTGAAATAATGGAATAATAATAACTTTATTTATAGAGTACCTTTAAAAACAAAGTGTGTCTGCAGGGCGTCCTCTCTCATGTTCAGTCTCTCTCCTTCACTCTCTCATGTTCAGTCTCTCTCCTTCACTCTCTCATGTTCAGTCTCTCTCCTTCACCCTCTCATGTTCACTCTCTCTCCTTCACTCTCTCATGTTCAGTCTCTCTCCTTCACCCTCTCATGTTCACTCTCTCTCCTTCACCCTCTCATGTTCACCCTCTCTCCTTCACCCTCTCATGTTCACCCTCTCTCCTTCACCCTCTCATGTTCACCCTCTCTCCTTCACCCTCTCATGTTCACCCTCTCTCCTTCACCCTCTCATGTTCACCCTCTCTCCTTCACTCTCTCATGTTCAGTCTCTCTCCTTCACCCTCTCATGTTCACTCTCTCTCCTTCACCCTCTCATGTTCAGTCTCTCTCCTTCACCCTCTCATGTTCACCCTCTCTCCTTCACCCTCTCATGTTCACCCTCTCTCCTTCACTCTCTCATGTTCACCCTCTCTCCTTCACCCTCTCATGTTCACCCTCTCTCCTTCACTCTCTCATGTTCACCCTCTCTTCTTCACTCTCTCATGTTCACTCTCTCTCCTTCACCCTCTCATGTTCACCCTCTCTCCTTCACTCTCTCATGTTCACCCTCTCATGTTCACCCTCTCTCCTTCACTCTCTCATGTTCACCCTCTCTCCTTCACCCTCTCATGTTCACCCTCTCTCCTTCACTCTCTCATGTTCACCCTCTCTCCTTCACCCTCTCATGTTCACCCTCTCTCCTTCACTCTCTCATGTTCACCCTCTCTCCTTCACCCTCTCATGTTCACCCTCTCTCCTTCACTCTCTCATGTTCACTCTCTCTCCTTCACCCTCTCATGTTCACCCTCTCTCCTTCACTCTCTCATGTTCACTCTCTCTCCTTCACCCTCTCATGTTCACCCTCTCTCCTTCACCCTCTCATGTTCACCCTCTCTCCTTCACTCTCTCATGTTCACCCTCTCTCCTTCACCCTCTCATGTTCACCCTCTCATGTTCACCCTCTCATGTTCACCCTCTCTCCTTCACTCTCTCATGTTCACCCTCTCTCCTTCACCCTCTCATGTTCACCCTCTCTCCTTCACTCTCTCATGTTCACCCTCTCTCCTTCACCCTCTCATGTTCACCCTCTCTCCTTCACTCTCTCATGTTCACCCTCTCTCCTTCACCCTCTCATGTTCACCCTCTCTCCTTCACTCTCTCATGTTCACTCTCTCTCCTTCACCCTCTCATGTTCACCCTCTCTCCTTCACTCTCTCATGTTCACTCTCTCTCCTTCACCCTCTCATGTTCACCCTCTCTCCTTCACCCTCTCATGTTCACCCTCTCTCCTTCACTCTCTCATGTTCACCCTCTCTCCTTCACCCTCTCATGTTCACCCTCTCTCCTTCACTCTCTCATGTTCACCCTCTCTCCTTCACCCTCTCATGTTCACCCTCTCTCCTTCACTCTCTCATGTTCACCCTCTCTCCTTCACTCTCTCATGTTCACTCTCTCTCCTTCACTCTCTCATGTTCACCCTCTCTCCTTCACCCTCTCATGTTCACCCTCTCTCCTTCACTCTCTCATGTTCACTCTCTCTCCTTCACCCTCTCATGTTCACCCTCTCTCCTTCACTCTCTCATGTTCACCCTCTCTCCTTCACCCTCTCATGTTCACCCTCTCTCCTTCACTCTCTCATGTTCACCCTCTCTCCTTCACCCTCTCATGTTCACCCTCTCTCCTTCACTCTCTCATGTTCACCCTCTCTCCTTCACTCTCTCATGTTCACTCTCTCTCCTTCACCCTCTCATGTTCACCCTCTCTCCTTCACTCTCTCATGTTCACTCTCTCTCCTTCACTCTCTCATGTTCACCCTCTCTCCTTCACCCTCTCATGTTCACCCTCTCTCCTTCACTCTCTCATGTTCACCCTCTCTCCTTCACTCTCTCATGTTCACTCTCTCTCCTTCACTCTCTCATGTTCACCCTCTCTCCTTCACCCTCTCATGTTCACCCTCTCTCCTTCACTCTCTCATGTTCACTCTCTCTCCTTCACCCTCTCATGTTCACCCTCTCTCCTTCACTCTCTCATGTTCACCCTCTCTCCTTCACCCTCTCATGTTCACCCTCTCTCCTTCACTCTCTCATGTTCACCCTCTCTCCTTCACCCTCTCATGTTCACCCTCTCTCCTTCACTCTCTCATGTTCACCCTCTCTCCTTCACTCTCTCATGTTCACTCTCTCTCCTTCACCCTCTCATGTTCACCCTCTCTCCTTCACTCTCTCATGTTCACTCTCTCTCCTTCACTCTCTCATGTTCACCCTCTCTCCTTCACTCTCTCATGTTCACCCTCTCTCCTTCACCCTCTCTCCTTCACCCTCTCATGTTCACTCTCCGATCCAGACCTTCTGCTCCTCATCGTTCATCTTCTGTGTTGCGTTCCAGGTCGGCACGACGAGGCTCTGGCCATCGCGGAGCGAGGCCGTACGCGAGCCTTCGCCGACCTCCTGGTGGAACGGCAGAAAGGGAGTCAGCATGTGGCGACCTCCGACCCCTACGTCCCCGTCACCGTGGAGAACATCCTGGAGACGGTCAACGGGCAGAGGGCCCTGGTCCTCTACTATTCTCTGGCTGGAGGTTTCCTGTACAGCTGGCTGATATCTCCAGGGACAGGTACACACACACACACACACACAGACACACACACACACACACACACACACACACACACACACACACACACACACACACACAGGCAGTGTTGCAGCTTCTAACACCCACTCTCTACTCAGCCTTGTTAATAATTAAAATATATCCCCAAATCTTCCCTGCATACAGAGTTTGGAGTAATTTTCCATCCAGACTGTGTTTTACAAACTGCACGACCAGATTTAAAGGATCAAAGGATCCTTTTTCTAATTCACTCATTCACTCTTGATCTTCCTGAACAGGTATTGTGAAGTTCAACGAGGTGTATCTGGGAGAAGCCGGACTGGAGGAGTTCCAGGATGCTGGTGGTGGTGGGAGTCCACAGGGAGGAGGAGGAGGAGGAGGAGGTCCTCTGTCTCTGGATCAGTACATCGGCAACGCCAGGGAGGCTCTCGGAGTGGACAGCCATTACAGCAGGTTTTTACTTGACTTATCACACTCTTCCAAATAAATTTTGATTCAAGTAACAGTAACATCCTGCTTTTACATGAATGCACGAGTAATAATAATCTAATATATAATAGAAGAACAGTTGTCATACTTTAAATACATTTCACTGATTATACTGACATACTTTTACAGATGTAGTAGTACTTTTACTGAAGTAAAGGATCTGAATACTTCCTCTACTACTGCTAATGATTAGCATCGTCATAGTGAACATGTAGAGCGTCACACAGAGCAGGTAGCGTTCAAACACGAGGAGGAGGAGGAGGAGGAGCAGAAGAAGATGGAGGAGCTCCACTCTGCATGTCATCCGTCTTCCTTTCCTTCGGCTCTCCGCTGCCATATTTTCTTACACTCAATTATTCCGCCCGCAAACTTCGGGCCTCGGTCGGCAACCTCCGGACGACGTCTTTGTAAATCACGACCACGTGTCGTCGTGTCAGCAGATGTTCCCCCACACAAACCTCTCAACCTTCTGTGGAAACCGCTGCTGTGGGGCTTCTGCAGCCAGCAGCCATTCATTGTGTGTGTGTGTGTGTGTGTGTGTGTGTGTGTGTGTGTGTGTGTGTGTGTGTGTGTGTGTGTGTGTGTGTGTGTGTGTGTGTGTGTGTGTGTGTGTGTGTGGCGAGCCTCCCTCCATTTACGTTGTGATGATTATGAATCCTGCTCATCCACAGCGTGACAAGTATTTGCACATATGCACCATTTAAAATGGACTTTAACTCTCCTCTAGCATGTAGGAACTGCTACTTCGACACAAATCACATCTCCCCCGAGCCGCGAAAAAAGTGCAGCCGGAGGATTCCATAAAAAGTAATGGTGTCTGCTAATGGTGGCTTGTGGGAGCCATCAGTTCGCTGCATGAAGCTGTGAGTGCTGCGATCAATCGCTGGAAAGAGACCCGTCGTATCTCCTGAAGAGCGTTAAACATCACACGTTCTCTGCAGCTCTCTGCTTCTGTTTTATCCTCAAAATGAAGAAAATGTGTCCTGATGTTTGTGTCAGAGGTGTGGACTCTGTTCCTGCTGGTGTCACAGTGATAATCCTCCTCTCTTCACAGAGTTTGCTCCAGCAGTGAGACAGAAAGTGAAGCCGGAGATCTGTTGGAGCAACACTTTGAGGAGCTGAACAACAAACTGACGTCGGCCACCGACCCCACGGGATACCTCCGCATGGTGTCCAGAAACAACCTCTTCAACAGGTAGCACTTTGGGTTTTTACCTTTGATTTGGCCAAATATCTAAAATAATGAATGGATGGATTGCCATGATATGTACAGGCATTCATGTTCCCCAGAGGATGAACCCTACTTACTTTGGTAATCCTCTGGTATTTATGACTAAATACCTGCAGAACGAACAACTTTACAACCATCCTGCAGACTCTCATCCTCCTTTAGCTGCTGATCAACAGTGTGTGTGTGTGTGTGTGTGTGTGTGTGTGTGTGTGTGTGTCTCTGATGTGTGTGTTGAACAGAAGCTGTCAGAGCATGACGAGTCTGTACAGCGCCACAGTGTCTCCAGTGAAGGACGGCTTGTCGTCTCCACCGTACCGGCCGAGTAACATCAGCAAACCTCCTCTCCGAGCCCTTTATGACTTACTCATAGCGCCGATGGAAGGGGTGTGTATCATGTATATTATATATTATATATACATATATATATATATATGTATATATTATATATATCAGACTGCATCTCTGCTTTTCATTTCTTCTCCCTCTTTGTGAACTGAACTCTGTGTCCAGGGCCTGATGCACAGCAGTGGACCCGTGGGTCGACACAGACAGCTGGTGTTAGTGCTGGAGGGGGAGTTGTACCTCATCCCGTTTGCCTTGCTCAAAGGCAGCTCCTCCAACGAGTACCTGTATGAAAGGTTCAGCCTCATCTCTGTTCCTTCTTTAGGCAGCCTGGGAGCCACGATCAAGGTAGGAGATTTATATATGCAAATGAGGCGTTATCTTATTAAATATGTGCTAATTTTCATACATTTCCTGAACAGAAATCTGACCATTGGATAAAGCCAGGTTCATAATTCTTGTTTTATTTTGTTGACATATTAGAGTCAAAGGTTTTTACAGAGAATTTAGGATATATATTTTAACCAAATCTCTATAACCATGTAAACTCATATCTGCTGACCTGTGTTCTCATATGTTAGAGTCATCCTCGCCGCGGTGGGCCCTTACTGTGCTCAGATGGAGGCTCAGTGGCTGCGGTGGTCGGGGCTCCTCGCCTGCCCCCCTCTGTGATGGACCGCTGGCTGTGGGGCCCCTTGCCCTCAGCCCAAGACGAAGCTCTGTGGCTGGGGGAACAGATGGGATGTCACGCCCTGATCGGAGCCAGCGCCACGAAGGAGCGCGTGCTCGCGGCTCTGAGTCAGGCGGAGTGCGTCCACTTTGCGACTCACGTGTCGTGGAAGCTCGCCGCCTTGGTGCTCGCCCCCAGCCAGGAGCACGTCGCGGGGGAGGGGGCCGCCGGGCGACCCAGGGAGAGGTCACCGTGCGGGGGGTCGGGGGGAAAGATCAAGGGCTCGCTCCAGAAGAGCCACAGCAGCCCGGAGAGTCTCAGAGGGGCGGATGAAACCAGCGAGGACGGGGAAAGTGTGTGTGACGTGGAGAGCGTGTGTGACAGTCCGCCGCTTCACGACTTCCTCCTCACTGCTGCTGACATCCTGGACCTGTGCTTGACCGTCAAACTGGTGGTTCTGAGGTGATTATACACAGATTCAAAGTTCCTCCAAAGCCCTGCGAGGCTCCAGCTGACCTCTGACCCCTTCCCCTCAGGTTGTACCCGGAGTCCAGCAGCAGGGCGACGGCTGATGGCGTGGTGGGTCTGACCCGAGCCTTCCTGGCCGCGGGGGTCCAGTGTGTGTGCGTCTCTCTGTGGCCCGTGCCCATAGCGGCCTCCAAACTCTTCACGCACACCTTCTACGCGGCGCTGCTCAACGGGACCAAAGCCAGCGCGGCGCTGACGGAGGCCATGAAGACTCTGCAGAGCAGCAAGCACTTCTCACACCCGTCCAACTGGGCCGGTGAGCGGAAACACCGGCACGCATTGACACGGAAATCTGTGGTTATTGTTCATAACAAGCGACTTTATATGTTATATGTTTATAAAGCATCCCCTGCTTTATGGTCTGTTTGACTCTAAATGGACCATCATTTACTAAATGAACATCATGCTGTATTGAAGAAGACTTGAAACTAGAGATTGAGACCATAAACTCATGTTTACAATGTTTACTGAGGTAATAAATCAAGAGAGAAGTAGAGTCATTTTCTCATAGACTTCTATACAACCAGAGGAGTCGCCCACTGGTGGACACTAGAGAGAATGCAGCTTTAACACGTGAAGCTTTGGATAGAACCGGAGGTTGCCGCCTGATAACAACACATACAAATGTTTTTCTTGCTTTTAGTGTAAAGAAAACGTTCACAGTTAATGAACAATCCATTCATAAAACAAATGATGAGCAGCCTGTCAGCTAAAACAGACAACAATTCATTTATCTTCTCTGTTCTCAGTTGTCTTTGCAAGTTCTCGTATTTTTCTCCATGATGAGTCTGAAAGTGTCGCTGTAAAGGATCTTCTTTGAGCAATGAAAGGTTCCATGAACAGGCCAAACACACCGGCTTCACATTTACCTCTAAAGAAATATGAATTGTTCCATTTGTCTCAGAAAACCAGACACTCTGTGTCGGCTTTCCTCCTTTTAGACTCCTCCTCCTCCTCCTGCTGCGTGGACAGAAGCCTCCTCTGCTGCTCTTATTAGTACAGCACGACCCCCAGTGGACAAACACGAATATCACTGCATTTTATTGAAAAAAATATAGTTAACGACTTCTCTGCAATATTCACACTTTGCAAAGTCATCCAGTGGTCCGGAGTGGACTCTGTGACGAGCCGCTTCTGGGCCTCGAGCCATATGTTTGACACCCCTGGTTTAAGCCTTTAATGCCCAGCTGCTCCTTTTCTGCACCGCCGCTCTGCTTTATTTGGACAGCTTGGGCGATATCTGTTCAGATATATTTACTTTAGTCGCCGAGTTAATTATTTTTGTATTTATTTATTTATTTATTATTTGCATTTATTTAATTTATTTAGTTGTATTTAGTTGTATTTATTTTTTTGATTCTGTTTGTATTATTTCCTCAGGCTACATGCTGGTGGGCAGCGACGTGAAGCTGAACAGCCCCATGTCTCTGGTGGGACAGGCTCTGGCTGAGATCCTGCAGCACCCAGAGAGAGCGAGGGACGCCCTCAGAGTCCTCCTGCACCTGGTGAGACCCCCTCACACTGTTTACATCCGTCGTCACTCATTCATAATTCATATTTAGTTTTGATAATGTTTGGACTGTTGAAACATAAAAGCACACAATAAGGAGCACAATGAACAGTGATACCTCTTTCTGCTCGTGAGGACTATTGATCTGTTGATTGACGATGAGACGGACCGGTCGGTGAAGTGTTGGATCTCTTTGTCTCTGCAGGTTGAGAAATCTCTGCAGCGCATCCAGAGCGGCCAGTGTAACCCGATGTACACATCTCAGCAGAGCGTCGAGAACAAGGTCTGCCCGTCGCTCCCTTCGTCTCTTCGTCTTTATTAGACGTCAGCCTCTGTGCCCCCCCCCCCACTAATGTGTCCTCTGTCCTCTGAAGGTTGGCGGCGTCCCCGGGTGGCAGGCGCTCCTGTCCGCGGTGGGTTTCCGGTTGGACTTCTCCGGCAGCGGCGCTGGTCTCCCCGCGGCGGTTTTCTTCCCCACCATAGACCCCGGGGATCGGCTGCAACAGTGCAGCACCACTCTGCAGTCTCTGCTCGGTGAGACTAGTCCCTCCAGGATCCAGACTTCATGAAGCATGCACCTCCAAAAATAGTTATAAACATGCACAAACATGTCACGGAGAAGATGTGAAACATCTGCTGCTCTCCTCAGGTCTCACTCCTCCGGCTCTGCAGGCTCTCTGTAAACTGGTCACAGTGTCCGAGGCCGGAGAACCGCTGATTCATAAGGTACCATGTTGTGTTCTAGTGGCACAGTTACTCATTCATACCAGTGGTGGAAGAAGTACTCAGATCCTGTACTGAAGTACAAGTACCAGTACAACAACGTAGAATACTCCATGACAAGGAACCTGATCCTCTATATGAACCAGTCTCAGTGTAGTCCTGATCCTCTATATGAACCAGTCTCAGTGTAGTCCTGATCCTCTATGAACCAGTCTCAGTGTAGTCCTGATCCTCTATATCAACCAGTCTCAGTGTAGTCCTGATCCTCTATATGAACCAGTCTCATTATAGTCCTGATCCTCTATATGAACCAGTCTCATTGTAGTCCTGATCCTCTATATGAACCAGTCTCAGTGTAGTCCTGATCCTCTATATGAGGACGCATGGAACCCGTTACGCGCAGAACCCGTTACGTGCAAAATCCATTACGCGTGGAATCCGTTAGGCACAGAACCCATTACACGTGGAACCCGTTACGAGCAAAATCCGTTACGCGCAAAATCCGTTACGCGCAGAACCCGTTACGCGCAAAATCCGTTACGCGCAGAACACGTTACGCGTGGAACCCGTTACGAGCAAAATCCGTTACGCATGGAACCCGTTACGCGCAAAATCCGTTACGCGCAGAACCTGTTACGCGCAAAATCCGTTACGCGCAGAACCCGTTACGCGCAGAACCCGTTACGAGCAAAATCCGTTACGCGTGGAACCCGTTACGCGCAAAATCCGTTATGCATGGAACCCGTTACGCGTGGAACCCGCTACGCGCAAAATCCGTTACGCATGGAACCCGTTACGCATGGAACCCGTTACGCGCAGAACCCGTTACGTGCAAAATCCGTTACGCGCGGAACCCGTTACGTGCAAAATCCGTTACGCATGGAATCCGTTACGCATGGAACCCGTTACACGCAAAATCCGTTACGCGCAAAATCCGTTACACGCAAAATCTGTTACGTGCAGAACCCGTTACGCGCAAAATCAGTTACGCGCAAAATCAGTTACGCGCAGAATCCGTTACGCGCAAAATCCGTTACGCGTGGAATCCGTTACGCACAGAACCCGTTACACGTGGAACCCGTTACGAGCAAAATCCGTTACGCGCAAAATCCGTTACGCGCAGAACCCGTTACGCGCAAAATCCGTTACGCGCAGAACACGTTACGCGTGGAACCCGTTACGAGCAAAATCCGTTACGCATGGAACCCGTTACGCGCAAAATCCGTTACGCGCAGAACCTGTTACGCGCAAAATCCGTTACGCGCAGAACCCGTTACGCATGGAACCCGTTACGAGCAAAATCCGTTACGCGTGGAACCCGTTACGCGCAAAATCCGTTACGCATGGAACCCGTTACGCATGGAACCCGTTACGCGCAGAACCCGTTACGTGCAAAATCTGTTACGCATGGAATCCGTTACGCATGGAACCCGTTACGGGCAAAATCCGTTACGCGCGGAACCCGTTACGTGCAAAATCCGTTACGCATGGAATCCGTTACGCATGGAACCCGTTACGCATGGAACCCGTTACGCATGGAACCCGTTACGCGCGGAACCCGTTACGTGCAAAATCCGTTACGCATGGAATCCGTTACGCATGGAACCCGTTACGGGCAAAATCCGTTACGCGCGGAATCCGTTACGCATGGAACCCGTTACGGGCAAAATCCGTTACGCGCGGAACCCGTTACGTGCAAAATCCGTTACGCATGGAATCCGTTACGCATGGAACCCGTTACGCGCAAAATCCGTTACGCGCAAAATCCGTTACACGCAAAATCTGTTACGTGCAGAACCCGTTACGCGCAAAATCAGTTACGCGCGGAATCCGTTACGCGCAAAATCCGTTACGCGTGGAATCCGTTACGCACAGAACCCGTTACACGTGGAACCCGTTACGTGCAAAATCCGTTACGCATGGAATCCGTTACGCGCGGAACCCGTTACGTGCAAAATCCGTTACGCATGGAATCCGTTACGCATGGAACCCGTTACGCGCAAAATCCGTTACGCGCAAAATCCGTTACACGCAAAATCTGTTACGTGCAGAACCCGTTACGCGCAAAATCAGTTACGCGCAGAATCCGTTACGCGCAAAATCCGTTACGCGTGGAATCCGTTACGCACAGAACCCGTTACACGTGGAACCCGTTACGAGCAAAATCCGTTACGCGCAAAATCCGTTACGCGCAGAACCCGTTACGCGCAAAATCCGTTACGCGCAGAACACGTTACGCGTGGAACCCGTTACGAGCAAAATCCGTTACGCATGGAACCCGTTACGCGCAAAATCCGTTACGCGCAGAACCTGTTACGCGCAAAATCCGTTACGCGCAGAACCCGTTACGCATGGAACCCGTTACGAGCAAAATCCGTTACGCGTGGAACCCGTTACGCGCAAAATCCGTTATGCATGGAACCCGTTACGCATGGAACCCGTTACGCGCAAAATCCGTTACGCGCGGAACCCATTACGCGTGGAACCCGTTACGCGCAAAATCCGTTACGCATGGAACCCGTTACGCATGGAACCCGTTACGCGCAGAACCCGTTACGCGCAAAATCCGTTACGCGCGGAACCCATTACGCGTGGAACCCGTTACGCGCAAAATCCGTTACGCATGAAACCCATTACGCGTGGAATCCGTTACGCGCAAAATCCGTTACGCGTGGAACCCGTTACGCGCAAAATCCGTTACGCATGAAACCCATTACGCATGAAACCCATTACGCATGGAACCCGTTACGCGCAAAATACGTTAGGCATGGAATCCGTTACGCATGGAACCCGTTACGCGCAAAATCCGTTTCGCATGGAACCCGTTACGCGCAAAATCCGTTACGCATGGAACCCGTTAGGCGCAAAATCCGTTACGCATGGAATCCGTTACGCATGGAACCCGTTACGCAGGGAATCCGTTACGCATGGAACCTGTTACCCGGAAAATCCGTTACGCATGGAACCCGTTACGCACGGAATCCGTTACGCGCAGAACCCGTTACTAAAGCGTACACGGACCATGAACAAATACGAGTCCGTCCATTTTTTGTTAAAGCTCTGTTTTCGAGGTCCACTTTTTAGAGCACGCCATGTTAACTTGATTCTCCGACTTACTCACTTCTCTCACTGCTTCTCTCTCACTGCTCTCGCTCCGTCTCCCGCCTGTCTGCGTAATCTCACTCGACTCACGATGCATTTTGGAATAAACATTTGATTGGCTGAGTAGCGTCACGTGAGATTATTTACAATGTATGTAATTGGTCGGTGTGTTTCCTGAACTGCTGAATGAATGCCGTAAAGGCCAGAAAAGCTGCGCAGGTAAAAACAGAAGCGCTCCGCCAAAATGTACAATTCTCAATTATCCATCAATTATACGTCCGGGTCCGGACGCCTATTGGCGACCCCTGCTCTATATGAACCAGTCTCAGTGTAGTCCTGATCCTCTATATGAACCAGTCTCAGTTTAGTCCTGATCCTCTATATGAACCAGTCTCAGTCTAGTCCTGATCCTCTATATGAACCAGTCTCAGTGTAGTCCTGATCCTCTATGAACCAGTGTCAGTGTAGTCCTGATCCTCTATATGAACCAGTCTCAGTGTAGTCCTGATCCTCTATGAACCAGTCTCAGTGTAGTCCTGATCCTCTATATGAACCAGTCTCAGTTTAGTCCTGATCCTCTATATGAACCAGTCTCAGTGTAGTCCTGATCCTCTATATGAACCAGTCTCAGTGTAGTCCTGATCCTCTATATGAACCAGTCTCAGTCTAGTCCTGATCCTCTATATGAACCAGTCTCAGTGTAGTCCTGATCCTCTATGAACCAGTGTCAGTGTAGTCCTGATCCTCTATATGAACCAGTCTCAGTGTAGTCCTGATCCTCTATGAACCAGTCTCAGTGTAGTCCTGATCCTCTATATGAACCAGTCTCAGTTTAGTCCTGATCCTCTATATGAACCAGTCTCAGTGTAGTCCTGATCCTCTATATGAACCAGTCTCAGTGTAGTCATGATCCTCTATGAACCAGTCTCAGTGTAGTCCTGATCCTCTATATGAACCAGTCTCAGTGTAGTCCTGATCCTCTATATGAACCAGTCTCAGTGTAGTCCTGATCCTCTATATGAACCAGTCTCAGTGTAGTCCTGATCCTCTATGAACCAGTCTCAGTGTAGTCCTGATCCTCTATATGAACCAGTCTCAGTGTAGTCCTGATCCTCTATATGAACCAGTCTCAGTGTAGTCCTGATCCTCTATGAACCAGTCTCAGTTTAGTCCTGATCCTCTATAGAGGATCAGGACTAAACTGAGACTGGTTCATATAGAGTCTATATGAACCAGTCTCAGTGTAGTCCTGATCCTCTATCAGACCTCCATCAGTAAAGAGACCATCAGAGAGAAGATGGTCTATTTCTATAGCGTTATTCTTAATGCTCGTCATCGGAGCCACCGGGTCGGGTTCTGGTGAAACCAGATGAACTCATGCAGGTTCACCAGAACCTCCTTCAGCTCAGACTCCAGCAGGAGTTACTTTCCACCGCTGGTTCATGTCGTGATGAATGAAGGTGACTCTCAATGTGTTGCTGCCCGTACGTACTGTGCATCTGACGTGAGACGTCCCTTATTGGTTAGTCGTGCATGGCCTCAGTCACTCAAACCCAGTTCACGCTGGAATAAACCACTAAAGCTGTGTTTCCTCTTCTCTCATACGCCTCCTCTCAAAGGCGGTTAAAAGCATGGTGGGAATGGTAAGTGTTTCAGAGACAGTGTGGCACCCGTCAACGTGTTGTATTGTTTTAAAAGATGTGGGTGCTACAACCAAAGAAAGAGACCCTCACTGTAGCGTCTCATAATGACAGTAATGATACGTGCGTTCCCCTCCGAAGCTTCACCAGGTGCTGGTTCAGTTGCAGTCGGGCGACAAAGACCAGGACTTTTCTCTGGCTCCCATTCAAGTGTCCATAAGCGTGCAGCTCTGGAGGCTTCCGGGCTGCCACGAGTTCCTGGCGGCGCTCGGTGAGTCCTCGACAGATTAAACCGAGTTTCACTCTTATTTTGAAAAGGAAACTTAGTGAGGAGGTAACAATACATTTATGATGATGAGTATTATGAATGGAAGCATATTGCTGCTTGGGATGAGAATATATATATATATATATATATATATATATATATATATATATATATATATATATATATATATCTCTAATGTTGGAGGAAGTATTCAGATCCTTTACTTAAGTAAAAGTATCAATACTACACTGTAATAATACTCCATGACAAGAGTAAAAGTACTCAAATTGGCCTTTAAAGAGTTTTATTTAAATGTGTTTTATTTGAAGTAAAGAATGATAGATACTTCAGATATACATGTAGTGGGAAAGTCCTGCAGGAGATCTGGACCAAAACAAATGTATTTATATTTCCGTCTGACCGGTAGAGTTAGAGGTGTGAATTAGCATGAAATGGAAGGTGCAGTACTTTGTAAATGTACTTGGGTACATCCCGTCTCTCTCAGGCTTCGATCTCTGTGAGGTGGGTCAGGAGGAGGTCCTGCTGAAGACCGGGAAGCAGGCCAGCAGGCGCATCATGCACTTCGCCCTCCAGTCTCTTCTGGCTCTCTTTGGTGAGAATAATGTCACAGACATTTGCCATTAGATAATGCCTCATTTGCATATTTAAACATACGATTTCAGAAAACTTGTGATACAAAAAAGAATTGTCTTAATATCAGTAGTCAGCTGGAGAAGTTTCATGGTGATATCTCGTAGTTCATTTTCTGACCCTACTGACCATCGTCTCCCTTTCACCCTCCTCTCAGACTCCACAGAGCTTCCCAAGCGTCTGAGCATGGACAGCTCCTCGTCCCTGGAGTCTCTGTCCTCCTCCCAGTCCGCCTCCCAGCCTCACTCCTTACCCCTCTCCTTCGGGTGCTACCCGTCTCAGCCCTCCTCCTTCTTGCCCCCCGTCTGCCCGGACAACCTCTCCTGCGACGCCATCTCCGTCTACAGCCTCAGCTCGCTCGCCTCCTCCCTCAGCTTCCTGTCGCGACCCGAGCCCGCCGGCAGCGACATCATCAGCCAGCGCTCCCACCAGCACCAGCAGGAGCCGGAGAGGCCTCGCGGCGGGGGAACGGGCCTCTACGCCTCGCACCGCCACTCGGGCGGGCTGTCGAGAGGTCAGCTGACCAATCACGGAGGAGGGGGAGGAGGAGGAGAGGAAGAGGAGTACGAGGGGTTCTCCATTGTAAGCAGCGAGCCGTTAGGGCGAGGGAGGAGGGAGTGTGACACGCTGCCTCTGCCTGCGGGACGCCGACACAGCAGAGGGGGAACCGGGAGAGGGTCGGCCGGGGGTCACGGGTACCCGGTCATGATCTCCTCCAAGGGAAGCATCAGCACGCCGACGTCCCCGATCAAAGCTCCGCCACCGCCGCTGAAAGTCCACAACAGCCCCAAACCCAAAGAGATGTAAGTCTGTGAGATATCTGAAACATCTCAACAGCTGAGGATGGATTTTAGTGATCCTATAGAGTATCCTGAAGAGACGTTTCCTTTTGTTCATGCAGAAAAGTTTTTGACTTTAATTTGCACAACAATGACAGAGAAGGAGACGTCGGCAATAAAAATCTTCCCATCCCTCCTACAACGCTTATTAAATATGAATGCACAAGTAAAAATGAGAATCTAAGACATAAAATAGTGCAGAAGTTAAAATACAGGGTCAAATATAATATATATAGAATATAGAATAAACTAAAGCAGGTTGACAGCAGTTTTTCTATCTTTGTTGGCACCAAAATACCAATTTTTAAAGGCAGAAAATAACTGTGAGCCCTGAAATAACTCCTCATCCATCACAGCTGTGTATCTGGTGGCCTCTGATATGTTACACAGTTTATCAAGTGATGATGAAACTGTTGTGGCAGCTATGTGATGGTGTTTAAGCTCTTTTGCAGCTCTTGTTCAGAATCAGAAAGTGTTTATACAAACAAATAAAAGTACGTTAAAACAGTATTACTACAGTGTCACGCGTATATTAACAGAGAAAAGATGTGCAAAGGTTCCTAGTTTAACTATACTAATATCTGTATCTTATTAAGTCTTTTGTAATCTTAATATAACTGTGATGTTGTTTTATTTGCAGCGCTGCTCCTCAGAGGACGGGGAAAGGGAAGGCGAGCAGCTCGGAGTCGGACCAGTCCAGCACGGAGACGGACAGCACGGTGAAGTCCCAGGAGGAGAGGACGGGGCCCGTGGGACAGCTGGACCCGCAGGAACTGGCCCAGAAGATCCTGGAGGAGACCCAGAGCCACATGGAAGCCGTGGAGAGCCTGCAGAGGGCCAACAGCGTCAGGGGGGCGACGTCGTCGACTCCTACGACCCCGACTTTGACTCCCGCCGGAGGAGTGCGAGGCTTTCGGCCCTCGGAGAGCAGCGCGTTCAGCCGGCCGCCCAGCAGAACCGGCCTGAAGCCGTGCTCCTCGCCTCTCTTCTCCCTCTCCACATCAACGCCTCCCCCGACTCGACCAAAGCCTCCGTCGCGCTCCTCGTCTCTGCAGAGGATCAGCAGCCCGGCTCCCTCCTCTCCCTCTTTGTCTCTCCCCGCCGTGTCCCCAGATGTGCACGTGCAGCTCAAACTGAGGTACCCCACCTCGCCGTACGCCGCCCACATCTCGCCCTCGCACTCTCCGGCCGACAGCGCCCCGTCGCCGGCCCTCTCCTACTCCTCCACGGGATCCGTTTCCGCCTCCTCCTCCAGCCCCGCAAACACCCCCGAACTCACCCGGTCCAAGCGGGACAGTAAAGTCCAGGCCGTGCATGACTTAAAGACCTTCTGGGCCAACAACGCGGGCCAGAAACACGAGCTGCCCTGCAACGCCAGCTTACTCCGAGGTGGGAGTAATAAAAAGATGAGCACGGTTCAGAAGGACGTTTTGGGTTTGCTTAATCTCTCACCGAGACACGAGTCCGTCAGCAAAAACGACGACGGATCGGAGAGCCACAGAGGTCCCCAAAAACTGGAGGCCAGACCTCCTCCAGCTAAAGGAGGCGTCAAGCTCCCCTCTGGGAACGGATACAAGTTCCTCTCACCTGGACATTTCTTTCCTTCCTCCAAATGTTGAGAGGAGTCTTCTGTGTCCTTCTTGGTGTTTGTACTTTGACAGAGGCTGTCCATTTGTCAGCTAAATACTACCACCGTTTGTTTCTTTGTTTTTTTTAAGCAACACCTGCTGATTTAAAAAAGAAAAGTACTGTTTCGTACCGACGGATTTTACACATCGCTACTTTGTTTTGGTGAAGAGATGTTTTGAATGTGATGAATGTGCCTTCATTCTGGAGAGAGCCGGAAGGACCAGAGGACTCCTGGAGAGACTTGTTGAGGCTTTAATCTTTGTTTTCATGACTAGAGAGCATGTGTCTCCGTGTCTCCGTGTCTCCATGATCTGTCCTCACAGTCTGCTGACTGAGAACGTTTCCTGTCCACCTGACTGCTCGCTATACGTTTGTGTGAGTCGACCTGAATTTGATTTATCGTGTATTAATTATTGTTAAACGTCACGATTGTCGTCGTTTATTTTGTAAAGTAAGCCGTGTTTTCCAGTCCTTATTACACATTTTATATAAAGACAATTAAAAGACGAGAGGAAAACATTTTGATATTTTTTATGGAGGTTTGATTGTCGTGTGATTGTCAGCATGGTACCTCTTGCTGTTCGCCGTCAGACTGACTTTATAATGTACAATTTTGCATCGGTGCCAGACTCCTATTGAGAAATATCTGAAGACGTGGACAAATAAAAATGATCCTTTCCTTGTTTTTGTTTTCATAATCAATTCTCTTTCCACTCACGATAAACACGAAACAGAAAATCTTTGATTAGATGTCAGAAGTAGGAATAGTTATCTAAATTCTAAATTGTAATACAGTGAGAGTATTTTTACTGTGTATGGTTACGTTTCCTTAATAATGATCTAAATACTTCTCTAATTTGACCACAATAGACCTGTACAGTAGATATTTATAGTGCTGTTATACTTGTTATACTTATAAGTGCACAACAAAACAGATGACAGGACTGTAAAACAAGTGAAATGTTAAAAGTGTTGAGTGTGATTAAATAAAGAAACAGGGATGTGCAGGGGAGTGACCAGAAGGAAATGTCCTGGGGATGACAGAGTCAGTGGGGGTCTCGGGCTTTGTTAATGAGCCCGACTGCGGACGGGAAGAAACTGTTCGTGTGGCGTGAGGTCTTGGTCCTGATGGAGGTCTTGGTCCTGATGGACCTCAGCCTCCTGCCAGATGGAAGGGGCACGAACAGATCATGTCCAGGGTGAGAGGGGTCGGCTACAATCTTTCTTGTTCGCTTCAGGGTCCTTGAAGCGAACAAGTCCTGGAGGGACGGCAGATTGCAGCCAATCAGTGATGGGGGCTGGTGGGGCTGTGTTCTTCCTGAAATCCACAACCATCTCCACTGTCTTTAGAGCGTTGAGCTCTAAGTTGTTCAGACCGCACCAGGTCACCAGATGGTCAGTCTCCCACCTGTAGGCGGACTCATCCCCACCAGAGATGAGTCCAATGAGGGTGGTGTCATCCGCAAACTTCAGGAGCTTGACGGACTGGTGACTGGAGGTGCAGCTGTTGGTGTACAGGGAGAAGAGCAGAGGGGAAAGAACGCAGCCTTGGGGGGAACCGGTGCTGATGGTCCGGGAGGCTGAGACGTGTTTTCCCAGCTTCACGTGCTGCTTCCTGTCAGACAGGAAGTCTGCAATCCACTTGCAGGTGGAGTCGGGCACGTGCAGCTGGGAGAGCTTCTAGTGCAGCAGAGACGGGATGATGGTGTTAAAGGCAGAGCTGAAGTCCACAAACAGGATCCTGGCGTAAGGTTCCTGAGGAGTCCAGGTGCTGGAGGATGAAGTGAAGGGCCATGTTGACTACGTCGTCTACAGACCTGTTGGCTCTGTATGCGAACTGCAGGGGGTCCAGGAGTGGGTCAGTGAGGGCTTTTAGGTGGGACAGGACCAGGCTTTCAAAAGACTTCATGACCACAGAGGTCAGGGCGACGGGTCTGTAGTCGTTAAGTCGTCACTGGGGAGGGGGGCGCTGGGAAGTGTGGTACAGTCATGAGCCCCTGCTGAGCTGGGGGAGGGGGGGGCTGGTGGTCTGGGGCTGGTTGATGGAGCTGTGGGGGATGGAGTCAGGACTGTCCCATTGTCTTTCGAATCTGCAGTAGAACTCGTTCAGCTCGTCTGCCAGGCGGAGGTCATTCATGGAGTGGGGGGTTTTAGGCTTGTAGTTGGTGATCTGCCTGAGGCCTCTCCAGACAGAAGCAGAGTCACTTGCTGAGAGCCGGTGTTGCAGTTTCTCAGCGTCTCTCAGCGTCTCTCACCGCCTTGCTAAACCAGTCAGAGAGTCCCAGTGCAGCACGAGGGACGGCGTGATAGGCCCCGCTGATTGTTGTGTTCATTCCTTTGATGAGTGATCAGCTGGTAGAATATTCTTAAATACTGAGACAATCGGGTAGAAAACACATTAAATATAAAACAATCAGACATCACAGCTGGAACAAAATGTATAGATGAAATACATATCAGAATTACTTTAGAAATCGAAACAGCAAAAACAGAACAAGAGCTATGACGATGTGTAACGGGTTGTGTATGGACCCAATTGCAGCACACAGGATTCCAGGAACCGTTGGCTTTTACTGTAAACTCAACAGAGTGTTACAGCAAAGTCTCTGGCAGAGCAGCAGAATGAATCCGAGTCAGGAACAGAAGGCTGGTGAGTTCACCGGGAGTCAGGCTGACAAAAGTAAGTAGTAAGAACTCAGATCTTTTACTTAAGTAAAAGTAGTAATACCACAGTGTATAAATACTCTGTTACAAGTAAAACTCTTGTATTGAAAATCCTACTTGAGTAAAAGTACGAGTATTAGCATCAAAATAAACTTAACGAACCAAAAGTAAAAGTGCTCTAATATGCAGATTATCCTATTTCAGAATAATATATAATCTATATATATATATATATATATATAGAGAGAGAGATTATAATTATCAATGCATTAATGTGTTCACTGTAATGTTGCAGCTGGTAAAGGTGGAGCTCATTTGATTACTGGGTAACTTCATCAATAATAATAAATCCATTTATTTATATTTTTACATTAATAATCTGAATCTAATCCACAAAGTGACTCATGATGTCAAATAAATGTAAAAAAAAATCAAAATGTAGAAGTGTAAAGTAGTATTAAATGGAAATATTTAAGTACAAGTACCTCAAAATTGCAGTTAAAGTACAGTACTTGAGTGAATGTACTTAGTTACTTTCCACCACTGGGAAAACTTCAGTTTGCATTCACATTTATGTAAATGTTTTATTGTGGCTCTTATTCTTTCTTTCTTTCTCTCTCTCTCTATTAATTAATTAAATATTAAATGATATTTTCATGATGTTAGTAAATCATGTTGTTTAAAAGGATTTTTCAGCCAATCCTATTTTTCCTGGAGGGCGGACCGAACTTGTTGATAATTCTATCTGGTGTCCGTCCCAGTGCGCATGCGCAGCCCGGGGTGACGAAGATGGTGCTCATCAAGGAATAGTGAGTCTGAAGTGTTTTTAAAAAACGTCTTTTGGTGCATTTTACGGTCGCGTTTTCATCCACCCGAGTGCTTATTATTGAGGAGTAAAGACGTGTGTGTGTCGTTTAGTGGTGTCAGTCGCTTGATTTTACCAGTATGTTGTCCGTAAAGAACCCGCGTTGAGCAGGGTGGATCAGGACGTGGATAACGGGACCTACACCGGTCTTTTTTAGGCGGTGCTAAGTGCGAGCTAACGTGTTAGCATCTGAGTCCGAGCTAACGTTAGCATCTTGAGTGCGAGCTAACGTTAGCATCTGAGGGGGTAATTAGCTTCTTAATGAAAATTAATTACATAAAAACGACTTTAATGGTTGAATAAAAACACCCGATATTAGCTTAGCTTATCCAGTTAGCATCGTGCTACATCTGCAAAATGTGCCGTGATGTTAAGCTTTCGGTCGCGTGAGCGACAGATTAAGGTTCGGATTTACCACGAATGCTAGCTAGCTGTGGCTAGGTTAGCTTTAGCAGCCGGCTAGCCGTTAGCATGACAATTTTTCCTGACAACGGTGTTTGATTTTGTAATTGCACACATCTGACGCATGTTAACCACCGAGTAGGTGAATAAAACATAACGTTGTTGAAGAATTCGGCAGAAATGAGCCTTCATTGTTGGGATAAATCACGTTAGCAGTTGTACCCTTCAAGCTAGCTTGAGGTTACATGGGACTACTTTGCTGTTACTTTGTACAGTAGCTCTTTTAACAGGGCGACTAATAGATAGATATATAGGTAGACAGGTAGGTAGGTAGGTAGGTAGATAGATATATAGGTAGACAGACAGACAGACAGACAGACAGGTAGATAGTTAGATGGGTAGGTAGGTAGATACATTATTAATCCTGCAAGGGGACATTTTTGGTACAGGTAAATAAAATAACAGTAAAAAATATCAAAGGCACAATATATACAATGAAATAGAATAATATTAAATGAACTAACTAAACAGTAGTGCAAAGATGTAACCAAACAGAGTAATGGTGTTATTGATTTGGCCAGAGGTGATTTATTATGAAGTCTTATTGCAGTGGAATGTTCTCCTGTATCTGGATGAGTCTGTCCCTGCAGTAGGTGGTGGAGAAGCTGGTCCGTAATGTTTTCTCAGCAAAGCTAACTAGCTTGTGCTATGTGGCTAACCTGTTTATGAGCTCCAGATAATGGTACCTGGTGTAGCCTTGGGGTGTTAAGCTAGCCCTGGTTAACCCACTCCTCTGTGTTGTGTTCAGCGGTACAGCTAAATTAAATCACAGTAGGAAAAATCCATTAATTGTGCTTTAAAGGACCTTCATGTCTGGAAGAATATGCATCTGTAGCTAGCTGTAACTTTGCATGGTGTGTTTCTGCAGCGGAGATATCCATCCAAAGCATTGTAGTAGTAATAACAATGATGATAATAGCAACTTGTATAGCACTTTAATTAACACAGTAACAAAGTCCTCCAACAATTAACATGAGAGAGAGTCATAAGACTATACAGTAAAGAAGTAAAACCAGATAAATTACATGAAATTATAAATAAATTGAAGATGATCTTGGCACCAGTGGTCAGTTTACTAAAAGGTTAATTTAAGATTAGATGTAGAATACTTTGCTCAGAATCTGCTCTCTAATCGAGTGTCTATCTACTAACTATCCTGCTCACAATATAAGAAGTCAAGCTAACAGAATGTGGAGGCCTGTGTCTTGAGCTCATGAAGAGAAAAGTACATTCAACACTAGTGCTGCCAATTAGTTTTCTCACAGCACCGATATAGAAGTGAACAATCGAAGGCATCTGAGGGAGAGCTCAGTGGTTATCTGTGTGGTGTTGTTAGTGATGCCTCAGTGGGATTGATAGTGTTCTCATGTATGGGGGAACTCCAGGATCTCTCCCACAGTTTCCCCCATACATGAGAACACCACAGTAGAAATACCAATTTGTTTTTGTTTACTAACAGATGTTGATTCAACTTAATGGTCATTTTTTAGTCTTATTCAGTGTGTTTGAGGGTGCACATCTCCAAATCAGTTAATTTCAGCACCAAATCAAACTTGATCACTTATAAATGAAAATAGATAGTTTCAGTGCATTTTTCAGAAGATGGCAGCATCTGCTCGTTTCTGAGAGAGAACAAGAACAGAAGCCAAAGTTAGAAGGCTGCCTGCAGCGCAGACATCAGTTCATAAATGTCATTAATCAGTCCGTCACTAATCCAGAAGTTAAAGATATTTGCACTACTGTCACTTCTGTTTGCTTGCTTGCTGATTCATTTTCTGTTGATGGTTGAGAGAAATGAAGCAGCTGAATACTGAGACTTTTAAAGGCGGGCTCCCTGCTGTACCTGTGCTGCAGGTGTCTGTCACACAGAGGACTTAGACTGGGTCTTACATAACTTCAGGTTACCTGGACTACACCACCACTTGACCTGTGACCGCTCGACCTTCTGTCGAATAGTTTTGCCCTTTATAATCCAACAAAGCTATTTCCAGTGCAAACCCTTCCTCTGCTGCAGTAGCTCTGTCACACAGAGTGCCAGTCAGTGTAAATACAGTTTATTTGGATGCATAATGAATGCACAACACTGAATATTATGGATGCAATTCCACAGACATGTTCTGTCCCTGGCCTCAGTGATATGCATGTTTTCCTGGCACAACACAATCAATTTCTCAACAGCAAATAATTCAGCAGATCAAGCAGGCCTTCACGTTTTTATTGGATAACTTTTGATCTCATGTAGAAGCAAAACACAAATGCTTTTGAATAATTCTTCCGCTTTTAAGCCGGTAAAATGAGACCGATGCCTCTAAAGAAAGCTACAGGAAAAAGATGTCAGCGAGTGCTCCACTGGTGGTTTCACATTCATTCTTCATCTCGTGGTGAATTCAGTGATATTAACAGGTGTGTTCATGTTCTTCACAGTCTCATGCAGTGGATGCTTTTGTAACACTAGTTATTTTATCTCTGTTATTAAAGCCACAACCACCGCCTGGCCTTGTTCTTCCAGTTGAGCTTCATTGCTGAACACCAAAACCTCAGCGTGGATGTGTCTTTGAAAATGTAACTTGTCACAATGAGGTTATGTGTGTGTTGTTCTCTCTGTGTGGCACATCAATCAGTCCACGTTGTGGGTGAAAACATGGTGAATGTGAGAGCTGAGAGATACAGATGTTACAGATGTTTGTTAGGTAAACTAACCACTCTTTACAACATCGATTGTCTGCAGATGATTGTCTCGGCCACGTGATTCAGCGTTTAGTCCATAAAATGTCATAAAATGCTGACAAACAGTGTAAACCAGGATGCTTTCAGTTTACAATGATATAAAACGCTGATAATAAGGACGCTGAGAACAGTTAATGTCATTTTGCCAGAAAAAAAGTTGCGGATTTATTTTCCGTCTATCGATGGTTTCTGCTGTAGAGTTCGTATATGAGTATGATTGGCCATATCCATCATCTTTGACATAGTTTTATATCTTATTCTCCATGTCTCTCGTGATTCTCTTGGCTATAATTACATTGTGTAATAGCGTTCAACTTGTTTACATCATAGACTGCGTATTGTCAGCCCCCAGCGAGCTCCATCAGTCAGCTCCTGTTCAGGTTAAAGGTCCTCAATCTGCCAATCTTTGCACAGGATTCCATAATTAAGCTGTAATATTTAACTATAGGCTGTTTATAATGCATCCCTGGTTATGCTGCTGTTTGAATATATATATATATTTATATTGAATTTTTTCAAAGCACTGGATTGTTGCAGCATGAATCCTCACTGTGATTATCCTGCTAACACTCTTTTTCTATAGTTAATGCAGATTATGTCATGGTTTTAGGAAACCCTCCTATTATGAGTGATTGTTGTTGTTTAATAACAGGCGTGTAGCTAAAACCATATGTTTCCAAATGACATACTTTTGCGGACTAAAGCAGAGTTCAGACTGGGAGACAGATTCTCCTTTTAGCAGCAGAGTCGCTTCATTCTTTCCCCAAAGATGGTCAGAGTTAAAGAGTAGAGTTTATCCTCTCATGCTTCATGCTTTGGCATCTTCACTAGGTCACTCAGTGCCATTCAGCCACCCAAAGATTCATTTAATGCTCAAGCATTTGTGGTAATATTAAGATAAAGAAGAAGCATAATCTGTGTAAAATGACAGTTTCATTAGACTTCGGTTGTCTGTTACACATCCTAACATTTGAACACGGTCTCCAGTATTCTACCTCTGTTTCCACACTAATGTGTTGAACTTTGTTTGTTTCTCTCTCCACTTCCTGCCCCACCTCTCCCTTGTTTCCCTCTCAGCCGTGTAGTGTTGCCAGTCTCTGTGGAAGAGGTGAGTAATCGTTGACATCACAAGCTATTCTGATTGTTTCTTCCACAAAATATATTGTGTACCACAGCTAAAGCATGATCTTTGTGTTGTGTATTTTTCTCCTGAACTGCTCGTCCACTCAGGCCTTCGTCTGGGTCACGAGCCGAGACAGAATAGCCTTTGTTAGAGAGCGCTGGTGTTGGTGTGACAGGCTGGTGGTGGTGTTTGCAGAGGGAGCTGGACTGGACTGTGAGCTCAGCCTTTAAAACTACAACCTCTCTTGTCATCCGGACTCCAAATTTGACGCTAATACGAACGTTAGCGGTTGTAGCTAGCCCCGTTCTGTGACCAACATTGAATGTTATTAGTAACGCTTCCATATTCACTGTATCCCAGCTGCTGGGTGATCTCAGGACAGATGTGGTGCTTTAGTTGGTGGTTGAGGTGTTTGTTGCACAATATTCAGAAACTCCATGTCCCATTGGACCAAAAAAAAGCCCATTTGTCCGACAGTTTATTCGGACATTGCTCTAATAACATATACACTCTCTGTGCAGCAAAGAGAAGCATGTGGCTGATTATGATGCTGTATTTTGAATGACTTTAGTTGGAACAAAAGTGCTGAAAGACGAGGGATGATTAAGCAGCAAAAACCACCAGAAGTCAAAGGATCAGCATGAACCACACCTCGTTAAGATCCTCAGATATCCATACGTCTGCTATATGAAAGAAGAAGTCTGGCCTTTTTCAGTAGACTTGAACACAGTCTGGGATTTCCTGTGTAGCATCTAGTGGCTGTCTGTGGTACTGCACCCTTGAGGCACCTGCCTTAACTTCAGGGACCTGCCCAGTCTTTCACAGGACTCGTTCCTGCAGTTTAACGCTGTTTCATTCAGTCTGTGTCTTCTCTTTCCTCTCTTCCCATTCCTCCCAGTATCAAGTAGGGCAGCTGTTCTCTGTGGCTGAGGCCAGCAAGAACGAGACGGGAGGAGGAGAGGGCATCGAGGTGCTGAAGAACGAGCCGTACGAGAAGGATGGGGAGAAGGGACAGTACACACATAAAATCTACCATCTAAAGAGGCAAGTAGAAGCGTAAGGTCCTGTGTGCACAGTGAAGGCTTTAGAGCAACATGCATGGTGATGGATGGAGAGAACAGGACTGAGGCAGCGTCGTTGTGACAGACATCAACCAGACTGAGAAATATCAATTATTTATAAATAGCAGCTTCACAAAGCAGGCTTTTATGGCGTTGCTATCACCTTTTGGCTGAGTAACCGAAGGAGGTACGACACATAAAACCTGGAGCAACGGAAACATGAGCTGGATTTTTAGCCTCCGTCTGGAGGTGTTTGTTTGGATGGAAGGAAACAGACAGCGCTTGTTGCCAGCTGTTAAGGCCGACGGTAGAAACGTTTTGGCAGCAGTCTGAGGAGAGACGTTGGGTTGTTGATACTCTGCATGTCAAGATGAGCAGCCATTTTACTGAACCGGCTTCACCTCGTCGTATATATTCCTGTATTGTGCGCTCCACGTTTACACGGAAGAGAGGCCGCTTTCTGCAAAGTAGATTTACGTTTTCATCCCTCGGATAACGTGAGGCTCCCTCGTGTTAGTGCATGTGAAACCGCCCACAGACTGTGTAGAAGAAGTGGATGTAGTCATCGGGATGTCAGCCAGTGGTTTGTGGACTGATGTTTTGAAGCATCGAGTTCAGGAATTCGCTGTCATCTTGGATTACGGCCGACGCCATGTTTTTTTTTTATGCAGCCAGTTAACAGGAAGTGACCATATCTGGACTGAGGAGGAGTGAGGTAGAGACGCCGTATACGTCTCTGGTAGAGACCTGTCAATCACAGTGTAGCCCCGCCCTAAAGCATCCCCTGCTTTATGGTCTGTTTGACTCTAAATGGAGTTTAATATCCCAACTGCATACAGAAGTTCTACGTAGACGCACAAGGAGAACTGAAACTGTCCTCTTATTGTGTGACTGGGTCTTTGATACTGCAGGAAAATCTCAACAAGAACACTTCATTACATGTAGAATCATATAATTAGTCAAATGTTTTAATTCAGCTCTGAAGATGCTACATTTGTACATGTGTAACCAGACAGACTCCAGCTCTATGGGTGTTTTATTTGAGGACCATGGACTGGGTTGTCTGACTTCCTTCTTCTCCCTCTGCAGTAAAGTCCCAGGTTATGTGAAGATGATCGCACCAGAGGGAGCGTTAGTTTTTCACGAAAAGGCTTGGAACGCCTACCCGTACTGTCGCACCAGTAAGTTCATGTTGTTTCACTGCAGAGATGCTCACCGTAGCTTTAGTGGAGTAATGTTTCTATGTGTAGCTTAAACAGTTTGTCAAAGATCATAAATGTTTCTATCGTGATGCTCATGTTCTCTTTTCTTTCCTCTCCCCTCTCCGTCCTCTGCAGTTGTGACGGTGAGTAGTTTGAAGTCTTTTCTTTCTCACTTTGGTCCCAGTGAGATTCATCTGCATGTCTTTGAAGTGTTTGGTTGTTGGAGCTCGGCGATGTAGTGACTGCTCAGCTGAGCTAACCACAAACACCATCAGTCAGTCTGAGCTTCTGTCTGTCGTCCCTGTAACGGGTCCTTTAGAACCCTGGAGCTCTCCAAGGTCACGATCAACACACAAGTTCTTCAGGGGACATATTTGACTGTCTGCAACATGTTCCTCCTTTACGGAGCAGTGTAACTCCCACAGAGGAGGTCCTCTCTGTTCCCTTAAAAGGTCAGCAACACGGCTTGCTTTCTGGTCAGCGGTGCAGTTCAAAGCTTTACAGATTTAAAATCCCCGACCACAGAATAAACCATCATACAGTGTAGATGAGTTAAAGGTACAGACGGTTCAATAACACTCTGTTCTCAGTCCTCCTTTGAGGATCATTGTAACTGATAATAATAATAATATAATGATGATGATTGTGTAATACCGTGATATGTACCTGAACATCTCAGACGTTCCAGCCTTGTTCTACATGCTGGTTGAGTACACAGATACTACTGTATGTGTGCAGCACATGTCACCCATCAGTGATGTCTGCTGAGCGTCTTCACAGCCGGTATGTCGCTGTTCATCACCTGCGAGCTAACGACCGTCGCTGGGGTTAAGAATAGAGCTGAGCAGCATCGCTTGTGTCGTTTCAGTATAAACGTCTAATTGGTTAATTGGATTTAGCTGAAGGGGTTTAAGTACACCTCTCAGAATCCTGCATTCATGGAGTGACTGAGCTGCTGCTGACGTCATTCAGTGTGACAGTAGCACCTCGTTTCATTCTTCTCTCCACCGTGATGATGTGTGTGTTCTCTCTCCTGCTTCTTCAGAATGAGTACATGAAGGACGACTTTATGATAAAGATCGAGACGTGGCACAAACCCGACATGGGAACGATAGAGAATGTAAGTGTGGTCGGAGACGTTTGAGAAAAGAATTTAAAAGAAAGAGAGAGAAGAACAGTCAAATTTGACTCGTAGACATACTGGGTCCTACGTTTCCCACAATGCAACACGAGAGCATCTTTCATTAGATGATCCCTGCCTGATAAACGGTGCACTCCTAGTTTGTAATGCAGGCTCTCTGTTATGAGTTTGAAGCAGAGATGTAAATGAATCTCCTGACTTCATAGAAATCTTCACCAAAGTGAAATACGGAGAAAAAGTTCCAAAACACCAGTTTTTAACATTTGAATCTCATTTGGTTTCCACTCGGCACAGATTTGAATACGTCCTCCTGGGACAAACAAAGTGTCCTTGTGTCCTTGTTTCCTTGTGTCCTGAGCCGAGCTGAGCTTTACTCACTCGTCCTCCTTTGTGTCAGGTCCACGACCTGGACGAGCAGACATGGAGGACCGTGGAGGTGACTCCCATCGATATCGCCAACAGAGATGAAGTGACCCACGGGGTGAGTTTGTCTCTAACATGCAGGATGTCTCCACCCTGAGGAGGAGTGTGGTCACACAGGAGCGTTTGGTCGTTCTTGATAGATTTCTGTTCACACGTTCGGCCCTGGTACTCTGGTGTAATCGACACTAGCTTCGGTTTAAGCGTTGCGTGTTTAGTGATGTTCTTGTAGCCGAGTAGTTAAGACGCATCACATGCAGGCTTTGGTGACAGACTACAGTTTTCAGGTAGTCTTCAGTAGATTTGTATTGTTTAATAATCGTAATGGGATGGTTTCTAATGAAGTGAGCTTCCTCACAGAGAAACAGTGGAGTCAGTTATGTCTCATGTTGCCCTCGTGTCCCCGCTGATCAACTCAACTGAAGTTAATCAAGTGTTTCCCACCGACCGTCACATTCATCATGTTTTTCTTCCCTCACAGTTTGTCAGAGTAGAAACCGGATACATAACCGCTCATTTAATACTATTCATGCAAACGTTTCACCCCGCTGGCCTTTTAAGAATACGTTGTCAGCGCGTGAGTAATACTAACTTTATTTATATAACACCTTTTAAAAACAGACGCTTTGACAGACGAAGCAAATTCAAAAGCAACAACGCAGCCAGACAAACTAAGAGTTAAACCAGTTAAACCCTGATAACACAGTCCATTAGATGAAACATAACTAATCGATACGATAAGAACAAACCAAGAAATTAATTTAATTTAAAAGAAATACAAACAAAAGTTTGTTGCACGTCACCAAACTCTGTTTCCTGTCTGCCTTCACGTTCTGCTCTCAGTAAAGAAGAATAAATCCACTTCTACTTGTTCAGACTGTCTCCCTCAATACAACATAACTCATATTTATGTAGACTGAATGTCCACTCGCATTGAATCAGTGAATGTCTGGAAACGTGCCTGTATCCCAGTAAACCCCCGTTACTGGTGTCCCAGTGTCCCAGCAGCTGCTCCATTATTCACAGTCTGTGGATCAGCTCCAGGGCGCATTATCTATTCATTCATCTTTTTATGTGACGTTATTATCTGCGTCTGTTCGGCTTAAAGAGACGCTTCTTCTAATGCAGAGTTGTACAGTAAACGGCACGATAGCAGGCAGCAACCTCCGGATCTGAAGAGTGAACCTGCATTCTCTCTAGTGTCCACCAGGGGGCGACTCCTCTGGTTGTATAGAAGTCTATGAGAAAATGACTCTACTTCTCTCTTGATTTATTACCTCAGTAAACATTGTAAACATGAGTTTATGGTCTCAATCTCTAGTTTCAAGTCTTCTTCAATACAGCATGATGTTCATTTAGTACATTATCGTCCATTTAGAGTCAAACAGACCATAAAGCAGGGGATGCTTTAGGGGCGGGGCTACACGGTGATTGACAGGTCAGCAAAAGATATTTAATAATCAAGCAACGTTTCAACATGGCCGTCTTCTTAAAAGCACGCTGAATGACACTTCCAGCCGTCAGCTGTCACTCAGTAACACCTAAACCTGTGGTTTAACGTTTCCTCCCAGAGCTCCTGTCCAGTAATGACTTAAGTGGATCAGTGTTGAGGCTTAATCTGAAGGTCCATCTGCTCCCAACAGACCTGATGGATTAAACAGCACAGTGGGCCTTGAGCTCGGGGGGTTAGGGGTTAAATACAATCTTGTGGTCGCTGATTCTTCATTATTCCTGAACGGGAGTCTGAACACAGACAGCCCCGTTTCCAGCTTTGTGACCATTGTTTTTCAGTTCATTAAATGGTATAGTAATGTTAAGATTAGGAGGAGTTTCTCTGTTTGACTCTAAATGGACCATAATGTACTAAATGAACATCATGCTGTATTGAAGAAGACTTTAAACTAGAGATTGAGACCATAAACTCATGTTTACAATGTTTACTGAGGTAATAAATCAAGAGAGAAGTAGAGTCATTTTCTCATAGACTTCTATAGAACCAGAGGAGTCGCCCCCTGGTGGACACTAGAGAGAATGCAGCTTTAACACATGAAGCTTTGACTTCACTCTTCAGAACCGGAGGTTGTCGCCTGGCTTTAACAAACGAGATGTCCACCAGACTTCCCCTCTTGACACAGTGTGACTATAAGCTCAGTGCAGCAGCAGCTAAACAGCTGACTCAGCTACAGTCCGTTTCTTGACGTGTTTAATGTTGTTTCAGGACTACAAGCCAGAAGAAGACCCGGCTCTTTTCCACTCCGCCAAGACGGGCAGAGGACCTCTGGGCCCCGACTGGAAGGTAACCCGACGTAGAAGCGTGAAAGCAGAGCTGCACCAGCTGCTGGCCGCCGTGTCCTCTGTCACATGATTAATGCTCTCGCCTCCCGTCCTCCACAGAACGAGCTGAAGACAGACTGTCCCTACATGTGTGCGTACAAACTGGTCACAGTCAAGTTCAGGTGGTGGGGCCTGCAGACCAAAGTGGAGAACTTCATCCACACGGTAAAGCCTCAAAGATCAGTGGTGTTTCTACTCTTAATGCAGTATTTGTGTTGTTTATAATGACTCGTCTGCACCAAACTAGTCAGCTGACCTTTTAAATATACATGACATGGCTTGAGCATATTTCAGATCAATTGAACAGTATGCACTTCTTAGTTTGAACACTAGATGTTGCTGCCATCATGAACAGCTGTTTGACCTACATTCATTACTGCCCTCAGTAGATTAAGACAGGAGATGGTGAGTGAGGGACAGAAATGAGTCGTTTTTCACAGAAGTTGAGAGGAAGTGTGAAATAAGACTCCATGTAATGAGTTTGTTCACAGGCTGAAGGGTTTCCACGTCTACAAACACTGATTCTCTTGCAGTGTAACGTCTCTCTTATAGAACACTGGTCCACACTAGATGTCTGCGTACGTACAAAGGAGGAAATGCACACACGGCGAGAAATATTGTGATTTATAAAACCTTTCATACGCCGGCCAGTGTGCAATTTCCTTTTTATGAATCCCACATCCCGCCCTCTACACGCCCACATTCAACCATAAACGATCAAGCAAAGCACCTGATGAATGTTGATGCGTAGAAACAACAGTTATAAATCAGTTCTTATGAATTACTTTGAGTTTCAGTTCATCCATGAAGTGTTGTTTCTGTTCTGACCACCAGAGGGAGACATGGCTTTTAAGTGTTCTTAAAGTTAAAGGGAGTAAAAGTACTAAAGCGTAGTTCAGTTCACTCCAATACGGACTGAAAGCAGGAAACAACGAGTCTTGTTGGTTGTGCAGCAGCATGATTCATTTTTTTTACTTCTCATTCTTTCCACAGCAAGAAAGGCGTATTTTCACCAACTTCCACCGCCAGCTGTTCTGCTGGATTGACAGATGGGTGGGTTTGACCATGGAGGACATCAGGCGGATGGAGGAGGAGACCCAGAAAGAGCTCGAGGAGGTAAATACAGATCTACACTGGACCGGACCGCCTTCTTCCTGCTGTGGTGGTTGATGTTGAAGAAAGTATCTGAACAATCCAGTTGATCTCTTTGCATGTTTCCAGATATTCTAAAAGTCAAGGAGCTCTCTGTTGCGAGTGCTGAGTGTTGTGTTTGGACCAGGCCGCTGGAGACGTTTGCTCCATGTAACCCTTTCCCTCCTGATTCCTCTGACTAGATGCGTCAGAAGGGAGATGTGCGAGGCACCTCTGCAACAGACGTGTAGAGGCCGGCGCTGTAGGTCAAACACACTAGAGGCAGGCTGAGTAAGTCTCCCCGCAGGAGGGCTGGAGCTGCATGGATCCTCCTCCACCCTCTCCTAACGCTGTCTTCACTTACTCACTTCTCCACTTCATTCGGTTCCTGCTTGACGTGTTTTTCTTTCAGCGCTTTGTGTTCTTCCCGTTCTGACCCTCTTGTTTTCATCTCGTTCTGGCTTCCGTTCATCGACTCACGTTTGTCTTTCTCACTCTCGTCTTAACGTTCTCTTCCAGCTCGATGCTCGTCTGCACTCTGTTTGTGTTGCTCTGTGTTTGGTGATCATGTGACTAACGTCAGGCTGCACCCGACAGTTCCTTCATAACGTGTGAATATCATGCAGCTTGGTTTGTTGTTGTTTACAGACGCTATTTCTGCAAAGTTGCAGATAAAAATCTGGCTGCACTAATATTACTAGTATTATACTAGTATATTACTAGTATTATACTAGTATATTACTAGTATTATACTAGTATATTACTAGTATATTACTAGTATATTACTAGTATATTACTAGTATATTACTAGTATAATACTAGTATTATACTAGTATATTACTAGTATATTACTAGTATATTACTAGTATATTACTAGTATATTACTAGTATAATACTAGTATAATACTAGTATTATACTAGTATATTACTAGTATATTACTAGTATAATACTAGTATAATACTAGTATTATACTAGTATATTACTAGTATAATACTAGTATAATATATACAGACATAAGTCACAATGGGATTTCAAAGCTTCATTCATATACAACCTAAAGATGTTCGGTGCAGCCCGAGAACAAAGATAACTTTCTGAGATGTTTGTTTGACTCGTCATGTGCTCACAGATTTAAACATCTCTCTGTCGTCTCTTCCCCCCCCCCCCCCCCCCCCCCAGCTGCGTAATACAGGTCCGATTCGAGGCACCAGTGCTGCTCATGAGCAATGAGGCAAATCAACCAAACCCCGTCACGATGACGTCATCAGAGACGCGTCCACCACGATGAGGAGGAGGCCCGACGCTGCGTCTTCTCCTCCCGTCTCACATGATTCATTGGGGGGTTTGATGATGAAAGATTGGTTTAACAGTACTGTACAGATTCTACCCCGATCACAAGCCTCCTGTTCACTACAGACAACATGGTTTTGCATACATATTAAAAAAAAAGAAAAGAAAAAAACCCTCTTTGCACAGAACGTAAATTGCCTGATATGTAATTGTTAGTTGATTCTTACGACGGGCTTTGTTTTCATTCAGGTGTGTACACCGGGACTCAGAAAGTCAAGCCTTTTTAAATTCATTAGAATGTTTTTAGCTTCCCACAACAATTGGTATCGGATGACTTTAGCAGGTATTGGACCGTTTATCTCCCCACCTTCCCTTGTATTATAACTGTCTGCCCCCCCCCCCCCCTTAGTATTGTCTATATTCTGTCTCTAGACGTCCTCTCCTTGTCTCACTGTCCCCTCTGTCTGGCAGTTAGTCGGGAATTTTACGTTTCTTTTTATGTTTTTTTTTCATTTTGAGGCTATGGTTCACAGCAAAGTTAATGCTAATGCATGATGGGTAATTCTCTGCTATTGTTTCCTCCCCCACACATGTCTCCCCCATCATCATCCTCCTCCTCCTCCTCAAGTGCATGTGGACAACAGCAACTCCTCGCTAAACTGTCATTGCATGTGTACAGTCGCTGTAGTGCAGCTTTCGCTCCAGTGGATCGTTAGTGTTGATTAGAGAGAGTGTGTGTGTGTGTGTGTGTGTGTGTGTGTGTGTGTGTACGATACACCGGTGTGTTAGTGTGTGTGTGTGTGTGTGTGCTTGTCTGTTATCAGCTGCCTTCGCTCTTACCGGACCGTCCCTCTCGAGGCTCCTGCGTGGTCTCCGTCGCTGCATGTCAACAGGGCTTTAAACCAACAAAAGATTCTTTCTTTACTTTTTTTTAAACTGAAAGTCAGTGCATGAATCAAGGTAGTGTGTTTTTAAAACATGAGTATATATCTTTATTAAACTACCGCTTCCTCTCTCAGCTGACGGAGCTGGTGGGTCCAGGCAGGTCTGTGAAGTTGTGTCGTTTTATATTTTCACCATTTAGTTGTTTTTTTAAAGCGTTTCATCTTCGTTTTCCTCAGAGAAAGTCTGAAGGTCAGTCTGAACGGTTTCTAGTTCAGTTTAAATCTCTTCTGGTTTAGGTTGATCTGAAAACATCTCTTCTTCTGTTAATGCCGGATGGACTTCACTCACAACAGAGCTCCCGTTAGCGTCTGTTTAGAGCGTAGTGCAGATCCTCTCTAGGTGAAATATGTGATGTGTTCTATGATCATGACGTAGCTTAGTGCGAGTGAGACTCTATCGATCAGGTGTGAGTGTCTCTTAGGTTGTGTGTGTGTGTGTGTGTGTGTGTGTGGGACCGGTTTTAAAAGAGTTATAAGTGTACTTTATAATGGTCCATTGTAGAAATGGACATCTTGTACATACAAACTGACTTGAATGGATAGCTCACAGCTTCTCAGCGGTGTCAGGTCTTTATCATTCAGTACTGCTAACTTCTTGAGGTTCTCGTGTTGTCCGAGCAAGAAGAAGTGTCCGCTCGTCCTCGCGTCCTCGTCCGTGCTCGTGAATGTACAGCCGGGAGACGCTCGTGTCAGACTGAGCAGGATGTGTGCGACCTGCAGGAGACACGTGACGTGTCTCACACCTGTACAAGCATGACACGGAGCCGCTAGGTCGGCACCACGCGAGGAGAGGGGTCCTAAAAAATACAAGTCCAGATCTGGATCTGCATGCTCAACAGCTTTTTATTTCATTCCCTTCTCTGTGTTTGATCAGGAGAAGCTCTTGATCTGCATCAGAGAAGAAGGGAAATCCTTTCTTTTATAAAAAAAAAGGGGGGGGGGGGGCTCCTCAGAATCAAACCGGGTTCAGCCGGACCTCAGATCACAAGACGAGGAGTGAAAGAGCCGGACCGAGTTTGAGGATGGCGGGAGTCGGCCGTGTGATGTACAGTTTGGTAGTGTTACCAGGGAGGGGGGCTAGGAGCTAGGAGCTAGGAGCTGAGGGAACAGATGGAGTCCAAAATACTGCTGTCTCTTTATTGTAATCATCAATACACACTCGCAAAATCTACCGTTTTTTTGTTCTTTTGTTCTTTTCTGTTTTCATTTTGAAAGACAAAGATTCACGATGTACTCTATTTTCTCTCTTCTGATGAAGCAACATTCAGGGGAATTAGTAGTGAATGTAAACCAAGTAGTTCATGTTTGTTTTTGTTTTTCACGGCCTTCAGGCGGTGACAGAAGGTCTAGACAATGGAACATAACAGAATATCTAATAAATTTGATCAAATAAGAGAATCAATGTGATGTTTCCTGCTTTGTTTGTGTGAGAAACGTCTTTCAAGGAGATTATTTACTTTTTAATCTCTTCATCTCGCTCCCTCAACATGTGAATTACTTATTTTTATGAAGATGAAGAACAACACAGAACTTTGCTTCCTGAATATACATTTGAATGTTAAAATTAAAAACTTATTTCAGGCTGTGATTGTTTTTGGGATAAAATGAAATGAAATTCTAAAAACAGGCTGAAGATGACGATCTTCAGCCTGAACAGGAGGAAGATGAAGCTTCTGCTTTTGGCTGTTTTTACTTTAATATATACTTTAATATCTTCAGACACTGTCCCGAATACCAACAGGATTATATGTTTATTAAGTTAAACTGTCACAGCGGGGACATTTGCAGGACGACAGCAGCAGAGTGGATGGTGCAAACAAAAAAGAGACATAATAATAAAACTGATCAAAACAAGTGTAATGAATAAGTAAACAACAAAAGCTAAAGTATGATGTAATCGGACTGAGTGCTCAAGTAAAGTGTACAAGTACCTCAGAATTATACATGAGTACAGTACTTGGAGTAAATGTACTTTGTTATATTCCACCACTGCAGATTTCTCAATGTAGGAGGAAGTAAAGTACATATTCTAAAGTACAGTACTTAAATAACTTAGTAGTTTGTAATATTTACTCCAAAACATTAATACAATATATATACTTTATATATAATTCAAATTGAATGATCCCCAGCGAACCCTATCCAGCTGCAACATTAAAGTGATGTACATATTAATGCATCAATAATCATAAAATAATATACATTATTATAAAATGGGAAATGAGTCATTTTACTTTTGCTACTTTAAGTAGATATACTTAATAAAATAGCATAATACTTTTGCACTTTTTGAATGCAAGGCTTAGTTTTAAAAGAGTACACTACACTACTTCTACACTGTGGTATTCCTAAAAAGTACTACCTGAGTACTTCTTTACCACAGACTGCAGCACACACACTCATGCATACATTTAATTTAAACCCTTTGCCTTCCGCGAGGCAGCTCCGCAGTACGCATGCGTGAACATTTCCCCCCCCAGCAGGTAAACTCCACCATGGCGGCGGCGCGAGGCCATGTGCAGGACCCCAACGACAGGAGACTCAGACCCATATACGGTGAGGACTCAATGGGGACTTTTACATGAATTTAGGAAACATCCTCGTGCTCTATATACCGGTGCACGTGCGTTAAAGTGGAAGCTTGTTGGGAGTCGGAGAGGAGCACCGATGAGGCCCCACCAAACCACGGTCTCTGCTGCCTGCAGCGCCCAATGACAGAGCACCTTATCCGGTCTATAAGCCGGTCTATAAGGGTAGGACATGGGTGTCTGGATCAAAATTTTAAAACAAATATATTGTTAAAGCAATGAATGAACCGGAAATGTCTGTCCTCCGGTTTGGCATCATTCTCAAAGTCGAACTCCTTTTTTATTTTTTTGCTAACGGTCGCTATTTGACAGCTAGCTAGCATGCTAGTCTGTCAGCTAGCTAGCATGCTAATCTGTCAGCTAGCCAGGCAGCCTATAGCATAGACTGGCTACAACTGTAGGGAATGTTTTGAAAATAGAAAAGTTGATTATTAATGTGGTTTGTGTGCCTCTTGTTGACGAGTATTTCCGTTGTGGTTATAGCTGTCCGCGTCCAGTCTGAATCTGGAGCCGCTTTGTAGCTAGCTAAGTGTTAGCTCCCAGCTAGCATCAGGTTCATAATAGTGGAAGGACAATGCTTCAAGCTAACTCCAGCTAGCTAGCATGGAGCTGTCACAGCTCACGGACCTCTACTAAAGAGGGGCTGATACATAATAACTCACATTGACTGTGTGTTTTTATAAGTGAGCAGTGGTGGAAGAAGTATTCAGATCAAGTACTAATATCAGCCTAGAAATACTAAACTACAAGTAAAAGTCCTGCCTTCAAAACCTTACTTAAGTATAAGTAGCTATCAGCTGAATATATGAAAAGTAAAAGTACTTATTGATCAACAATGTTCCCTGTCAGTGTTTTACTATTGTATGAGCTGTTTCTAGATTATTATTATTCCTGCTGCATTAATGTGTATGTTGCATGTTAACTCCTTTATATCCTGTTGTCTAGTTTAATCTCCATCAATGCATCATATTCTATAAGATCATCATATGTTTGTCTCTGTCCTGTGAGAACCACGTATCTCTAAAAAGAACAAACTTTTAAAGAGTTTATTTAGCTGAAGAAGTAGTCAACATTCAACATCAACACATAAAGGAACACTTCATCCTTCAGTTTATCACAAACATTCAACATCAACACATAAAGAAACACTTCATCCTTCAGTTTATCACAAACATTCAACATCAACACATAAAGGAACGCTTCATCCTTCAGTTTATCACAGACATTCAACATCATCACATAAAGGAACACTTCATCCTTCAGTTCATCACAAACATTCATCATCAACACATAAAGGAACACTTCATCCTTCAGTTAATCACAAACATTCAACATCAACACATAAAGGAACACTTCATCCTTCAGTTTATCATAAACATTCATCATCAACACATAAAGGAAACACTTCATCCTTCAGTTTATCACAAACATTCAACATCAACACATAAAGGAACACTTCATCCTTCAGTTTATCACAAACATTCATCATCAACACATAAAAGAACACTTCATCCTTCAGTTTATCACAAACATTCAACATCAACACATCTGGAGATAGGTGGTTTTCACTTACAACTCTTCAGCTGCAGTGACATTAAAATCTAGTTTGTAACTCATTAATAAGTGAGCTAGTCTCTCTTGTCTTGTCATCCATTGCTGGAGCTTCAGGGCTGCAGAGTTTAACTCAGCAACACCGGATCTGAGCGATTCGTCCGTGTTCCTCACATTTCTGTCGGCCTTCGTTAACTTCTGGTTCTCCTGTGGTGACGGTTTGAACAGAGAGAATAGACATGACATAACCGCAGCCTGCTGTCTGCTGCAGTTAATTTAGGCACCCAGCTGTCCTGAGGAGGCTGAACGGAGGTGTCTCTGTTTGAGTCCGTCTGCATGCTTCAACATTTACCAACCATTCAGAAAGAGTTACGATGACGGTTACTAATATGTCAATGTCTGCAGATTATGTTCTCAATTAAAAGGTGAAGTGTTGAGCCTGAAAAATGCTATAAAATGTAATTTGACCATATGTGTATGTAGATTTACATTGTAAGACACACAGTATTGTTGCCCATTTTATTCTAACTTGTATGTCGGATGAATTCAAGTCTAACATTTACCATCACCATCATTAATGTGATCATGTTGTCCTCTTCTGTTTCAGATTATCTTGATAATGGCAACAATAAAATGGCGATACAGCAGGCCGATAAGCTGCTGAAGAAACACAAGGACCTGCACTGTGCCAAGGTGGGTGACTCAGGAAGTGTTGAGTTGTGTTTGTTTTCTGCTGATGGCAGACGTCCGTATGGATCCAAGAAAACACAGATTCCCTTTTGGAACCTGTGCACATAAAACAGTTCATTTTAGGAATGAAGAGATGAAGCTTCTTCTGTTTTGTCTTCCTATATTCACAGCTCTAGTACAGTGGTTTCCACCGACTGTATGACTCTTTAAAACATGAAAACTATTAGTCAGAGTATATACTGTGTAATGATGTGGGTTGATGCATATGGAACTGGTGAATCAGCAAACTTCAGTTATTGTAAATTTGGGACCAGTTTCAACTGAGAACCCTAAGCTCGGATAAACCTGCACAAGAGCACTACGTTTGGCTAAATGTCCCTAAATATAGACTTAAACGTAGGTAGGTAATAAATAGGTAATAAAACCACAACATTGCCTCAGAGGGCTTTACAGTATACGAAAAAAGGAAAATCTGAAAAACAAAACTTAAACGAGGAGGAAAAAAAGGAAAGAAACCTGTTAAAATATAGAAGATAAATATACCTAATAGACATTTCTATGTCGTTTCTTTCCCTCCTCTGTTCAGGTCCTAAAGGCGATCGGCCTTCAGAGGACGGGGAAGCAGGATGAAGCCTTCACTTTGGCCCAGGAAGTGGCCACTCTAGAGCCCACCGACGACAACTCGCTACAGGCTCTGACTATTCTGTACAGGGAGATGCACCGCCGTGAGTACACACACACACACACACACACACACACACTAATGGTCTGGTGACTGCATGCTGAATATGGTGCCGCTTGTTCACAGCGGAGTTGGTCACCAAGCTGTACGAGGCTGCGGTGAAGAAGGTTCCTCTGAGCGAGGAGTACCACTCTCACCTCTTCATGGCGTACGCTCGGGTCGGCGAGTACAAGAAGATGCAGCAGGTGAGGAAGCATCACGTCCACGCTCTGCAGATATAACCTGCAGGCACACGTGACTAACAGCTGTGGCTTTTGTGCTCCGTTGGTAATTTTTTTTAAAAATGGACATGTAATCAGAATAATGAAGAGGATGTTGATGACTGCATCTTGGCACTTTACAGGCGGGAATGGCCTTGTATAAAATCGTCCCCAAGAACCCCTATTACTTCTGGTCTGTCATGAGTCTGGTGATGCAGGTATGGGCCGACTGTTTTACTTCCACGTTCCCTAAATATTGTCATTATTCTGGAAAACAAAACGCGTTCTGTTTGCTGTGCAGGCCATCTCAGCACAAGATGAAAAGCTGGCCCAGACCATGTTCCTGCCTCTGGCTGAGCGCATGGTGGAGAAAATGGTGAAGGAGGAGAAGATTGAGGCAGAAGCGGAGGTGAGTAAAGGCACCTGAAGGATTTTAATTTGAGTTTGAAAGAAATGTTCACCCAAAAACTATTTCACCCTCTGAACCCCAAGACGTTTCGGAGTGTTTTTTTGCTAATGTTCCAGGAAGTTGTTCCAGAGTTGTTGATGCTGTTTACAGATGTTTACAGATGTTTCTGTATTTTCATGTGCCTGTAGGTGCAGCTGTATTATATGATCCTGGAGCGCTTGGGAAAGTGTGTGGAGGCTCTCGATGTGATCAGAGGTCCACTTGGTGGTATGTGTTTATATGTTTATGTACTTTAAAGATCATCATCTATGACGATGGAAGTTACTACAAGGAACTTTTAACTCAAGTCTCAATTTAATCCTGATGCCTCTTCATGACCTACATGCACAAAAGAGACCAGAAGCGACACATTGGATACTTCTATTTAGTTATTTTTAATGCAAGTCAGCGGGTACGATTCTCACCGCCGTGTTGCTGGACCCGCTGGAGGGAAGGGAGGCACAGGAGAACCAGAACCAGGACTGAGAGGGCCAGACTGTCAGACCCTGCTGCAGTAGAATGAGAGGTTTTCTGAAGGGAGTCTGGTGCTCAGAGACACTACCACTGTAGTCCACAGGGGGCGACAGAACCAACACTAGATGAAAGTTCCTCGTAGTAACTTTAATCAGCATCTATTTAAATGTGCTGGTGTTAGTCAGCCGGCAGGTTTTCAGCCACTGTTCTTTTGGAAAGACGTCTTAAAATCAAAGAAGTGTCAGAGTAATTAGAACAATAGCTTTAGTAAGATAGTCCACAAATCATGCAGAGCTACAGAAGTAAAACACTGATGCACTAAGACAATAACATCCGCTGTTCAGCAGTCTGAAGCAGACAGAAGAGATGAGGAACTCTGTTAATCACATTTTGCACACAGCAGAAAGACGTATAAATACAATATTAACCAATAATCTTTATAAAATGTATATACTTATCTGCATCCTCCCACAGAGAAGCTGACCAGCGAGCTGCAGAGCAGAGAATCTAAGTGCATGAAGCTCTACCGGAGACTACAACGCTGGCCGGAGTGCAACTCGCTGGCCCACAAGCTGCTGCTCAAGAAGTGAGGACCGACCCTTTATTTAAATCATGAGTCTCCTGTGAGAGCAGAACTACAGATGAGACAAACCTGTGTTTCTGTTTCCAGTCCTGACGACTGGCAGTTCTACCCCTCCTACTTCGACTCTCTCTTCCACCTGATTGATCAGTCGTGGAGTCCTCCTGAAGAAGGAGAACAGTGAGTACACACTTGAGAGGACTTTTACCAGATGAATGTAGTAATGTGTATAAACATCCAGCATTGATGCGTGTGTGCAGCTGCTCGGAGGGTTCGGTTCACAACACGGTGGCCGAGGTGGTGAGGTTCGTGGAGGAGAGGATTTCGGGGGAGGACGGAAGAGACTCGCGCTCACTCAGAGGACCCTATTTAGCTCGGCTCGAATTAATGCACAGACTGAGAGAAAGGGGCTGTCCTGAAGAGAAACTGTTAGGTAACAAACACACGGACTGTAACAAACGGTTGCTTTTTGCCCCTTTCTTGAGTTCCCCCCCCCCTCTATATTTACCTGGTGCTTTAGCCTTTTTGTATGTGGCTTCAAACAGGTGAGCCTTTAGAGCTAATGGTGCAGTTCTTTGGGAAGTTTGGAGACAAACCCTGCTGCATCACCGACCTAAAAATATACCTCCACCTGCTCGCCCCCGAACACCACGTGCAGGTGAGTCTCAGCAGCATTGCTGGAATGTGAAGCGGAGGGTCGGGCTGTGAAATTGACATCCTCCCGTCTTTTTATTTCTGTGTTTAGTTCATCAACCGTGTGAGTGAAGCGGTGCCCCTGGGGGAGCAGGGAGAGGACGGGTTCGCTTTCCCAGAGGACACCAAAGCGCTGCAGAGGCATCTGTGTGTGAGTCAGCTGAGTCGAGCCCTCGGGCTGCATCACGCTCTCGACCCGGACGGGAAGCTGCGGCTCATCGCCGAGCTCAAAGCGCACTATCGTCACGGACTCAAGTTTGGTAAGAGCGGCTCCTTTTTATTCCCTCTTCAAACCTTTTTGGGGATAATCGCAGAGCGAAGAAGGCGTGAAATCACCCAAAGCAGCGACAGCAAAGTGTTCATCGCCGCATTGGTTCCGCTCGCGGCTTTGATTCACCGTCATGGCGGTAAATCAGTGACGGTGTCTTTCTGTCTTTATTCGTCGTCGTTTGCACTTTATACTGACAACAGGAAGCAGCGCGGCCTCTTTGTGATTCACTGGATGTTAGACAGGAAGTATTCAGAGGTACGGAGGAGGAGAACATGGTGACCATTTGCTGCTTTAATGTTTCTCTTTTTGTTCGTCTTCATCACTGCTTCCTCTTTTTCTTGCTTGTCCACCTTCTTGTCTCGCTGTTAAAGAATGAATCTGTTACAAAGCCGAGTTTAAACACATATAGAGTCACTAAGCTAAAGGAGGACTAGTGTGCTAGTGAGGACGCTTAGTCGTCTCCTTTACACTCTTAAAGATCCACCAGAGGGGCGTTCACTGACCTGTTTTATAATCAGACAACTAAACGTTAACATCTCTTCAGCTCGTGTTGAACAGACCTGATTTCAGACTTCTAAACTAAAACACATCGACGTAAAGACGAGGGAACAGGAAGTGTAAAGTGCTGACTCATCTCTGTGCTTTAGGACTCATTCTTGCAGCACTCTATAAAACATAAAGGAACTAGAAGAGCCGACTAACTCTACAGGTTTGACAAAGCTTCATCCTCCCAGCAACCAAATAGTCCAAATGTTTGTTGGTGTTGCACGAGCTTGTGTCTGTAGCGACTCATTTGCATATGGAAAGTATCAGCGTTTCTGTCTGTTCTGCTCACTGAACTCACGGCAGCATCAGCACTTTATTTAGATTTTAAACCTCATTCAAAACCATCTGATGCGTCTCACATGTCCGCCGGCAGCCACAGAAGCTGTGTTGATCTAAAACTCAGCGCCAGGTGTTTCAACAGAAATATGATTATGATTAACGTCAGAGGAGAAGTTATTTACTGTCGCATCAATAAAGAATCACAGAGAAGCAAATGTAGATCTTTGATCTCAAGCTCAACAATACTCAGTTAAATGTCTTTAGAAAGAAGGAACATGAGAGTAAACGTGTCTTTGTGATGTTGCTGACTGGTGATATCTGTGTTTAACAGGGACGAACGCTCTGAAGACGGAGCTGCAGTTCTCTGATATGTACTGTCTCATGGCAGCTCACGTTTACATCGACCTATGGAAGGAGACGGGTGAGTGTTTCCTCTTCCTCCTGATCTTCTCCTCCTCCGTCGGCCTCTCTAAACGTCTTGTTCTTGTTGCTGCAGAGGATGAGAACATGGTGTGGCAGTGTCTGGGCGTCCTCCAGGAGGGTCTGTCTCTCAGTCCCTCCAACGCCCAGTTCAAGCTGCTGCTGCTGCTGGTCTACTGTCACCTGGGAGCCTTTGAGCCCGTGGTGGACCTCTACTCCAGTCTGGATGCTAAGCATGTGCAGCACGACACCATAGGGTCAGTGCAAACACAGCGTTACCGTTATTTCATCTGTGCCGGTGTTTATCAAGCGTCTCAGAAATCACTCAGTACCTCAGAGTTATAGTAAAGCTTCTGTAGACGTGTGTGAATGCTTATAATGTAGGATCTCCTCATGATATTTACCAATAAACGTGTTGCATTCGTCTGCAGCTCTGTGCTCTAAAACCCTCTGAACCACAAAACGCAGCGGCAGGATTGAAAAGCATGTTTTCTTAACGCACTCGCCAAAACTACAGTTTATCACAGCCAGGAGCTGTAAACACCAACATTATCGTCAGAGGTTCATCTTTCCGACGGTCTTCGAACACATCATGTGTGACGAACGCTTCCGTCAGAATAAGCAACCGAAACAAAGCTTCAAATAATATTTCATCAAAAACATTTTATTCTACATGTCATTATAATCTCTCCTCTAATAAAGAGTTAGAGAGAGGGGAGGAGAGGAGAGAGGGGAGGAGAGGAGAGGGGAGGGGAGGGGAGGAGAGAGGAGGGGAGGGGAGGGGAGAGGGGAGGGGAGGGAGGAGAGGAGAGGGGGGAGGAGGGAGGAGAGGAGAGGAGAGAGGGGAGGAGGGGAGGGGAGAGGGGAGGGGAGGGAGGAGAGGAGAAGAGGAGAAGAAGAGGAGGGAGGTGAGGAGGAGGAGGAGAAGAAGAAGAGGAGGGGGGAGAGGAGAGGGGAGAGGCTGGAAGTAGAGGCTGTTAACTTGTAAATTGTTTACTATATAAAGCGTGTGGAGCCTCCATGTTACAACATATTGTATATATTCCATTGTTTAAATTAAAATAAAGGACAGAAACAGTTTTTTGACTGACTTCCTTCTGAGACGTTTGATGAATATGAGCACAGACGAGTGTTTACTGTTAACATCAAGAAGTGAGTAGTAAAGAAAGCGCTCGTCTTCTTCCTGACTCCAGGTTTCTGTTGACGCGTTACGCTGAGTCACTGGGTCAGTTTGCTGCAGCCTCCCAGTCCTGTAACTTCTCCCTCAGGTTTTTCCACTCCAACCAGAAAGATGTGAGTCTCTTCGTCTCTTTAATTCTACTCAACGTTTAACGTTTTACACTAAACCTTAATGTGTCTCATCTTCCCTCCTTCCTACCCACCAGACCTCAGAGTACATCATCCAGGCGTACAAGTACGGAGCGTTTGAGAAAATCCCAGAGTTCATCGCTCTCAGGAACAGGTTGAACCAATCGCTGCACTTTGCCCAAGTGCGCACTGAGCGGATGCTGCTGGACCTGTTCCTGGAGGCCGACATGTGAGGATCTCCTCTCAACATCCAGCACTCGGTCGAAGCATCTTCTGCCTTCTTCATTCACGTGTTGTCTGTCTCTTGTCTCCTCAGTGTGTTGAGTCTGGAGGAGAGCGTGAAGGCCATGTCTTTGTCTCCAGAGGAGGACGACATCCCGTGGGACACCATGAGGGACAACAGAGACCTCACCGTGTTCACCAGCTGGGACCCTAAGGGGAGGTTAGTCCCTGGTGAAGGTTTTACAGAAAGGAGGAGCATGATCTCGTTCTTCCTCCCTGAACAACCCGTTTCCTCCCCACAGAGAGTTGACTGAGGAGCACCGGCGGCGCTCTCTGGAGGAGGAGTCCGTCTGGCTGAGGTTACGCTCTCTAACGCTTCGCCTCCTCGCCTCCTTGTCCTCGCCGGGTCACACGCCGACGCAGCAGAACTCGGGGACGACCAACGAGAACGGAGTCGGAGACGGGACGTCGATCCTCGGCAGCCTGCTCGCTCAGCTCCACCGCACTCTGCAGACGGCCGCTCAGATAGCAGAGCGACGCACACAGGTACGTTTAACCAGCAGGAAGTGTGTTTAGATCAAGCTGATTCACTTTAACAAACTTAACATTATACATGAACACAAAAATGAGGCCCGTCAAAAAGCTAAATTACAAAGATTTGCATGATCTCCCTCTTTGTTGTGGATGAAGCGAGACTCCTTGCAGTGTGTTGATGTGACAGAATGTGGAGTTGGCTGCTGTAACGAGTGTTTCTGTTGCGCTGCAGTATCCGTTCCTGGGCCCCCCCGCCACCCGCCTGGTCTCCGCTCTGTCCAGCGGCAGCTGTCAGTGCCAGGCTGCCGCCCTGCAGCTGTCGGTCCACCTCCAGGAGCTGGAGACCGTCGGACTCGGTGAGAAGAGACGTCGGTGACGTGGAGCCCGTCGATGCTCGCCTCGTGCTCTTCCACTCACCGCTCCTCTCTTTCTTTACTCTCTTAGACGAGTCGTCAGAGCTTCAAACCCAGATCTGTAACGCTTTCAAATCATTAGTAGTTCAGCTTCAAGGTGAGACATCTCTGAACACAGTGAACTGAAGGTCATTCTGCGTCTGTTACGCTTCACGCTTTGTTTCTTTCTCTGCACAGAAATACTGAATAAAGGAAAAGGAGATCTATTGGAAATGAAAGAGGGCAAATTAAAAACCTGGCCCTCCTTATTAGAAAACCTAATCTTCTTTGTTGAGGTGAGAGATGAGTTTCCTACTGACGGTATCCTGTAACTGTGATGTGTTAAAGTAACGTGATTATTGTGCACAGACGCTGTGCATAGTCTTGTGGATGGCTAGTCACTGTGCCAAGATCCTCCGACCGCTGAAGACGAGTCTACAGAAGAAGAAGAAGAAAAAAAAGGATACAAACACAGCTCTGGTACGGTTCCTCCGCTTTAACCCTCTGAAACATGCATGTTTCTATTAAACACCACAGTATTCTAGAGTGCACTAGGCTGACCTGATGGTTCGTGTCTCCTGCAGCCGGCGGTGGTGTGCGGGTTCCAGGAGCTGACGAGGAGCTTGCAGGACCTGCTTACCCAGGCTTTGGAGTATATAAAGGAGCAAGAGACCGGCATCACGGCCCTTAAGCTGGCCGGGTTAAGCCTGGAAGGACAAACACAGGTGAGTGTGCCGACCAGACGGCAACCATCTGAAAAGTGAAGCCTCTGAAAGCTGCATTCTCTCTAGTGTCCACCAGGGGGCGACTCCTCTGGTTGTATAGAAGTCTATGAGAAAATGACTCTACTTCTCTCTTGATTTATTACCTCAGTAAACATTGTAAACATGAGTTTATGGTCTCAATCTCTAGTTTCAAGTCTTCTTCAATACAGCATGATGTTCATTTAGTACATTATGGTCCATTTAGAGTCAAACAGACCATAAAGCAGGGGATGCTTTAGGGGCGGGGCTACACGGTGATTGACAGGTCTCTACCAGAGACGTGTACGGCGTCTCTACCAGAGACGTGTACGGCGTCTCTACGTCACTCCTCCTCAGTCCAGATATGGTCACTTCCTGTTCACTGTTTTTTTTATTTATCTCCAAAAAGTCATTAATTTTTTTCTCTTTTCTGTTTTCTCTTTAATTTTGTCTTATTCCTTTTTCAAATGTTGATTTTTGTTAGATTTTATTGAATATTTCGGTTAATGTAGTTGAGCCAAAACAATTATTTACAATTATTACTTTGATTGAAGGAACATTATGTCATTTAATGTCATATTTTATGTCATATTTAATGTTTTATTCTCTGTTTCAGGACGAGGAGTCGTTTACGAAGGCTGCTTTGGACAAAGTGCAGAGCAGTTACCTGCGCTCACTACAGGAGGCGGGAGATCTGCTCAAGAAGAGAGAAGAAACTATAAAGAGCCTCAAGATCTGAACACCATCCCACCGCCCAAATAACGATGACTCTACCCCCCCCCCACACCGTCTGTCAGCCCACCAGCTAACTACGAGTCCTACAACCCAAACACACAGTCGTCACTCAACCTCCTTCCTGTCCTGCATATTTCTCAACTCAGCGTTTGTGAGCTCTCAATCTGGATTTTTATTTTGCTCGTCTTTCACCTCGACACACACGCACACACACCTCAACACACACACACACGCACACACACACCTCAACACACACGCACACACACACACCTCAACACGCACACACACACCTCAACACACACGCACACACACACCTCAACACACACGCACACACACACCTCAACACACACACACACGCACACACACACTTCAACACGCACACACACACCTCAACACGCACACACACACCTCAACACGCACACACACACCTCAACACACGCACACACACACCTCAACACACGCACCTCAACACACGCACACACACACACACCTCAACACACACACACACACCTCAGGAACATCTGCAGCTCTTCTAGCACACAAGCTTGTAAGTAAACTCATGAATTGATACGGCAGTTATAAGTGAAAATGAGGAATAAAGACGTGCTCTTTTTTAAATAAAGGAAAGAAACAAACGGAGCAAAATTAGGAAATATGAATAAGCAGTTTTAGATGAAGTAATCTATTAAATTATTGTACATAGTAAAGAGCAACTACCACAACTTAAATACAAATATAAGACACAACAAACCAATATTCTGTTTCTTCCGTTCTATTCCTCTTTGTTTAGTTTTTCTCTGGTGAGAACAATCAAAATAACACACACACACGTACACACACACACTCACACTCTGGGACTGTTAACACTACGGAGGAAAGTTATTTCAATGCGCTGCTTTTCCAGATGTTTCTGTCCGTCGAGAGCAGCAGGCACAGCTCGTGGACGCCTGCAGACTGAAGTTTCCCTTTCAACAATCCTTTTGTTTTAGTTGCTTTGTGTCTCTTTTAAAGTGGAACCACGTCTGTAGTTGCAGTATTATAAAGAGCAGTAGTGGGAGGAGTTAAAGGAGTTTTTAATGCCGTTATTGTTTCTTTCCTTTCTTTCCCAGTAGAAGTGCTTCTAAACACATCGACTGTGGAATCAGGTCATTTAAGCACAAAAACACACAAAACTATAATTATTTAAGGGAACGTGTGATTATCTTGAGACAAAGCTTCACCCCGGTTGTTTTCCAACTCGAGTCCCCGATCGGTTACTGCAGTCATTGGAAGACTTTGGAGCAGAATCTTTATGCAAAGATAAATGATGACAAAGTTACAAATACACGTGCAGACATGAATATAATCCGGTAGGATGCATGTGTTGGCACTCAGTCTGTGTTCTCCTTCGGTCCAGACTAAAACGTTGCAGCAGATTTGTGACTTTTGACACAAACTACGGAAGCCCGGAGGGACAAGTGAGGGAAAGAAATGCTGCTGGTTCGTTGTCGGAGTCTGATCCAAATAGTTTTATGACTTAAAGTGACAATCCTGATTTAGAATTTCTATATTTTATACTAACGTGATATATTTCAGAAATGTGTGTGTGTGTGTGTTTGCAACGGAGAAAGCTTTTCAGGTATCTTCCCACAGACGGTTTAATATACTCTATATAAATATTGCAATACTTTAATTAGTAGACCAGAGGGTCAGTCACTATTGTTACCTGCTTCAGAGATTTTGATTCTTAATTCAAATCTTACAGATTGTCTCTTTAAGAAAAGGTAAAGAATAGGTTTTGCCAGGATAATTAAAACGTGTTTGTTGTTGTAGTACTCAGTTCGGCCACAGGAGGCGCACGTGCACCACTACCTCATGTAAAGAGGACTAAAAACATTGTTTTCTTCTAGTTGAGTTATTTACTTTCTGTAACTTGTGTTTAGAGCGCGTGAAGGAACCATGAACGCGTTGAGTCGTATTTAGAACGTGAGGTAATGGTGCACTTCAGCCCCCTGTGGCCAACATGAGTATTACAACAACAAACACTTTAATAGTCATAATAGTCATAAACACAGAAGAGGAAACCTTTTTTTATTTCTCACTTGACCCTCTGGGCTTCCGTACCGACCGCTCTCATCAGGATGAGGTGCCGCTCTGTAGAATATTATATTCTGGGATATCTTTGTTAAAAACAAACGGCTCAAACCCAGTCGTGTGTTTCACAGACAAACGTTGGACCTAATTGTAAATATGAAGTTGAGGCAGCAGAACAGTGTGAAGGAATATTTGGTGTGTTTTTAATAATCCGCTGCAGTAGATACAAAAAGATTTTCCCCGTGTTCATGTTTTATTCTTTCCCGTTTTAAGTCTCATGAACCAAAAACTCATCAGCTTCAGCATCTTCTCACAAACATGTTTATTATTCATAACCAATGAGAGATAAAGACATCGTTTACAGATATCACACAGGAGCACTGGTGGACGGCTGCAGAGTCGTGTGCAGTTTCTTTTATTTGACTATTTTATTCATAATTAGGCAGAACGTGAACATGTGAGTAGACAGTGAATCCTCTTCCTTCCTGTTGGTCTTGTATCACATCTGTAATAAATGCCTTTTTTCTTTGAACACTCGAGCAGTCTGTCTGCAGAGAAGATGTTTGTGACCTCGCCACATGTTGTTTAGGGTTCAGGATAATGGTTGACAATCTGGAGCGTCATCTCTCACCACCCTCTTTTGTTAGAAAATGGAAAACAGAAACACTGGAATGTCAAAGCTTTTTTTAAATAAATAAATAAAAAAAGTAAATGTGAGAATTTGGTTGTGAAATGTTTTAGAGCTATCAGAATGATCAGTGTACAGAGAGAAAATGACAAAACAGTTGATTAATTAAGACAACAGTAAATTAATGTTCAGAGCTTAGTAATGTGAGGCAGATTAATATAAAGGCAAAGAAAAGCTGCAATAATTACAATGAGAATTAGAATTTCAAAAACCTAAAACCCCCAAAAATCTATCTTATCTATATATTGTGGGTGCAGTACACCGTTACATCCTGTAGGTGGCAGTGACGCGCCTTGGGTTAACATATTGCTGATTCACTCAGTACACGAAGAAGAGCAGCATGCTAGAAACAGCTGTGAATACACAGACAGGAAGCTAGCTAAGTGTTGGACAGCTGCAGTGTATTAGCTATTAAAACAACATAATTAAGGTTTGTGTTGATAGTCGGTAGACAAAACCAGTATGACTAACATGCTGGTGTCACTGGAATAGCAGACGTTTCGCTTTTACTGCCTTTTTTTACGGTTTTTTAGCCGTTAGCTATTTAGCTTGCTTTAGCTAGCTAGCTGTCACCGGGTTGTTTTGTTCTGTGTAAAAGTGGCCTTTCTTTTTTAACACATGAGTGTGTCTATGGTTGTTATCCGTCTGGAACTAGCCGACCAGTCTCCTTCTCCACAAGGTTTCCAGTACTCTGCTGGTGAGTTTACGTTTCTCAGAGTCACTGTTGTAGTGCTGAGTTAGCCGTGAAGCTAACAAGGAAAGAGATCCTATCTAACTGTTAAGCTAATTGATATTGTACTGTTTACTCTACTACATCAGAGGTACATGTTGTACTTAATACTCTACTACATCTCAGAGGTAAATATTGTACATAGATATTGTAAACTGAAGGATGAAGTGTGTAACAGGCTGTTTGTTCTTTTAGAGATACGTGGTTCTCACAGGACAAAGAGAAACTTATAATGATCTTATAGAATATGATGCATTGATGCAGATTAAACTAGACAACAGGACATAAAGGAGTTAACATGCAACATACATATTAATGCAGGAACATCATATTTAATAGTAAAACACTGACAGGGAACGTTGTACTGGACTATCAATACTTTTACTTGAAGTACATTCTGGTGATACTCTGGGGTCCAGTTTGTCCGTTCGAGCTCACAGAAACTCGTTTCCTCTCCTCTCCAGTTGAAGGCATGTCGGAGAAGGAGCTGCAGGAGAAAGCTCTCGGTGTCGCCAAACACACTCTGAGTGGAAAGACGGATCTGGAACGAGCCGCTGTGCTGCACCAACACATTGGCAGCAGAGCGATGGGGGACATGGTCATAGAAACCTTCGAGCCCAGCCCAGGTACGCACATGCAGACTGCTTTAAAGGAAAGGAGGAATAATGATATCCTTCTTTTGGGATTAAACATTATCAGATTAGAGTCTGTTTTAACAATGACGGACTAACAATGTTGGTTTACATATATCTAAATGTTTGCAAACTACTGACTGTCCCCTCTAGATAAAGGAGGAGGTGAAGGTGAAGCTGGTTCATCAGAGCAGGACGGAGAACCTCTGGCTGAAGCAGATGTTCTGGAGGGAACCGAGGCGTCACCGGACGACAGTGAGGCGACCGGCGCCGCGCCCGAGTCGCCCTCCAAGCAGCTGCCGGACCAGATCTCCTTCTTCAGCGGGAACCCGTCCGTGGAGATCGTCCACGGCATCATGCACCTCTACAAGACCAAGTGAGTCCCACACACACCTCTACAAGACCAAGTGAGTCCCACACACACCTCTACAAGACCAAGTGAGTCCCACACACACCTCTACAAGACCAAGTGAGTCCCACACACACCTCTACAAGACCAAGTGAGTCCCACACACACCTCTACAAGACCAAGTGAGTCCCACACACACCTCTACAAGACCAAGTGAGTCCCACACACACCTCTACAAGACCAAGTGAGTCCCACACACACCTCTACAAGACCAAGTGAGTCCCACACACGCCTCTACAAGACCAAGTGAGTCCCACACACACCTCTACAAGACCAAGTGAGTCCCACACACACACCTCTACAAGACCAAGTGAGTCCCACACACGCCTCTACAAGACCAAGTGAGTCCCACACACGCCTCTACAAGACCAAGTGAGTCCCACACACACACACACCTCTACAAGACCAAGACGTCACCTTCTGCTTCATTCTGGGTGTTTGTTGTTTGTTTTTGCAGCAAAATGACGTCGCTGACGGAGGACGTGAGGCGCAGCGCGATGGTGTGCATCCTGACCGTCCCCGCCACCATGACCAGCCACGACCTCATGAAGCTGCTGGCGCCTTTTAACGACGTCATGGAGCACATGAAGATCATCCGAGACTCAACCCCGAACCAGTACATGGTTCTGATCAAGTTCTGTACGCAGGTGAGGGACCAGCACGGTCAGGGTTACTGCTTCTTATTATGAAGCGTTATGAAAGCGATGTTTCAGGGAGGGAATTTCTTCATATTTGGACTTAAAGATAGTCTTTGAATTTTATGCCATAACTCAAGAATTCATATGCTAATTATGACAGTTTCTAACAGGATAAAAGGACAAAGAGATGATGTTTTGGACAAACAGAGGTTAGAGGTTTATATCTCTTTATGTCTGACAGATTCTTTTTCTTCTTCCTGTTTTCTTTCTTCAGGCCGACGCAGACAGTTTCTACACGGCGTGTAACGGCCACCAGTTCAACTCCATCGAGGACGCCGTGTGTCAAATGGTTTATGTGGAGCGGGCCGAGGTCATAAAGTCTGAAGAGGTAACGATAGATTCTCACATTTATTCACATTAACATAGTTTAACTATTGACTAGAGCTGGTCCAGTCGGTCATTAAACAGTTAGTTTATCAACACAACAATAAGTGGCAGCTATTTTGATAATAGAAAAAGTAATTTTTCAAGCAGCATTTTTCTTCATTTCTTTACAATCTCTAGTGTCAAGTCTTCTTCAATACAGCATGATGTTCATTTAGTACATTATGGTCCATTTAGAGTCAAACAGACCATAAAGCAGGGGATGCTTTAGGGGCGGGGCTACACAGTGATTGACAGGTCTCTACCAGAGACGTATACGGCGTCTTTACGTCACTCCTCCTCAGTCCAGATATGGTCACTTCCTGTTTACTGGTTGCAAAAAAAACAAGATGGCGACGGCCAAAATGCCGAACTGGAGGCTTCAAAACATCCACAAACCAACAGATTAAAAAGGATTTAGAGCATGCAATTAGTAAAAATCCATTTCATCCCAAATAGCACATAGATCCTTTCTCTTATCTCTCCCCCCCCCCTCCCCAGGGAGCCAGTCTGCCGGTGATGGAGCTGACCGAGCTGCCGAAGTGCACCGTGTGTCTGGAGAGAATGGACGAGTCGGTCAACGGCATCCTCACCACTCTCTGCAACCACAGCTTCCACAGCCAGTGTCTCCAGCGGTGGGACGACGCCACGTGAGTTGTGTAGACACACACACACACACACACACACACACACACACACACACACACACACACACACACACACACACACACACACACAGTCACACGCGTGACCTCAGAGATCAGCTGATGTTTGACCTCTTTTCTACCAGAGATGACACTAAAAAGTGTCTTTGTCTGCATTTAACAGATTATTCATACAAAATATAATCTTCTCATAAATGATGCTGTATGATTATAGATTAAACTACTCGACAGTATATAAAGTCATTAAATTACATTATTCTATCAATGATTATAATCCAGTAATATAAGATGTATGAACCATTCTGCATCATGAGTACTTTTACTTTAAGTACACTTTGATGCTAATACTTAAATAAAGGAATCACCTGACACCTGGTCCACTGGTTGGTTCTCCAGGCTTCATGTCATGTGACCTTTGTTTTTGTATTCTTCTGTTTCACAAAGCCACACACACACACACACACACACACACACACACACACGTGTTACAATAGATGAATACGTTGTGTGTGTTTCAGGTGTCCTGTGTGTCGATACTGTCAAACACCAGAACCAGTGGAAGAGAACAAGTGCTTTGAGTGTGGAGTGCAGGAGGTAACGTGATCTTTTAAACTCTAACTTTAGATTATTTTATTGTGAATCATTTCCTCACCTCCACGCTGCTCGTCTCTCTTCTCTCCGTAGAACCTGTGGATTTGTTTGATCTGCGGTCACATCGGTTGCGGTCGCTACGTCAGCCGGCATGCCTACAAACACTTTGAGGAAACGCAGCACACGTACGCCATGCAGCTCACCAACCACCGGGTGTGGGACTACGCCGGAGGTACCGACTCGGTGCTCGTGTGTGTTTGTGTCTTCAGTCATCGTTACATCGTTTAGATCAAGAATTCATGGCTTTTGAAGCTGCAGCTCTGTCCACTAGAGGGCAGCAGATAACCTGAGCAGCAGAAGAGACTTTATAAAGCTGTGGGTCATATTTAGTGCTCCGATTGTTTACGTGGTGTGTTTGTAGAGATCATAGAGAACAGCTTCAGTGTCTGACATCAAGGTAAAGAGGTGACAAGTGTTTGATCGTGACTCCCGGTGATCTCTGTGGTTCCAGATAACTACGTTCATCGACTGGTGGCCAGTAAGACTGATGGGAAGATGGTGCAGTACGAGTGTGAGGGAGACACCTGCCACGCCGAGAAAATAGACGCGCTTCAACTCGAGGTAAGCGTTTCCTTTTGTGACGCTTTGTTTTTGCTGAATCGGCACATAACTGACTTGACTCCTCATCGTCCGTCTGCAGTACTCGTACCTGCTGACGAGTCAGCTGGACTCTCAGAGGATCTACTGGGAGAACAAGATCGTGCACCTGGAGAAGGAGACGGCCGAGGAGGTACCGAGTGCACACGGCTCATCCTCTGAAGTCTTTGTTTGGTTTCTCTTTATCTGATCGCTCTCGCTTCTCTTCAAGATAAACAACATGAAGGTTAAATTCAAGGAGACGCTGGAGCGCTGCGACAACCTGGAGAGACGGTTTGGAGAAATCGGCAAAGAGAAGCAGGGCATCGAGAAGAAGTAGGTGAAGGTCCTGCTTGTTCCTGAAGGTTTTCACATTATTCTAATATTAATACTTTAATGAATATGACACTTTGTTCTGAGGTAGGAAAAGACTCTGAACTGTAAAACTGCATTTAAACATTTAAAACGACTACATGGGAGAAGCTGCTGTTACATCCAGTCAGACTTTGACTGGATGTAACAGCAACAACAGAGAGTATTTAAACAAGTTAAAATATTCAAATCCATTTAAAATAGAGGGAAGTAGGATAATAAACACAGTGTTCTTACTCACAGGTGTAAACAGACAAACACAAACATTTTACCCCTCAAACGTTAACAGGTTTTGGTGAACTTCTCTGGAATAAATGTGATCTCAACCCTGTGACACACTTGTGTTTTCTTTAATTGTCACAATGAATCATGGGTCCAGTGGGATCAAATAGCCCGATTTAAGAGTCGGTGTGATTTTAAATTGTATTCGTGTTTCTGTGGAACAATGGAGCTTCGATTTTTCACCAGCAGGAAGTAAAACGTGTCTCAACAGGTTTAATTATCGACGTTTATCGAGTGCGTCATTTGGCATTTTGGCATTTTCTGCACGCTGACTCATCATTAAAATGATCAGTTGTACCCGTGATGGCAACTCAAAACGCTGTTAAAATGTTTTATTAAAGGGAAACTACAGGAAGGTTTTACTGTAAAGACTTTGTGCTGATTGTGTGTTTCGTGCTCAGGTGCACTCAGCTGCACACTCGAGTGGTGAAGCTGAGCCAGGAGCTGAAGGAGGAGCAGGAGATGAACCGCTGTCTGAGAGCCAATCAGATGCAGCTGCAGTCCCAGCTGGTAGAGGAGGAACGCAGAGGAAAGGAGAGCGGTGAGTGGAGGAGGAGGAGGAGGAGGAGGAGGTGGCCTTTAGAATTTCATTACCTGCTGATAGAAGTCTGGTCCATAACTTTTATCTTCACCTAACTGTTGATTAGATCTGAAACAGCCGTCTCTACTTCACACAAACTCCTTGATCCAAACACTCGGTCCTGATTCAAAGCTCCAACGTTCAGAAGCTTCAATCTCATGATTTAAAGTTTAACTTTGAGAGCGTGACTCGAGATCAGCTGGTTTTACTCCAGAAGACGTCAGAAACACGCCGGTGTTACAGAGTGACGCGTCTTCTCTTTTACAGATGATCTTTGTCTGAGTACAGAGAGCACTTTAACCAGCTTTTTAATTAAACAGGTTTCATTTTGGCCTATTCGTCTTTTTAAACCTGCAGAAGAGACTAAAAAGAAGAAGCTGCTAACTAAACGTTTCGCACACAAACTAGACGTGTTCCTGACTGTAGTCGGGTTATTCTTTGTTTCTGGAGCCGGCGGTCTGAGAGATCACTTCCTCTGATTTGCAGATTTTTAACAAAACGCTGCTGGAGTCACATTCTGCACGTAGACGAAGTTAAATCCGCTTCAGTCCACCTGCTGCAAGTCAGATCCTGTCAGTTAAAGTTTTAGAACGTATCCATTTAATTCATCTTTCTAACCGTGTGTTTGAAATGTGGGAAAGTCTCCAGAGCAGCGTTTGCTCTGCAGACGTTCCCACAGTTCAGCCTTCTGCCTGAGGGCGACCTAAACGTCAACTCAGAGGTTGAACGGAAAGTTTTCTCTCCGTTTAGACAGACCTGTATTATTCCTTCAGCCTCCAGCCCCGAGGAACACACACACACACACACACACACACACACACACACACACACACACACACACACACACACACACACACACACAGAGTGTGTGTGGTTCGTAGGTGGCTGTGGTCTGAGTAAAGGGTTGTTGTGGTTCCACTGGTTCCTGAGACGTCTGTTAGCTTCTCTTGGTTGAGTTAAATCAACACTTATAAAATAAATAAATCCAGACTGTTTGCTCTGTAAAGATCACGTTAAGATGAAGTGATTCTACAGAGATGAGCTTCTGATTGAGATCAGCAGGTCGGCTTTCTTTATTAATATACCGGGGACAGTTTCCACCTCAATGTCAATGTGCTTCAGAGCTGTTCTGGTCTCTGGTGGACTTTAAAGAAAGCTTTTTACGTTACGCTTTAAAGTCTATCTCTCGTGTTTACGGTCCGGTGTCTTTAAAGTCTATCTCTCGTGTTTACTGTCCGGTGTCTTTAAAGTCTATCTCTCGTGTTTACTGTCCGGTGTCTTTAAAGTCTATCTCTCGTGTTTACTGTCCGGTGTCTTTAAAGTCTATCTCTCGTGTTTACTGTCCGGTGTCTTTAAAGTCTATCTCTCGTGTTTACTGTCCGGTGTCTTTAAAGTCTATCTCTCGTGTTTACTGTCCGGTGTCTTTAAAGTCTATCTCTCGTGTTTACTGTCCGGTGTCTTTAAAGTCTATCTCTCGTGTTTACTGTCCGGTGTCTTTAAAGTCTATCTCTCGTGTTTACTGTCCGGTGTCTTTAAAGTCTATCTCTCGTGTTTACTGTCCGGTGTCTTTAAAGTCTATCTCTCGTGTTTACTGTCCGGTGTCTTTAAAGTCTATCTCTCGTGTTTACTGTCCGGTGTCTTTAAAGTCTATCTCTCGTGTTTACTGTCCGGTGTCTTTAAAGTCTATCTCTCGTGTTTACGGTCCGGTGTCTTTAAAGTCTATCTCTCGTGTTTACTGTCCGGTGTCTTTAAAGTCTATCTCTCGTGTTTACTGTCCGGTGTCTTTAAAGTCTATCTCTCGTGTTTACTGTCCGGTGTCTTTAAAGTCTATCTCTCGTGTTTACTGTCCGGTGTCTTTAAAGTCTATCTCTCGTGTTTACTGTCCGGTGTCTTTAAAGTCTATCTCTCGTGTTTACGGTCCGGTGTCTTTAAAGTCTATCTCTCGTGTTTACTGTCCGGTGTCTTTAAAGTCTATCTCTCGTGTTTACTGTCCGGTGTCTTTAAAGTCTATCTCTCGTGTTTACTGTCCGGTGTCTTTAAAGTCTATCTCTCGTGTTTACTGTCCGGTGTCTTTAAAGTCTATCTCTCGTGTTTACTGTCCGGTGTCTTTAAAGTCTATCTCTCGTGTTTACGGTCCGGTGTCTTTAAAGTCTATCTCTCGTGTTTACGGTCCGGTGTCTTTAAAGTCTATCTCTCGTGTTTACTGTCCGGTGTCTTTAAAGTCTATCTCTCGTGTTTACTGTCCGGTGTCTTTAAAGTCTATCTCTCGTGTTTACTGTCCGGTATCTTTAAAGTCTATCTCTCGTGTTTACTGTCCGGTGTCTTTAAAGTCTATCTCTCGTGTTTACGGTCCGGTGTCTTTAAAGTCTATCTCTCGTGTTTACTGTCCGGTGTCTTTAAAGTCTATCTCTCGTGTTTACGGTCCGGTGTCTTTAAAGTCTATCTCTCGTGTTTACTGTCCGGTGTCTTTAAAGTCTATCTCTCGTGTTTACTGTCCGGTGTCTTTAAAGTCTATCTCTCGTGTTTACGGTCCGGTGTCTTTAAAGTCTATCTCTCGTGTTTACTGTCCGGTGACTTTAAAGTCTATCTCTCGTGTTTACTGTCCGGTGTCTTTAAAGTCTATCTCTCGTGTTTACGGTCCGGTGTCTTTAAAGTCTATCTCTCGTGTTTACTGTCCGGTGTCTTTAAAGTCTATCTCTCGTGTTTACTGTCCGGTGTCTTTAAAGTCTATCTCTCGTGTTTACTGTCCGGTGTCTTTAAAGTCTATCTCTCGTGTTTACTGTCCGGTGTCTTTAAAGTCTATCTCTCGTGTTTACGGTCCGGTGTCTTTAAAGTCTATCTCTCGTGTTTACTGTCCGGTGTCTTTAAAGTCTATCTCTCGTGTTTACGGTCCGGTATCTTTAAAGTCTATCTCTCGTGTTTACTGTCCGGTGTCTTTAAAGTCTATCTCTCGTGTTTACTGTCCGGTGTCTTTAAAGTCTATCTCCCGTGTTTACTGTCCGGTGTCTTTAAAGTCTATCTCCCGTGTTTACGGTCCGGTGTCTTTAAAGTCTATCTCTCGTGTTTACTGTCCGGTGTCTTTAAAGTCTATCTCTCGTGTTTACTGTCCGGTATCTTTAAAGTCTATCTCTCGTGTTTACTGTCCGGTATCTTTAAAGTCTATCTCTCGTGTTTACTGTCCGGTATCTTTAAAGTCTATCTCCCGTGTTTACTGTCCGGTATCTTTAAAGTCTATCTCCCGTGTTTACTGTCCGGTGTCTTTAAAGTCTATCTCCCATGTTCCCCTGCAGGTGAGCATAAAGACGGGGCAATATCGGAGCTGCAGGAGCAGCTGAGGGACGTCATGTTCTACCTGGAGGCTCAGCAGCAGATCGAACACCTTCCTCCGGAGGCTCGCAGCGAGATCCAGGAGGGACAGATCAACATCGGGGCCAGCCCGTCGGACGCCGCCGGAGGAGCAGGAGGCCCCTCCTCCTCCTCCTCTTGCTCCTCCTCCTCCGGCAGAGGGAGGCGGGGCCGAGGCAGGAAGAGGAAGTAAAACGCTGACTTAAAATAACCTGCGAGGAACTATCGGACAAGTGTCTCAAACGCCTCAACTTCTTGAAGAAGAGACTAAATATTTAGCTGCACAGTTTCCCACCTTGACTTGATGGAGCGGATCACGCTGGAGGATCTTTACAGACAGAAACAAAGAATATAAATCGTTAAAACAGTCAATCATGTTCATTTGTTCCCAGTTATAGAACTTCTCATAAAGTCTGTTTAAAATGTAAAGCTCTGTTTCTCTTACATGTGAGAAACGATGTTTCCTTAAATCCTTTCAGGACTTTAGTGTCTCTCCTTCAGTGCAACGCAGGAATGTTTTCCCTGTTTTCCAACATTATTGCTTAATAGTTTCCACTGAGCAGGTTTCAGGAAGATAAACAGCTGATCGTTGATGGAAGGTCCAGGGACAGAAGCCAGAGCAACACGCCCGCCTACAGGAAGCCTTTAGGGGGAGCAGGGAGCATGTCTTTACATCCAGGTCAGTGGTTCTCAACCAGGAGTACGTGTACCAGGAAGTACCTGAAAGGATTCAGAAGTAGCTCAAAGAAATGATGATTCAAATATTGGAGCATATTAATGATCAGCTGTAACACCTGAACAAGTACTTTTACTCAAGTAACTGCAGGACTAGTACTTGTACTGCAGTATTTCTGCAGCTTTGTATTCTTTAACTTCAGTAAAGGATCTAGATATTTGTTCCTCTCGTCCCGTGTTGGGAGCCGCTGATGAAGCTCATGTGTTCTGAACCGAAGCTGTGAGTGATGTGAGCGTGTCCGTCTGTCCCGTATACAAAGAGCTCCGATCGCTCGACTTATTGTGGAAACATTGACCGATGAGACCTTAAAGGTACGGCGACGTGTCGGCGTGTAGACGAAGCAACAGGCGGTTTCTAGTCACTCCTGAAACGTTTTAACCTGAAGAATGTTCACGTGAAAGCTTTAGATCGACCCAAAAGGCCTTAATTCAGACCGACGTCTTTGTGTTTTTGTTTAACAATTGTCTCATAAAGTAATTTACACTCAACAGGTCGAACAAGATGCTTCAGAAGCAGAATGTACGGAAGCCCTGGGAGGCAAATGAGAAGAAAATAATCTGATTTTAATTGTTTTCTCGTATGTTTATGACTTAAAAAACAGGTTAAAAAGATGTTTGCCAGAATTATTTTCTACGTTCTTTAATGTTTTCTCTTTCTGTAAAACGGGTGTTTGTTGTTGTAATACTCATTTTGGCCACAAGTTCACCGCTTCCCCCGTGTTCACGTTTTTTCCCAGTTAAATTTTAATTTCTCCATGAACTCTAAACACGAGGTACAAATATTGTTTGTCAGCACGTTTTGTAACATGAATGTCACGTCTTTGCACTTTAGTCTCGGGGTGAAATGACAAAAAACGGGAACTGTTTAAAATGATCTTAACGTATATATATAAAGTATATATTGTTTTAATTATCTTATTAAATCACCCTGGAGAAACTTTCACTTGTTTTCAAAAACAATTATCTTTTCTTAAATTATCTGAACATAACTTTTTTTTTCACCCGTTTCACAAACAAAAAGAATCAAGAACTTAAAAAGATTAACCTGGAAATAACGTGTTCCACCTGTTCTTCAGTCGCAAACGAAGGAGAGAAAACAATTTGAATCCCTCAAAAAACACCTGTTAGCTTAGCATAAAGACTGGAAATTGTTTCTATGCTTTATGCTAAGCTAACTGTCTTGGCGTAGCTTTATATTTAACTCACAGATACACGAGTGGTATCGATCTTCTCGTGAGTTATTTACAAAACACTGAAGAAGAGAAACGGAACCGGAGTTTTTATCAGACGTGCCAGAGAGCGACTGTCACTTTACGCGCAACTTTGTTTTTTAGAAAGAAGTGTAGTATTTTTTAGCGTAATCTGTGCTGGTACACAAGTGTGTGTGTATACGTGTGTGTTAGAGTGTAGCTGATAAACTATTTCAGTCCACAAGTAAAAGTTATTCTGAATGCATTTTTTATTTTTTGCCATTTTATTGTTCTTTGTTGGCTCCAACATTTTAATAAATTGTTTCCTAAAGTTGTTCCGAGGTGTAAAAGTGATCCACACGCTGGTCAGATTAAAGTTAAGAGACACAAACACCTTTTAATGTGTCGCTATAAAAAAAATAAAAAGATTCTCATTCAAAGAAGTTCAGTTTTTTTCGTTGTTGGTCGTCTGATTGGCTGCTGCTGCAGAAGCAAACTGCCACATCTGTCCTCCACCATCACGTATGACTAATCCCTCCTCTTCCTCCTCTTCCTCCTCCCAACGTTAACAGTTTACTTACAGCAGCTTGTTGAACGTAAACTGTGTACCGAGGCTCAGAGGATGACGGATGCTTCCTGTTCCTGTGGAGTGTGATGGCTTCCTCTTCCCACCAGCTACTCGTCTTTATCTCCAAGTCGTGATCAGACAGTTTCTATGAATGTGACTCTTGACCTGGTTGGGTAGATGTGTTGCACAGCGTGAGTTTTATTTTCACACATTTAGTTGTAGGGAAATGATGCAGTATGCAAATGTTGCCACACCTCTTTGCATTTCTATTTCTATCCACAGTGCATGTTTTTTAAAGTCTGTACACCCACACAAACAGCTGCAGCTAGCTGTCACTTTTCTTTTTTAAACAATGTCACAAAATTAATCAGTTTGACACTATTTAAATCGCTTTTTCTGTCCGAAAACCCAAATATATTCACTTTCCTGTCCTATCAGAAGTGGAAGAAGCAGCAGATATTTGGCTTTTTTGTTGCTTAAAACAGGAAGATAAAGATCATCAAAATAGTTGCTGATGCATTTTTTTAAGTTACAGCTCTAAATGCATCCCCTAAAATCTCTGATAATTTTGCAAAACAAAATATAGTTTTTTTTTGGTGTATTTTCAATAAATAAGACTCGTCCACTCAATCCTGTCACATTTGACTCTTAATTTCAAACTTAAAGGGCCAGTGTGTAATATTTAGTGGTATTTATTGGCAGAAATGGAATACAGTATATTCATAACGTTACTAACACCTGAACGTGTAGTTTTGATGTTTTCTTTCCACTCGTCTGACAGAAAACATGTCATGGAGGCCGAAATCTCAAAACTGATAGGTGCATGAAAAAACATGTCTCAGCAGAATCCAAAGTAAAAATATGCAGCAGAAAGTCTTCTGTCTGACTTTATCATCACTGGTTTATGAACATGTACGAACCATAATAGTACTGAGTGAGTGTACTTACTGTAGTTACCGCTGGAGTCCTAGAAGTTCACGTTTCCTGCATAAATAAGTCAGAAACAACCACAAAATATCATCCAGACACTCGGCAGTGTTGAGTACTTTAGTATTTGCTCAGATCTTGAATATGCAAATGTTGAATTACTATATTAATACATTATTTATCTGTAAAGATGATTTAAAAACGTGAAAAAGAAAAGCAGTAAAAGTGGATTTGAGCTCTGGTGGTGTGTGTTTTAAAGAAAGCCACGTGTGAAAGTGGATATGCTGCAGAATAAAGCCAGCGTGGTGTAAAGTGTCAGAGCAGAACGTGGAACGAGAGAACGAGAGAATAGAAGAGGTAGAAGGAGGCGGAGCCAGCAGCTGGTTGAGAACAGGATTTGGAGGTGAGATAGTCTGAGAGGAGGGTTTCTTCCTGTGTGGGGCTCTCTGCTCTGAGCTTTGGACTAAAGCTGCATTCAAGTTAGAACATTTGAGCCACATCAGAGGTAAGAAAACACTTCTCTTTGTTTAGTTTAGTTTTACTTCACCTCTCATTCCTCTCTTTGCTTTGTGTGAGGCAGTAGTTCACTACCTGTCTCCACACTTTTTAAAGAAAGCTTCTAACCGACTAACTTCTGTCTCTTCTGTTTGTGTTTCAGCTGCAATTGTTTTGCGGACAAAACTCACAAAGACCTGTGGAGAGAAAAGCTCACAAAAGGTACAAAAGAGGTATTTTAGTTGTTTTTTTAACACAGAGCAAAAATCATCAGAGAGCTGTAAAATGTTTGGAATGCGGCCGGTCCTCAGGTCCGTACATGTGAAAAGACCACTGATACTGTCTGTGCGTTGTCTCCCCTGTGAGCTTTGCTGAATTCTTTTGTGCTGAAGTAAAAAGAGGCTTGGACACACAACTGTAACACGTTTACCAGAAAGGACGCTGCCTTTGAGCCAAGAACAACATCCCTGATCACAGTCACATTGTTTCCTTATTCCTCCTCCCAGCTGTGGTACAGAAACAATAATCCCAGAATGTATGACTAACTGGAGTATTGATTGTGTTCAATTTGTATTTGACACATTTAGTTTTTAGGCTGACCTCCTTCTGGGTGTAACTGATAGTTCCTCCTTTTTCTTTAAAACAGAGATGTGTAACCGGCTCCATTTCACACCTTCCATCTGTCATTTTGCAGGACTTTATTTGAATTAATTGACGATAATTCAACAAAGGTGAAGGACTTCACTCTATAACTGAAGTCAGAATTGCACGTGTACTTTATTTAAAAGCTGCATGAATGTTTTTGCCGTCACGGTTTGCAAAACTTCTAGAGAGTTCATGATACAAAAGCTGTTACAAAGCTCCCTTTTGTGCAGCACGGGCCAGCGTATGTTCCTGAATGAACTGCACTTCCTTCTTTCTGCAGGAACATTTCCAAAGTAATTATCACTTTGATTTGAATATCATGTTTGAAGGGAAAACAGCAGCTCTGTACCTGGAAAACTGTGTTAACATGTTTCAAATGAAATGTGATTAACGGCAGATGAAGCAGAACATAATGGATGTTATCAAAAACAAAAATGACAGCTGAGTGAGTTAGATCTATAAAGATATCTTATCAGCTCTCTGCTTAGAAACTTGGCTTCGGCTGCAGTTATTTCAACATCACCCAGAATCCACTCACCGTGTTTTCAGTCATGAATCTAAATAAAGCTTCTCTTTTTTTCCTCACAAGTTACTGATATTTTACTGTGAAGCAATTTTTCCCCCGACAGACAAGAGGAAGTAGCTGAGGGAAAGCTAATGCTCTGAAGCATGACGAAGCATTTTAAGTAAAAGTAGTAATACCATAGTGTAGAAATACTCAACATACTACAAGTAAAAACACAAAAGAACTAGCATCAAAATATACATTAAGTACAGCTGGCCTCTTTAGACGCAAAGGAGGAGCGTCTCTACTTTGACCTCAGACACCCGACGATGAAAGCTCATTTCAGCCGCTTCTAGTTTCAAGTCTTCTTCAATACAGCATGATGTTCATTTAGTAAATGATGGTCCATTTAGAGTCAAACAGACTATAAAGCAGGGGATGCTTTAGGGCGGGGCTACACAGTGATTGACAGGTCTCTACCAGAGACGTATAGGTTGTCTCTATGTCCCTCCTCCTCAGTCCAGATATGGTCACTTATGTTCAAGATCCAAGATGGCGACAGCAAAAACGCCACCTGTCCATTTCACACTCCATTCTACCATCACTCGTCACCAAGAGATACTTTGAACTTCCTCGCTTGGGGCAATGACTCACTCCCAAACCCGGAGGGTGCAATCTACCGTTTTCCGGCTCAGAACAATGACTTACGATTTCAGGGAGGTACCGACTGTCGTCCGTGCCGCTCCAAACTCCGCTGCAAACCTCCCCGGTTCCACGTTGAAGGTCCCGATCTGATGGAGCCAACAGAGGCACATCATCTGCAAAGAGTAAATTCTGAAGGTCCCAAAAAAGGATATTCTCCTTCCTCGGAGGTCAAACCCGGCCGTTGAGCATTTATTTATATATATATATATATATATATATATATATATATATATATGTATATATGGATATATATATATGGATATATATATATATATATATATATATATATATATATATATATATATATATATATATATATATATATCCACATATCGCCTTTTTCTGACAGAAAAGTGGCAACAGGCCTACTATCTCTTTGTCTTACTTTGTGTTTTGAGCAAAGAGAGACAAGGCAACACTCACCGGCAACATTCAGTCCGCCTGGCTGATCTGCTCCCACAAATAGGGTTTTTGGTCTTGTGTTGGATAGTGTGGGCCTGAAATACTAAGTTCAGGATATAGACAAACAAGCATCTCCCAAAACAAATAGCTGAAAGAGGCCAACATGCTCCGTAGAGCCGATGGGTTTGTCACCACGAGCGACTCCTTTCTCATAAAAGCAGTCATTGTGAATATAAGAAAAATACTGATTTTAGCTGCTTTCTCTCTGCAGATGAGCGACCAAGACAGCAGCACCTCGGCCTCTCAAACAGAGGGAGAGGTTGAGGTAGAGATGGACGAGGAGGTGGACACAGAGTTGAACGGCGAAGGAGACAGAGACGAAACTCTCAGGGACAGTCCCGTCCTCAGTTTGTCCAGTTTCTCCTCGTCTCTGCGCGCCGTCGTCCGCATCAAACAGAAGTACCAGGCCATGAAGAAGAGGCGTCAGGAGTTGGCCCCGCTGGGTTTCGGGGCGGACGGGAACCCCGCAGGGGCGCCGTCGAAAACCAGCCCCAAGATCTTCACCTTCGACGGACACACGCCGTTCTCCTCCACGTCCTCCGTCCCCCAGAAGAAGAAGAGGAGGAGGAGGAAAGGGGTGTTGTATCCCAACAGAGGGAGACGGCGGGCCCCTCCAAAGCAGGAGCAAAGCCGAGCCAAGTACTGCCTTTACCTGCTCTTCGCCATCGTCTTCGTCCAGGTAAAAGGAGCTAACACCTGTGTGACGACACAGGGTGTAAATATAGACCGAACATGCCGGGTCATGTCATTGTTTATTCACTAAAAATGTATTTCAGGTCTACGTGAGTCATGCATCATTACTGAAATTCTTGAGTCTGTCTCGGCTCCCACTGCTCATTCATTCATAACTCAGGGCCTCTTTGTTGAGTTAATCCAGCCTTACGTTTTTCTGACTGCTCGATTGTTGTAAGTATCTCACGGCTTTACGAATAACATAAAGATTACATAAGATAAACGGGTCCAAATGTGTTGCAGTTTGCTGATGTCAAAAAACAAAACAAAAATGACAAGGCATCATATTGTGGCGCAACCAGGCGGCAACCTCCTGTTCCGCCGAGTGAAGCCGATGCTGAAGTGTTGATTTATTACCTCAGTAAAGGCACTTGTTAGGCAATGGCGGTTGCTAACAAGTGGCTAAATGAGATGACTAGATGACGTACTTTTGTAGTCCAACAGGAAGTTAGCATCGAACTGGAACGTTTATAATATTTACACGTTTTGTTCAGCAAGATAATCTACTCAAATGAACACCACTTTTGTGATGTTTACGGTACAGTCATGTGTGGTATCAATCTTCTCATCTAACTCTCTAACTTTTTTGAAAGATTACTTTTTAAAGTTGCAGTTTGATTGACATCCAAGTGTTGTTTTCTGTTAGACATAATTTACTGTTATATACTAACTGTGAACTGGGACTCAGCTACGGTATATACTGTATATTAATATCTGTTTCTTTCCAGGTGTACAACGCCATAGAGAACCTAGATGACCACGTTCTCAGGTACGACCTGGAGGGGCTGGAGAAGACGCTGAGGAGAGAGGTGTTTGGGCAGCAGGGAGCGGTGGACGGTCTGCTGTCCCACCTGAAGGACTACCTGTCCACCTACGTCCACAACAAGCCCCTGGTGGTGTCCCTGCACGGCCCCAGCGGAGTGGGCAAGAGCCACCTGGGACGCCTCCTGGCGGGACACTTCCGCTCCGTGGTCGGGGAGACGCTGGTGCTTCAGTACTACGTCCTCCACCACTGCCCCCAGGAGGCCGACGCCCTGCGGTGCGCCCGCGACCTCGCCGCGCTCGTCTCGGAGATGGTCGAGCGGGCCGAGGAGGAGGAGAAGATCCCGCTCTTTGTCTTCGACGAGGCCGAGCACATGCACAGCGAGATCCTGGACGCGCTGCTGCAGCTCGTGGCGTCCAAGAAGTCCAACGAGTACCTGAACGCCATCTACCTGCTGCTGAGCAACCTGGGTCACGCGCACGTCACCAAGCACATGCTGCACAACTCCTCGAGCATTTCCAAGAGCAACCTGGTGAAAGAGCTGACTCCGATATTACGCAACTCTCTGGAGAAGCTTCACCCGCTGTGGATGGAGGCGGACGTCTTACCTCTGGGCCTTTTGGAGAAAAGTCACGTGATGGAGTGCTTCCTGGATGAAATGACCCGAGAGGGGTTCTACCCGGATCATACCAACATAGAGCGCCTGGCGGGGGAGGTTGGACATTACCCCGAGGTCGGGGGGCACGAATACTCCAAGACGGGCTGCAAGCAAGTGGTGGCTAAGGTCAACCTGCTGTGAGATCCTCTGCAGGAAATGTTTCACATTCTTGAAAGTATGAAGAAGTGAGTTGAGGTTCTCGGGGTTTATGAAACTTGAATGACTCAACTCAGAGCCACAGCTTTCAAGAGCAGTTTTGTAAGAGAAGAAGAAAAAAGGATGCTGGAGACGTTCGGCTCTGTTGTGGGAAATGTGGCGTGAATCCTGTGAAGAGGTTTAAAAAACGCCCACAAACAATCCTTAAAGGGACAGTTCAACCAAATTATGAAAAGCCCCCGAACCTATTCCTGCAGATAGTTCAGGTTTTATTTGACCAGGTTTCTTAGACCATGGAGGTAAATGGGATTTAGTTTTAAAAAATTAATGTAGTTTTTATCGGGACTATATCTTCAATGACAAAAAACGGCTGAAGTGAAAACTGTTTACGGTGAAGTCTGTCGATCATCTTGCGATGGCATTGTTGTTTGGTCCGTCAGTTGGTCGAGACTGAGATATCTCTGCAACTATTGGTTGGATTGGCATGAAAGTTTGTACAGATATTCATGTTCCCCAGAGGATGAATCCTAATAACTTTTGTGATCATCTGACTTTTAATCTAGCGCCACCGTGAGGTTGACATTTGTGGTTTTGAGTGAAATGTTTCCGCAACAATAAGATTGATTGCTATGAAATATCAAGGTCCTCAGAGGTTGAATCCTTTTGATTTCATCGACCCTCTGACCTTTCATCCTTTCATTTAGTCCGACAAACAAGTTAACATATTTTGTTTTTGAGTGAATCATCTCAGTAACTGTTGAATGGATTGGCATGAATGTTTGTACAGATATTCATGTTCCCCAGAGGATGAATCCTAATGACTTTGGTGATCATCTGACTTTTAATCTAGCGCGACCGTGTGGTTGACATTTGTGGTTTTGAGTGAATTGTCTTGGCAACAATAAGATGGGTTGCTATGAAATATCGTACAATTATTCAAGGTCCTCAGAGGATGAATCCTTATGATTGTAACCTTTTTATTTAGTCTTACAAACAAGTTGACATATTTTATTTTTGAGTGAATAATCTCTGCAACTATTGGATGGATTGGCATGAAAGTTTGTACAGCTATTCATGTTCCCCTCGGGATGAATTGTAATAGCTTTGTAGATCTCTTAACTTTTCATCTAGCGCCATCATCAGGTCAAAACTTTAATGTGCCCAATACTTTGGTTTATGACCAAATACCTGCAAAATTAACGACATTCCAATCAGTCTCGGCTGTACTTTGTGTTTAGTGCTAATTAGCCGATGCTAGCTTGCTAACATGCCAAAGTAAGTATGTTAAACATGGGAAATAGCATGCTGAGGTTAGCTAACTTAAGACTAAGTACAGACTCACAAAGCTGCAAGCTTTAGATTTAGGCAGAAATCTCAGAGATGGATATTTAAAATCCTGAGACAAAGCTGTGTCGATGGCGAGACACCACTAGTTAATAGAGAATATAAATGTGTGTTAATGATTTGTGTGAACTGACCCATTAAACCATTTGCATATATCACAACTACTACGTATTCCGCAGCTCAACCAGACACGGTAGGAGACGAGTAAATCCAATATTCATTCAGGTAATGAGGGCAAGTTCAGATATCTAATGCATTACTTACACACATTTCAGGACAATTAGAAGTTGTTGTTTTTTGTCAGAAATGTAAAATGTGATGCAGAATGACTCGTATTAATGCAAGTGCAACAGACTCTGAGATATTTCTAAAGAATCTACAATGTGGATTTACTTAAACGTAACAGTGATTTTATTTATTAAATAGTTCTGCATGGATATACTACACATTACATTTTATTTTATTGAGATTTAATGAGTCATGAATATGTTAATGTTCTGTATTCAGGTATCTTACAGTCCAAATATTAAATTATGAACTTTAATGTGAAGTGAGTGCCTTGAAATTAAAGACACCATTTAAACACGGCTGTGAGATTTTTCCTTTCAAAGCACAACGTGGAGATTTTTTTATTTGACAAAACAAAAAAAAGGAAATCTTGAAGGAAAAGTTTGACATTTTGGGAGATATGCGTCTATGTTTTTTCCTCGAGAGTTAGATGAGAAGATCCCCAACACTCATGTCTGTATGGTAAATATCAAGCTAAAGCCAGTAGCTGGTTAGCTTAGCATAAAGACTGAAAACAGCTAGCCTGTCTAAAACCACAACGTGCTATTTTTATACATCAGTTAGTGTTCAGATTCAACAAACATGACAAAGTGAGTTTTGTAACCTTGGACAGAGACAGGCTAGCTGTTTACCCCTACTTCCAGTCTTTATGCTAAGCTAAGCTAACCAGCTACAGGCTGTAGCTTTATATTTAGCGTACAAACATGCGAGTGGTATCGATTTTCTCATCACTCTTTTGCGATTAAGTGTATTTTCTCAAACTATTACTTGTACTCAGGCTCCGGTTACCAGCTATTTATCTTTAACTTCATCTCAGTCTTTTTCTGCAGATGACCACAACGACTGAGCAAAGAAGGACATGAGATGTGGTTAAAGCTCCAGAAAAGGCGAGTAAGTGGAGATAAAACTACACGTCAAATAATTAGGGCTGTACCGAATAGTTAAAACTTTATTTATGCTGCACAGTGGCAGATAAAGATCAGGCCACACTAACATCTTAGTCTTATTCTTTGGGTAGAATTAGATTCCAGTGGTGGCCGTTTAGGATTTTTACGTTGCAAACAAAAAATCAGCACCAGCTACCAGTAGTCACATGCTAAAATATGCAAGTGGCTGCTATAAAAAAGCTCATTTATTGTGTGACTGGTAGGTTTTGGAGCCAGAGTTCGGGTAGCATGTGGACAAAAAAGTTAATTTCCAATCTTACTGTCGAGTCCAAAAAGTCAAAATCTATTGAAAAAAGATAGATGCAGTCATTTAAAATGTTTTTATCTCACAGAATATCTTGCTTTAATCCATATTTGTTGGCGTTTAGCCTTTTAAAAACAAATGTACTTGCAATCAAAAATCTGTCTGTTATATTTATTCAATAAAGTTTATTTAATAAAAACAGACTAACTCCAATAAATAATTGTATTTAATATTCATTCAAACTGATGGTTTTGTGTAATTTTTTTAGCTTTTCAAATGTAAAAGCTGACAAACCGTCACCGTGCTTCTTCTACTTTATGTGGAGAAGAAAACAGAACGACAACTTGTATGAGACAAGATTTTTTTATTTCTTTTTTTTATTTGAATTCCTTTAATTGACATTGGAAAAAAAACGAGGTACCGTGTCTAAGTGACAAAGAACAATGAGCCGTAGAATCATGTCACAATTATATGGAGAGAAAACACACAAAAATATCAGAAACAAACAGGATAGTCACGTGGGAGACAGCGACCCGCTTCCATAATCCTATGAAAGAGCTTTGATCGAAGTCACTCGGAGGTCAATAAACTGTTGTATGTACAGATCTGAGGAGTGGAGGTTGGTTTTATTGAGAAGAGAAGAGAGCAGCGACAGCAACGAGAGGAAACGGCAGACGCAAAATATATATATATATATATATATATCTATATATATATCTATCTATATCCTCACGGTTCTTTGTGACGGATAGATGAAAACAATAGTGTAGAAATGCAAACTAACTACATGAGAAGATTCCACGACATTGATTTCACCTACCGGGTCAGAAAGAGGAGCATCTGAGCAGACTTTCATCGTTTGTAAAATATCCTTCATTCACCGTCTCGGCCTCAATATTTCAGTCGTATGTTCGTGAAATGTGTGAAACATTTATATGGATTAAATGGTAACAAGTGCTCCAAACGAAACAGACACGCAGCACCTTTTTCATATTCTTTTTAACCAAGCACATGAGCTTTGAGCTCCACGTTTTCTTTCTTTCTTACATGCTTTTCTTTAAGGAAGGCAGGACGCGACCGGAGAACAGAAGCTACACATCAACGACCTACGGAGGAATAAATTAGTGTCGTAAGAATCCGCTCAGTTTCAGGATCGACGACCTCGCAACTCGTCTGTTTAAGCTCGACGCCGAGGCGCCGCCATCACTGTCAGAAGATGCTGATGAAATGTGTGGACGATGGGGGGGAGGTGTGTGTGTGTGTGTGTGTGGGGGGGGGTTGATGTGGTCCGGGGGTCTCTTTTCCTTTTCCTCTTCTTTGTTCTCCTCGTTACGCCTCCAGCTCGAAGCCCATCCCCACTTTGTGACCGCCGGCGTTGAAGTTCTTCCCGTCGATCAGAGCCGAGAGAGTCACCTTCACACCTGCAGAGACACGACGCACGTTAACGTCAGACCTTTATATTTAATAACTTTATGATATGAACAGGACTTAAATAAATGTACTGAAGGGACGATACGACCTGCAACTTATTGACTAAATTCACAGATTTATCTTATTTATTCATCACATTTCTGTTAGCAGAACGTAATAATAATAATAATAATGATATAATGAATTAAATTAAAGTGACCTGGACCGGATGGAAAGCAGCAGAAAATGGATTTACCAGTTAAAAATCATAAATTGAATCTCCCTCTCCTGATGCATCTATAACTCGTGTGACCGTCTCTGAATGTTTGTGGAAGTTGAGACTTTTTAATGCGTCTAAATGGAATGTTTACAACAGTTAAAGACACAAAGCAGGAACGTCTCTTCTGTACATTAAACTTTCTCTCCTAACCTTTAGGACTGCTACGTTCTACGTTCTGTTTTAATCGGTTGGTGTTTTCCCGTCAGAGAGAGAAACGTGTTCAGACGTGCAGACGGTGTTTTGATTCTACGGTTTGGTTCGGGTTCAGGTTGGTCCGGTCCGGTCGGGTTTGGAGCTGAAACCGGTTTGTTTTTCAGAACCGGCTGAACCGGTGCTGACGGCGTTAAACCCAACTTATACTGCATTAGTGATGAGCGTTAACGTGATTAACATGTCAACCAATCACAGCAGACGTAGTGAGTTCATTCATAACCTCTTTAACTCTCTTGTTCTTCTCTCAGAACACTCTGAACCCCAAAAAGTCCAAATTAAGACCACAGACAGAAAAATGTAACAGGAGCAAAAAAAACACCTCAAAAGTGCTTAAGTTTTGTAAAAAGGTCTGAAGAGGACCCTGTTCTCTATGAACCTCTGAGGACTCCTCATAGGAAGAGAAGACGCCTACCTGGCCGGAGGCTCTGAGTGTAACCCACTCCGATCAGACTGGCGTTGTTGACTTTGGCCTGCGGGGGGTAAAACGTGATGAGACGTTAAAACAAAATGTCAGAATAGTTTGTGAGGCTTCACAGAGGAGCAGAACCAGCAGCACTCACAGACAGAGAGGCGTCTTTGTCCAGCTTGTATTTGGCGGCGATGCCGAAGCGAGTGTTGTTGCTGCCGGCGGTCCAGGCCAGAGTCACCGCCGTCTCCAGCTCCTCGTTCACCTTCTGGTAGATGGAGCCGCCGAACTCGGTCCCGTCGTTACTGAGACGGGAAAGATTCAGAGAACACTAGTCAGAGAACCATCAGTCTATTGGTTTATAGACTGATGTTTTGAAGCCTGGCGTTCGGCGTTCGGCGTTTTGGCCGTCGCCATCTTGGCTTTTTTGCAACCAGTGAACAGGAAGTGACCATATCTGGACTGAGGAGGAGTGACGTAGAGACGCCGTATACGTCTCTGGTAGAGACCTGTCAATCACTGTGTAGCCCCGCCCTAAAGCATCCCCTGCTTTATGGTCTGTTTGACTCTAAATGGACCATAATGTACTAAATGAACATCATGCTGTATTGAAGAAGACTTGAAACTAGAGATTGAGACCATAAACTCATGTTTACAATGTTTACTGAGGTAATAAATCAAGAGAGAAGTAGAGTCATTTTCTCATAGACTTCTATACAACCAGAGGAGTCGCCCCCTGGTGGACACTAGAGAGAATGCAGCTTTAACACATGAAGCTTTGGCTTCACTCTACAGAACCGGAGGTTTTCCGTCTGGTCTGGACTTTGACATTCGACTGATCTTACAGGAAGTTGTTTCTAAAAGAGTTTCTTTTAAAAACTAGAAAAGCCGTTCATGTTCTCTTCTTCTGGACTGTGATCGGTGAGTACTCACACGTTGGTGTGCAGCTGGAAGTCTCCGGCTTTGTAACCGAGGGCGAAGTTGTTCTGGGCCAGTTTGGACTTGGCCGTGTCGAAGGCCATCTGGTAGCCGGCAATCCAGCCCTCGTAGCCCAACACGGCGGCGGCGTGGATGATGGGACCCTCGAAGTCCACGTCGCAGCCCAGGTTCACGAAGTCACGCTTGTAGGCCGTCTTCAGCTTTCCACTCTTCTTACTGAGAATATGGATTCATAGGGTTAAAGGTCAGGTCATCTCTTAAGATTCATTGTTGCTTAAAGGACAAAAACTACCATGAATATATCTACGAACAAACACTGTTTTAACCTCTTCAATGAACACACTAGATTATTCTGACTCAATCACACACACACACACACACACACACACACACACACACACACACACACACACTCACTAGAGCTCCAAATGTGTAAATCGTAAAATACAATATAATTATATTTGTACACATATGAGGTAGGATGTATAAAGTGTTAATAATGTTTACAGGTGAAAATAGCACATTGTTAACAAGACAAACATGATAAACTACAGAGAGGTTTTCCTACTGATCCACATTTACTTCTTAACGTTTCATTTAATATCACAGATTCAAACAAACGTCGTCTCACCCTGTGTTTGGTACAAAAGACGTATCCAGAGCAACCTTCAGTCCTTGAGTCAGCTGTAGGTAAAGTAAAGTGTTAAACCTTCGTATTAAACTGCTGTGTGTGTGTGTGTGTGTGTGTGTGTGTGTGTGTGTGTGTGTGTGTGTGTGTGTGTGTGTGTGTGTGTGTGTGTGTGTGTGTGTGTGTGTGTGTGTGTGTGTGTGTGTGTGTGTGTGTGTGTGTGTGTGTGTGTGTGTGTGTGTGTGTGTGTGTGTGTGTGTGTGTGTGTGTGTGTGTGTGTGTGTGTGTGTGTGTGTGTGTGTGTGTGTGTGTGTGTGTGTGTGTGTGTGTGTGTGAGAGAGAGAGAGAGAGAGAGAGATGACGTACCTGGTCCTCCACGGTGACCTCGGTAGCCAGCGTGTTGTCCGTGTTCCACTTCTGGTTGAAGCTCAGGCCGAGCTCCTTCATCTTGTATTTGGTCTCCAGGCTTCCGGCGGCCTTCCCCGTGTCCGTGTTACTGGATCCAGATGTGTTGAACTCCTGAGGGGAGAACATCGGTTATGAGACGCAGTAACATCAGCACTGAGGTCAGACTGTCATCTGTAGGGCTGCACCAAATAGTTCATGTTTAATATAACGAAACATTCAGCTTCAATCTGTATGGGTCATAAAACTAATATCTTCATTAAAGAAAGATTTAATCTAAACTCATTTAATCTGAAGAGTCACTTTATTGTTTAGTTAGAGAATATAACCTCAGTATAAGACTCTCCAGTCTACGGTAATATGTTTAATTCATATAACCACAATAACAAACTATTTGATCTTTTAGGGCGACGACATCATAAAACATGACGACAGACGTCGAATATAAAATGTAAAAAGACATTTGGTGCAGCTCTAGTTATGAAATATAAGAAGCATTATGAGCAAAATATAGACGTTAAACAGACACGACTGAGACAAAATGTGAAATCATTATAAACTGTAAATAAAAGACATCAGACGACCAGAGACCTGAACATGAACCCATGCAGGACACCAGGAACATATGGACAGAAACTAATGAATATTGATATTATGATCAAACTAAATACCTAATATCTATATGAATTCAACTTTAAATATTCATAAAGCTTGAAGCAGCACTTCACCCTCTCAGGCAGCGATTCATGTCACATATTCACTCTGAGTGAAACATGTCACTGATCTGCTGCTCACTTGTTTTTATCAGCTGAATAACCAGCGAGTCGAGTTCTGTCTCCTCAAAACTGGTTCTGGTTCATGAACAAACATCTGTTCACAGGTCAGAGTCTTCAGCCATGTTAGCGGCTATGCTAGTAGCTTTATGTTTAGCATGTGTTAGCATTCAAGCATTAGCGAGTTAGCACAGCTGAGGCTGATGGGAATGTCATTAGTTCTGCAGGTATTTGCTCAGAAATGTTGACCAGATGACGGCGCTGGAGGAAAAGGGTTCAGAATGTATCCACTGGACCACAAAAGGGTTCAGAATGTATCCACTGGACCACAAAAGGGTTCAGAATGTATCCACTGGACCACAAAAGGGTTCAGAATGTATCCACTGGACCACAAAAGGGTTCAGAATGTATCCACTGGGGACCTTGAATATCTGTCGTGACGTTTCATCATCGGTGAGATATTTCACTCTGAACCAACCTCGTGGTGGAACGAGGGAAACTCAGAGAATCCCCAGAAGTCAGAGGGATTATCCTCTGAGGACCATGAATGTCTGCACACATTTTACCGGCAATCCGTCCGATACGCAGCACGGCTACAATCTGCAGTGCAGATACACAAAAGTGTGTTTTGGTCTAAAAAGCTGATTTTAACAGTTACATGTTGTAAACTTTGGAAACATTTAGTGTATGAATAGCACTTTAAATGAGATACATTTTGCCTAATTTATTATGCAATATATATATATATATATTTATATTTACTGTTGTAACGATACATGGATTCAATGATCAACGATCTAATTTCATCGGTGCAAAATGAAAACTCATTGTTGAATATTTTCATCTTTAAGATGACGAGTTGATCTTGTGTCACCATTTATGTGACTAAACATTTACGTTTTTTATTATTTGTATTCATTTAAATGTCTGTAAGAGCCGCGGAATTTAAAAACAGCTTTTAGTGAGTTAACATAAATGTAACGGATTGAATTAAATGAGCCGATATCGTCTCATATCGATAAAACTTTGTAATATCACAAAATATGATATCGTCCAAATAATCAATCTAATATAATTTAGAGGTGAAAGTTGTGATTTAGGCCTCGAGTTAATCGATGATGGAAAATGTCGCCTTAAAGTGGAGGAAACGTTTGACTGATATCATGAAAGGTTGGATGTGATGGTGAGCGATGACAGAACAGACATTCATGCTGCGTGAACGATCACAAAGACAAACGATGTCGGTGGTGATGATCATGAATAAACAGCAGCTCTGACACCTTCTTACCATCTACATTAGAGTCCGGTGCAGAAGAGCAGCAGCATGGAGACAGAGCAGCGGTTAGGACACACACACACAAACGGGGTTTATTGTCGTGTTTCTTTAAGACGGAGAACAAGTTCAGCAGATCTGCATCAGCGACACCGGGGAACCTTCAAGCTCCGGGTTACAGCAGGAGCTCAGGTGGAAGCGGAGGGTCATTTTAGGAGGTATGCAGGACAAGGGAGGGCAGAAAGCATCGAGGAAGAAATGACAAAAGCTTCCTCACCACTCCACTTTGTGATTTGGTCTTCAGGTCCAGCTTCACAACTCCAAAGCCTGGTTCATTACAGAGACAGAGGTGAGTAGAAGTCCAGTGCAAGAAGATGTAGAGGAACGTACGTTTGTCCCAAAACAACATTTATATAAATCATGAGCAACAGAGAAAATAGCTGGAGCCAGGACACGGCTAGCTTAGCTTAGCATAAAGTCTTGCACATAATACCCTGTAAAACCATAACTTGTCTTTTTAACATTTCAGGTTTTGTACAGATTAAACAAAAGAGCTATAACATGTTAATTACACGCTGATTATTTCTTTTTGAATCCTTGGAGAGAGCCAGGCTTTTATGCTAAGCTAAGCTAACGTTTCCTGGCTGAAGCATCACATTTTACAGAATAAAAATACTTTATCTATCCTGTTTTACATCATTGTGATAAAGTACCTGTTTGTATTAAACTTAATCATTAACGATCACACAGCATCGTGTTATAATAATGTTATTTTGTTCATATTTTTATGTTCCATACCTACTTTAAAGCTAGAGACGTTATTTAATCTGCCCCACTGGCACCGACATCATCCGTCTGTACGTTAAACGGCTGCGTGTTCTACCGGTTCTTATTCACCGCTTGGCGCTCGGACTGAACTCACCGTAGCCTTTGCTGAAGATGTCCTTGGCGGCCTTGCCGAGGTCCGAGTATGAAGGAGGGACGGCCATCGTGCTGCAGGAGAGAACGTCGGTCATGAGATCAGTGATGAATGATTCAGTGCTTAAATAAATATATAAGATATAAACCAGCAGCTAAATGTGGAACAATACGTCTCTTCTTCTTGTGAGGGATTAATGTAGATAAAGGTAATAAATAAACTGATGCAGGAGGACTGCTGCGTCACACTTGTACTATAAAGACTCTCACATACACACACGTACTACTGTCATCACTGTACTGAACTACAGAGTATTCGTACACCACTGACAGTACTGTGTATATCAGATCTATAGCTAAGCGAGTACACCGTATTCAGAGCATCCGTCCAGCTGTTTCTTCCGTATATAATGTCTACTATTAAGTACTTATAACTCCACATGCATTGTGTATTTTATACTATACCTGCACTGTGTACTTTATCCTATAGTTACACTATACATTCTGTATACATCTCATGTATTAATACCCTTTACTGGCCATTCCATATTACATTGTTATAGTTTATTCTGCATAATGTTATTTACATAATTCTGCACTTTACTGCATTCTTATTACATTTCATGTGCAGTTTTTATTTAATTAATCTCTGTGCAATATAACTTTCTATTACTTTTACAATATCATCAATATTACTTTTCTATTTCAGTTTCCACGAGGCACCGGTGTGAGTATCACTTTTACACTTTATCTGTATTTTTACTCTTGTATTTAATATTTGTTGTATTTTACTTTTTCAATTTTAGTTACATTTTTTTTACTTTATTTATTTACCTTACTCTTCTTTTTTATTCTTCTGTTCTCTTTAATAAAACAAGAATTTCCTTCTGGATTAATGAAGTTTTATTTTAAAACTGCATTTTTTGTTTTTCTCAGTGCCTGAACTCAATGACAATAAAGATGAATCTAATCTAATATATTCATCATCAGGGGAGACGGTCACGTTAAAGTCATCCGCCATGATGGTGCACCTCTAGAAAACAGTTTACATTTATATTAAAAGTCAATACACTTTAAAAACAATTCACAAGAGATCATATAATCAAACAACCACGTTTGCAGGTGAGCTCCAGCAGAAAGGGAACAAGCTGTTCCTTAAGAGGCAGCTGGGATGCTGAACAAGAAATAGGCTCAACAAAGAAGCTATGAAGCCACATAAAAAGTCAAACATTTAACCCAGAATATGAGCACAAATATATACAGAAATACTTTAAATAGCTGAGCTAGCAGATGCTCAAGCATCAGAGCAAAAGGCTCTCAAGGTTGTAAAGAAGTAGGGCCCTGATGCTGCTGATGCTGCTGCTGGAGATGAGTCCACTGAGTGAACAGCTGCTTTTACATTTTTAAAAAGTCTCTTTATCTTCATGCATTTACAAAGTGATGGTGCAGCATCTTATTCTGGGACAAAGGACAGCAGATGGGCCGGTGAACAGAGGTGTGTGTGGGGGGGGTGACTGCTAGCTAGCTAGCTAGCTAGCTAGCTGCTGTGTGAGCTGCAGTAACAAGCTAACAGCTAGCTAACTAGCAATAAAAAGGAGGCGACAGATGGACACTGACTAACTGGTATAGCTAGTTAGTTACTGCTCATTGCATTCTGCTTGCACACACACACACACACACACACACACTTTTGCAGCTTAGCTAGCTAGCTAGCCACACACCGAGCTAATAAAGTGGCCAAATGCGTGGCTAACGTGAATCTCTGCACTATAAAACCTCATCAACCAAGGATTAAACTGTGCATTTGCAAAGCTAAAACATCATTACATAACGGAGCTAACTGTTAGCTTAAATCGCCCACGATGCTAGGCTAACCTTGGAGAGAAACGAACCGTTATCGAGGCAGCGATTGGTAACACACGTTGTTATGCACGTATTATAAATATTTATTCAGATTAATTTGTATTTTATTTAATGTCTCCTTACCGGTGCTAAAGGTGTCTGGAAGGAGGAGTCTGTGGAACTGTCCCTGTCGTGATGCTGCTGAGTGGATTGACAGTTAGCTTAGTTTAGTAGTGTCTATAGGGCACAATGAAGGAGACATATGGAGCATGCGCAGTAGCGGTGAGAAAGACGAACAAAGAGTCGATACAAAAGCAAGATGGTAATCCCACAAATCCGCAAAAACCTCAACTGCGTGTTTCTACACCAGTTAGAAACGTTTAATTGAAGAGAAAGATCAAGAAATGTATGAATAAAAGTTTATCAAGGATACAGAAATATTTATAGTGTATTTACATGAAGCCCCTGGTCACTTGGGTTCATAATATATTTCTATATAATTATTATAATCACATTATTATTGTAATTATTACAAATATCACAATAAATAAAAATAATAATACGTATTATTATTATTATTATTACTATGTTATTAGTAGTAGTAGTAATACAGTGACGACCATACAAATTATAATACTTATATGATTACAATAATTATATAAACATATAATATGAAATAATCATCAAAGTTATTTTAAAAAGAAACAATTGTATAAAATGTACCAAATACAGTGAAGTAGCAATATTACTATATATATATATATATATATACTTTACTCTAGTCGTATTACTAGTTTTGAGGTACTTGGCATTTTCCATTTCATTTTTTACATATATATAAATATTATTCATATGTATATAAATTAAATAAATTAAATAAATTAAATAAATTAAATAAATTAAATAAAATAAATAAAATAAATAAAATAAATAAAATAAATAAAATAAATAAAATAAATAAAATAAATAAAATAAATAAAATAAATAAAATAAATAAAATAAATAAAATAAATAAAATAAATAAAATAAATAAAATAAATAAAATAAATAAAATAAATAAAATAAAATGAATAAAATGAATAAAATGAATAAAATGAATAAAATGAATAAAATGAATAAAATGAATAAAATGAATAAAATGAAATAAATAAAATAAAAATAGTATTATTTTATTTTTCGTAATCTCTGTATAATAGTGTGAGAAACAGCGCCCTCTACAGGCGATCCATCGTATTTAAAAGCAGCTCTTTGCAGAGAATCTCTCCGGTCCTCCTTAAATGTGACAAACATGGCGTTTTTTTCCGTGGGGGGGAAGTGTCGTGTCCTACCCCGCCCGGAGTGAACACTGACTCGACGTTATCAGCCTCTGAGCAACACGGAGGGTAACTTTATCAGCTCCGAATCTGAACCTGAAAGTCCATCGGTCAATGTTTCTGCATCGGGACTCCTGCACGAGGCGCACCCAGACTGGATCCGGGCTCGAAGCGTGCTGACCGGGTGTGAAGCGACCGAGCACGTCCGTATTGACACGTACAACAACAACAAAATAAAGAAAAGTTAAGCCGGAGGTGTCGCAGTCATGTCTGGACAACCGAGATTCGTGAGCCCGTTTTACAGACCCGGGTGTCTGGCGGCTGCAGCTCCGGCGGGGAAAGCCAACCTCACGCACCCGGGGAAGGCGATCCTGGCCGGTAAGAATACGTTTTACTCCGCAGACTCCTTCCTGCACACATGGGCTGTTTACAAAGTTTAAGCGCGTGAACGTGTGTGTGGATGTGCGTGCAGATGTGATCCAGAGGCTGCAGCACTGTTTACTACACTTGTCTTAAATACATATTAAAGGTAAAGTAAATGGTGACTCCTGCAGCGCTACTCATGAATGAACTCATGCACTTCCTTCATGACTGGAGCAGCACTTTTAAACCTTTTTTAAACTGTATCCACAGATCATTTCCAGAGAAACACAGACTGACATGATGAACTCTGATGGTCTCGTTGGTCAATCAGTGACAGAAAAATGTCAGTGTAACGTTGCAACATCAACATGATGTAAGAAAGACTTTGCTGCTGAACCTTAAAGGTTAATGTAGGTGTCTGTGCATTGCTGTCAGCAGTAGTGCAAGAAGTATTTAGATCCTTTACTGAAGTAAAAGTTCTGATATCACACTGTAAAAATACTCCACTACAAGTAAAAAGTACTGAAGTACTGAAACATTCAACATCAACACATAAAAGAACACTTCATCCTTCAGTTTATCACAAACATTCATCATCAACACATAAAGGAACACTTCATCCTTCAGTTTATCACAAACATTCAACATCAACACATAAAGGAACACTTCATCCTTCAGTTTATCACAAACATTCAACATCAACACATAAAGGAACACTTCATCCTTCAGTTTATCACAAACATTCAACATCAACACATAAAGGAACACTTCATCCTTCAGTTTATCACAAACATTCATCATCAACACATAAAGGAACACTTCATCCTTCAGTTTATCACAAACATTCATCATCAACACATAAAGGAACACTTCATCCTTCAGTTTATCACAAACATTCAACATCAACACATAAAGGAAACACTTCATCCTTCAGTTTATCACAAACATTCAACATCAACACATAAAGGAACACTTCATCCTTCAGTTTATCACAAACATTCAACATCAACACATAAAGGAACACTTCATCCTTCAGTTTATCACAAACATTCAACATCAACACATAAAGGAACACTTCATCCTTCAGTTTATCACAAACATTCAACATCAACACATAAAGGAACACTTCATCCTTCAGTTTATCACAAACATTCAACATCAACACATAAAGGAACACTTCATCCTTCAGTTTATCACAAACATTCATCATCAACACATAAAGGAACACTTCATCCTTCAGTTTATCACAAACATTCATCATCAACACATAAAGGAACACTTCATCCTTCAGTTTATCACAAACATTCAACATCAACACATAAAGGAAACACTTCATCCTTCAGTTTATCACAAACATTCAACATCAACACATAAAGGAACACTTCATCCTTCAGTTTATCACAAACATTCAACATCAACACATAAAGGAACACTTCATCCTTCAGTTTATCACAAACATTCATCATCAACACATAAAGGAACACTTCATCCTTCAGTTTATCACAAACATTCAACATCGACACATAAAGGAACACTTCATCCTTCAGTTTATCACAAACATTCAACATCAACACATAAAGGAACACTTCATCCTTCAGTTTATCACAAACATTCATCATCGACACATAAAGGAACACTTCATCCTTCAGTTTATCACAAACATTCAACATCAACACATAAAGGAACACTTCATCCTTCAGTTTATCACAAACATTCATCATCGACACATAAAGGAACACTTCATCCTTCAGTTTATCACAAACATTCAACATCGACACATAAAGGAACACTTCATCCTTCAGTTTATCACAAACATTCAACATCAACACATAAAGGAACACTTCATCCTTCAGTTTATCACAAACATTCAACATCAACACATAAAGGAACACTTCATCCTTCAGTTTATCACAGTAAAAAGTACAATATTTACCTCTAAATGGGAATAATCAAATAAAGTACAAGTACCTTGAAGTTGTACCTACGTACAGCACTTAGTAAATGTACACCCCCCCCCCCCCCCCTATCAGCAGTTCTGTGTGTGTTTTCTGTCAACCTTGTGACCTTTCACTGTGAGCTCAGAGGCCTCAGGTCTACATCACGATGACAAAGCACTTTGCTCCGTCAGCTTCTGCTCACGTTCAACAGGTTCAGATGATCATCAACGCTGTTTGTTACGCAATCATTAATCATTCCAGATGTGCAGTACAGCTGCTGTAGATACTATGTTTTATAGTGAGTGGTGGGAAGTAATCAAGAGGCACTACTACATCTCAGAGGTACATATTGTACTTTTTACTGTACTACATCTCAGAGGTACATATTGTACTTTTTACTGTACTACATCTCAGAGGTACATATTGTACTTTTTACTGTACTACATCTCAGAGGTACATATTGTACTTTTTACTGTACTACATCTCAGAGGTACATATTGTACTTTTTACTGTACTACATCTCAGAGGTACATATTGTACTTTTTACAATAAATTACGATAACAAGTATCTTTAAAAGAAAGAAGTAAATAAACACTGAACACACACTAAAATACTTCTCCACTTGTTCGCACACGTCGGACTTGATAAACTGGTTCTACATATTTTCCCTCAGTTTGAATTTAACACATTCTTGTTTGCAGACGATGTGACTGTGTTTTTTGATGCAAACTTAATTTGTAGGTCCGGCTGCAGCAGCTTTAACTAAAGGAATGCTTGTGAGTGCAGCCCAGAAGGCTGCAATCTAGTGATTGCACAACGGGTGTGTTGTGTTTCTATGCACGGCCTTTTGGTGGAACGAATGCACATTAAAAGCATCAATAAAAGCCCCTTTTATTATATACAAACAGAGGATTAATTCAAGCTTTTATCAATGAAAAACAGTGTTTAGGTCTATTGTACTACATCTGCAAAAATGTGTTTTTTTTAAACAATAACTCACTCATCAAAGGTGTCGTGTGAGCATTCTGAGATGTCAACAGAAGCAGGAGTAACGTGTCAAACTTGTTTCCTCCACTTTAACACGTGGAGCCCATCAGAGGAGCTGCTGTAGATGTGTGTGTGTGTGTGTGTGTGTGTGTGTGTGTGTGTGTGTGTGTGTGTGTGTGTGTGTGTGTGTGTGTGTGTGTGTGTGTGTGTGTGTGTGTGTGTGTGTGTGTGTGTGTGTGTGTGTGTGTGTGTGTGTGTGTGTGTGTGTGTGTGTGTGTGTGTGTGTGTGTGTGTGTGTGTGTGTGTGTGTGTGTGTGTGTGTGTGTGTGTGTGTGTGTGTGTGTGTGTGTGTGTGTGTGTGTGTGTGTGTGTGTGTGTGTGTGTGTGTGTGTGTGTGTGTGCGCGTGCGCGCTCTGAGAGGCCAACACACCCCCTCGAGTTGGGAGTCAGGCCATGGGTGGGAGGGTCTGTGGGCCGAATCACACTGAGGTCAGCTGAGCCAATCAGCTGCCGGCTGAGGGTTTGCTGTTCAACGGCAGATGTGTGACATCCGGGTTTTTAAGGTGGAACTGCTTATTAATGTGTGAAACACAGACGAGCACAGATGATTATTAATAAACTAATAAAGGAAAACTTCACATTTTATTTAACTAGAAACTTCAACTCTATTTTACCTCACCAGCAATAGTGTTATTTATCTACTATATATTATTTTTGTATTTATTTCTAATATTTTATCTTTTTTGAAGAATCATTTCTGGTTTTTAATGCATTTGTGTTTTTATTTATATTTAGTTGTTATGCTTTATATTGCATGTTTTTGTCTGAAATGTGCATTTTAAATAAAGTTTTATTATCATTTTTTTTAGTTGTGACAAATACTGCAGCAATACTTTAACAAGATAAGTGTGATTAATATGACCTGTTTAAAACCAAACTTTTAATACTTCTCATACTTACAAATCATGCTTTACACTTTGTGAAACTACGAAGTATTTGAGTGTAAAAGTACAACATTATTTCATTCAGTAGGGTCAACAAAGCGCTGCAAAAAGATCATGAATCAGGTTTATTACAGTACTTTTGCACACACAAGGAATTTGCAATTATAAAAGACAATTTAAGAATAAAAAATATGAAAATGTACATTAAATTATAAACAAGTAAAACATGATAAACAAACAAAGAGTACGTTAAAACACATATCTGCATGTAGTAGAAAAACTACATTTCAACAATCAGTCATTGTTAATACTTGTGTTCTGAATGCTTCTTTCTCCCTGAAATGCACAAAATAAGAAACCTTTTAACATGTTATTGTCTCGTCAGAATGAGTCTTAACGGCGTGTTTTTCACCGTTGTTTCAGGTGGGATAGCGGGAGGCATCGAGATCTGCATCACCTTCCCCACAGAGTACGTGAAAACACAGCTGCAGCTGGACGAGAAGGCCAATCCTCCCAAATACAAAGGCATCGGTGGGTTTAGGTTCTGCTTCCTTTACGTTCTCTGCTAGAATTAAATGTGATGATGATGGAACCATGTGGGGCCACTTTGATGAACCTCAATGGTCAACGCATGGTTCGATACCTTACCTATTGTTACCTATTATCTCTGTGATGGTGGAGTTAATGTCTGAGAGCTGCATAAATCTGCATAAATCTGCATAAATCTGCATCTTCTAATTATTAAACCCTTCAAAGTTGTTATTATCTTTTTCTTGTACTGTAAGTTGCTGGCTATGTTAGCCTTATGCACAATCTGTATTTGTTCATATATTTACCATCAATTTGTGTTTTTATATCATCCAAAATCATCTTTATTCGTGCTCTGTTTTTACTATTTGCATTAACTCCATTAATATTCTTTTAGATAATAAAGTATCTATCTGTCTAAATGAATAACAGCAGCTCACGGTGGCTCACTGTGGTGGTTCAGTGGTTCTGTGGTTCAGTGGTTCAGTGGTTCTGTGGTTCTGTGGTTCAGTGGTTCTGTGGTTCTGTGGTTCAGTGGTTCTGTGGCTCTGTGGTTCAGTGGTTCTGTGGTCGTTCAGTCTTCTCACTTTATTCTGAAGATCCAGACGTCCCTCTGACGTTCTGTCCTTTACCAACAGTCCACAGAGTGTTGTTGCACAGAGGTGTGTTTGCGTAGTAACTTAGCGTTTGTTATCTGTTCACTGAGCTGCTCGTGAACTTTGCCATCGAACGTGTTTGTCTTTAGAAACTCGGTATGAAGGGTTGTTGTCTTTAAGGCTGCAGCAGAACATGTAGACTTTCATCATTATCTTTTGGGGAAACAAGCAAGGCGTCCAGATGAATACATGTTTGGGTATTTTTTTAATTATTATTAATTTAAATAAATTTAAAATAAATTTAAATAAAAATTTGTAAAATAATTTAGTAAAAGCAACAAATAAAAATAAAACAGAAATAAAACAGAGAAGCGACGACACACAAGAAGAGATTTAATAGAGATCACTGATTCTAGGAGCCTCATCTCCTCAGGCAGCTCGTTCCACAGCCGAGGGGCCCTGATGGAAGAGGGTCACCTTTAGTGACCAGCCAGAAGGACCCCACCTGAGGAGCTAAGGCTGCGTCCCAAAATAGAGAATTATTTAAAAAGCAAGAGGTTGATAACAAAGCAGCTGATTATGTTTCATGATGTGATTATAGAATTAATTCTGTGTCTCCTGCAGCGGACTGTGTGAAGCAGACGGTGAACGGTCACGGAGTGAAGGGTCTGTACAGAGGACTGAGCTCTCTGGTGTATGGATCCATCCCCAAAGCAGCTGTCAGGTACACACACCTGAGCACACACGCACACACACACACACACACACCTGTACACATGCACACACACACACCTGAGCACACACACACACACACACACACACCTGAGCACACACACACACACACACACACCTGAGCACACACACACACACACACACACCTGAGCACGCACGCACACACACACCTGAGCACGCACGCACACACACACCTGAGCACACACACACACCTGAGCACGCACGCACACACACACACACACACACACCTGAGCACACACACACACACACCTGAGCACGCACGCGCACACACACACACACACACTTTCTAAATGAATGAACAGCTTGTTTACAGTTTAAATCTGCGTGATGTCAGGTTTGACCTATTTGGTAGCTGCTATATTTGATATGCTAATGTTATGAATGGTGATAATCTATTAGTAGATGTTCACTTACCTTCTAATAAGCCGTCTGCAGCTATAAAGAAACTATTAATAAAGGTTTTTTTATTCTATCTAGTCTGAAGTTCCAACCTTTAAAAGGGTTTTTTCACAACCTGGCCATATTAAAAGTTGCTTATTAATGACCAATAACCTGATCAGAGTCATTCTATCATCTAAACCCTGTACAGTAGTTGTGTGTCAGAATGTGTGCCGATTACTTTCTGTTTTGAGTCGTTAATCTTATTTTTCTATACAGATTCGGGGTGTTTGAGTTCATCAGTAATAAAATGCGCGATGAAAACGGAAAGCTGGACAGCAAGCGAGGATTAGTCTGCGGCCTCGGCGCCGGAGTCGCAGAGGCCATTTTAGTAGTTTGTCCCATGGAGACCGTGAAGGTAAACAAATAACATTATTAAGAATGCATTTATGGGTTATTGCCACCAGGTGTCACGTTCACTCATCCAGTCCTCTCAAGTTAAAGATGCATCGTCCTCTCAAATACAATACCGTTAATGATGTTTTTGACTCGTTGCTCATTACGGTTTACAGAAATCCGATTTTTAAAGGGTTTCTGCAATCAGTTTTGATTCTTTTTAATCGTTGTTATGATGTTATTTTAGGTGAAATTCATCCACGATCAGTCATCAGCAAACCCAAAGTACAAGGGCTTCTACCATGGAGTGAGGGAGATTATTAGAGTTGAAGGTAAGGACGGTGTCTCAATCTGTGCAGGATGTGTTGCATCACTCTTCTTTTTATTTAATAAGGATAACAATCTTTATTCACAAGGAGCATTTCATACAGACTGTGTAGCTCAAAGTGCTGTGCATTTAAACATTAAATAGAAACACAAAACCTTCCTCTTACAGATAAAATGTAGGTGCAAAATGCATGCTTTCTTCCAACCACTTTTATTTATTTTAAGTGTAATTAAAACATTTCAACGGATAAATAAGAGCTTTAAACTCTTTTTTAGTTCTTGTTAGCAGCCTCTCAGTAGATTCTATTATTTGCGGGATAGTTCCTGCTCGGCCTCATTACATCCTGAGCTTAAGGGCTGTGAGGGTTCTGGTTTTGATGAAGGTCTTGATACTGTATCTGCAGGACTGAAGGGGACCTACCAAGGCCTCACAGCCACCGTGTTGAAACAAGGCTCCAACCAGGCCATCCGCTTCTACGTCATGACCTCCATGAGGAACTGGTACAAAGGTGTGTGAGCCAATCACCTCCATCTCTTTTATAATCCCCTCATGCAACCCAAAAAAACATGCAAAGAACCATCTTTTGTTTGTTCTTTTCAAACACTAAAGGCGACGACCCCAACAAAGCCATGAACCCTCTGATAACGGGACTGTTTGGAGCCATTGCTGGAGCTGCCAGCGTGTTTGGAAACACTCCGCTGGACGTCATTAAGACCAGAATGCAGGTTGGTTGAGTTTCAATGTTCACCTGCTGGAAGAGTCTCACGTCTTTAACGTCTGACTAACGTGTTCGTGTGTTTATTTATTAACAGGGTCTCGAAGCTCACAAGTACAAAAGCACGATGGACTGCGCCGTCAAGATCATGAAGCACGAGGGACCGAAGGCGTAAGTTTACAGACGGAGTTGATTTACGGAGAATCACTTTACAAGCATTTATTTAGCGATTATTTGCAGCAGAGTCGGTCTCCTGTCTTTAAAGGATTTACACTCTTTACACATCAATTATTCAGCATGAATTTGAATTGTCTTGAGACCAGAATGCATCCAAGTCAGAGGCAACCTCCGGGTCTGACGAGTGAAGTCAAAGCTTCATGTGTTAAAGCTGCATTCTCTCTAATGTCCACCAGGGGGCGACTCCTCTGGTTGTATAGAAGTCTATGAGAAAATGACTCTACTTCTCTCTTGATTTATTACCTCAGTAAACATTGTAAACATGAGTTTATGGTCTCAATCTCTAGTTTCAAGTCTTCTTCAATACAGCATGATGTTCATTTAGTACATTATGGTCCATTTAGAGTCAAACAGACCATAAAGCAGGGGATGCTTTAGGGGCGGGGCTACACAGTGATTGACAGGTCTCTACCAGAGACATATACGGCGTCTCTACGTCACTCCTCCTCAGTCCAGATATGGTCACTTCTGATCACTAGCTGCAAAAAAAAAACAAGATGGCGACGGCCAAATCGCCACAAACCAACGTCACGACGACTAAGTCCACTTATGTCCACTATGATCCAAGTACCCACATTTGGGAATGTTGTACATACAGAAACATTGCAAAAGTGTGTAACATCCCATAGAATTCTATTGTGGTGTTTTGTGTAGAAAGGCGACCAGATTTTTGTGATAAGTGTTTAAAACCTCTTAATTGTTTTTGTCCCGTTCAGGTTCTACAAAGGTACCGTGCCCCGGCTGGGTCGGGTGTGCATGGACGTGGCCATCGTCTTCATCATCTACGAGGAAGTCGTGAAGGTCCTCAACAAAGTTTGGAAGACGGACTGAAACGGACACGACGACGAGAGCTTCAGGACACCCGTTCACATCAATAGCCTAGGTTCTAATATCTACCTCTAGAGAACAGAAAGGGATTGGTATGTTCTTTGATTTTATTTATAACTCAGCTACTACAGGTTGAAGCGTTATCTGCATGAAAGAAGCTCCAGATTGCAGAGTCGTTTTTCTTAAATTCCAAAAGTTCCTTCAGCGCTCAGGGAGAAGGAACGAGGCTTTGACTCAGATTGACTTGAGAAATGGGAACACTGTCAGCGCAGACAAACACTTTTATATACTTAGTATAAAGAGAAACCAATACCCGACGTAATGTGATTTAGACACTGTAGACAAAGAAATTATACTTGAACTGAGAGATTATACCAGAGATGAAAGATGTTAAAGCCCTCTTTATATGCAGATTTATTTTCTAAAAGACTTTTTCCAGAATCTGATGAAATATTTAATGTTCAGACGTCTTATGCTGCAGAGGCGACCGGTACATTAAGAACTAAATGCCTTAAATCACGATTGTCGGATTAATCACGATTGTAGGATCCATAGAGATGCAGGTTTTTATTAATTATTTACACAACTTCTTTAGAAATGCACATTTCCACTAAACGGTTGTCGAGGTGTTCAATTGTACTTTGCAGAGATGTTTTAAATCAATTAACTTACGAGATGTTATATTAAAAAGAAGTGCCTATGTATTGATTTTGAGATCTTTTGGGATAAAGAATGATTGAATGTTGTACGTGCTTTAGTCACTACAGATGTTTTAATATTGTTGCACACGCTGCGGTGGTGCCGGGTGTTTGATTCCAGGCAGTTTCTGAGGTATTTCTGAGACGTTCGTATCTTCTAAATTCATCGTAACTATTTTTTTAATGAATTTTTTGCTTTTGAATTTTAAATTGCCTGATTGAGAAGTGCCATTAAACGTGCCTTCCATCTCATTCCAGGAAGGACGAGTGCTTGAAGATTGCTTTTTATTGCAGATTCTGTTTTTAATTTTTAACTTTAATTATTGCCTTTTTACTTTTTACACCAACTGACGAGCCAATGTGCCAATTTCTGCTCAAAGCGATGTGTTGGGCTGGAGTTTGTAGCGTGTGAGTCTGGCCTGCAATGCTACTAATGTTTTACAAATGTTTACTCCAGCTGGCATACATGTAGACTCGATGTCAGAGCTATTTAAATATCTTTAGGACATGAAACAAACAATGAAAACCAAGTATTGTGCCTTCAGTCTAATTCATTCTAACAAGTATGCTCACAAATAAACATTTGATCAGACCGTTCATTGTGTCGTGTTTATTTATAACTAAAGGAGTGATGGAGGAAGTACTCAGATATTTTACTAATGTGAAAGTGGTAATACCACAGTATTAAAATACTCCGTTTCAAGTAAAAGTCCGACACCACGCTGCTGGAGACCCAGGACGTATTGCTGGACCTGCTGGAGGGAAGGGAGGCACGGGAGAACCAGAACCAGGACTGAGAGGGGCAGACTGTCAGACCTGCTGCAGTACAATGAGAGGTTTTCTAAAGGGAGTCTGGTGCTCAGAGACACTACCACTGTAGTCCACGGGGGGCGCTAGAATCAACACAAAATGACACTACCTTGTACTAACTTTAAGTAAAAGTAGCAATACTACAGTGGAGAAATACTCTTACAAGTACCAGTCCTGCATTAAAAAGTTTACATGTGTAAAAGTACAGAAGTAAAAGCATCAAAATATACTTAATATAAAGTACTCATTATGCAGAATGGTCCATTTCAGAATAATGTATATTTATAATTATTGATGCATCAATGTGTTCACTTTTATGTTGCAGCTGGTAACAAACTAATTTTAAGTTTGTTACCAGCTTTTCTTATACTTCTGGGTTACTCAATCCAGTACTAGATGATGTCAGGTAGCTAAGTATAATTAGAGTAAAAAGTACAATATTTCTCTCTGAAATGTTGTAGAGTATAAGTATAACGTAACATTAAATGCCTATACTAAGTAAAGTACCGCAAAATTGTGTACCGTATTAAGTACAGTTCCTGAGTAAATGTACTTGTTCTTATCATTTATGCACCGTGACCTTGCTTCGCGTTTTTTTGACCACCTCGCGCTTGCCGTAGTTGTCAGTGCGGACCGCCGCTGCTCCTCGGGACTGAATGAAAGAAGATGTTTGTGTTCCTGTGGCGGTATTAAGGCGTCTTTAAAACAACATGTCTCTCAATGGAGGAGGTAGCAGAGGGTTCTACTTCAACACCGTGTTGTCTCTGGCTCGGTCGTTGGCGGCTCACCGGCAGGCTCCGATAGAAAAGGTAACGTTAGCTGAACTACGGTAAACAAGCTAGTACCTGTCAAAAAACATGGCGGCTCAGTAAGCATTTGTAACTGTGACGTCAAAGGTAGCTAACGGTGGCTAACGGTAGCTGTTTTGAACCTGTAAGCTAGCTAATCTTTGCTCAGGTTAATGCTAACGACTTTGATCTGTCAAAGAATTCATATTTGATAATCAATATTCTCAAAGACATCCCTCTGTCTGTCTGCTGTCACCTGTCTTGAACTTGCCGGTCTACCCTCATCTACCTGCATGCATGTCTGACTGACGTATATATTTAACATACTCTGCATGCTTTTATGTTTTGTTCCTCTGACGTTTGATGTTTTTAGTGTCTAACATTGCAGCATAATCTTGTCTTTAGTCCATGTTTCTATTTAACATAGTTATCTCTCATTTTATTGTCTTTGTGTGTGTTTAATGTGTCTTGTTAGTACTTCACAACGTAGTATAAGAGTCTCCTGAATGATGATACTACTTATGTTAATATTCATTGTGTCTGCACGCTTTTTAAAGGGTCAATATTGCATAACTTTGTAAATTGAATCTTATCTTCTGGGACTACAGATGAAAAATAGCCTCTTGGCTTTAACTTTTACATTTACATGCATTTACAGCAATGTGGTTATTAATGTGCACCGTCCCTTATCAAATAAACCAATAAATAACATAAAATAATATTGATTTTGGCTCTCGTTCATACAGTCAATTGCAGCATTTTCCGAGTGACGAGTTGTCGATTATGTCTGGCAGCAGCAATCGATGGTGAATGAGATGAACAGCTTTAACTCAGAGGAGAGAGGCTGAATCACCAATCAAAGCAAAACCGGGCAGCTGCCCTCGGGGCCACTAAAGTCCCAGATTCACTGTGTTTGTTTTTGCTCATTTTATGACTTTGAAATTGTTCTGGGAATTTGCACCAAATCAGCCGGCTCCGTTGCTGTGTCTGCGTCAAAATCTAGTTATAAAACCTTTCATATTTTTGTCTATATTATGCTCACATGGTGCATTTTTACTGAATTAAAGCTTCAGAAAACAGGAGGCCAGGCAGGTAGTCTTCCAGTCTAGAAGTATTCGTTGGTTTCTGGGTGTGTGTGCAAAATACAGCTGCTATTTCTAGTGTATTGTGTGCCACTGCAATCGAGGGGAACTTGGAGGCAACAGGGACTCCAAACAGGTTAATCTGGCCACGACAAAGAGGAAGAATAAGTTCCATATCACCATCAATACCTCATGAGAAGATTTATTATCAAGCATGCGTGACAGACAGTTTTAAGCAATCACAAGAGGGAGGCAACCAGCTTAAAGTCCCACCCACAAGATGTGATCATGGCATCTTGCAAAACATGCTTGATGAAGAAATGTTAATGAGAATGATTTCAGAGTTGAAGATCTGCTGCTGAAACTTAAATTGTTTGATAATGCGGTTGAGTGATACTCACTCAGGAGGTTGGGATTTGTGGTCGAGGATTACATCGTGGCCACAACTTTTGAAGTGATTTAGAAAATACACCCACTGAGGTTTAAAATGGGGAAATGATTTAGAACTAAAACAGGAAGTATAGCTCAATATGTGCTTCGTGTGATGAAGTAACTGTGGCAGCAGTAACACAGTGAGAAGTCCTCCCATTGTGTAGGTGGAGCACGTCTTCCTGTTTTTGCTTTATTTCTTGCTTGTTGTGAAGGTCTGCATAAGAACAAGAAGAATATGTCGAGCTATAACTACTATGTTTAATTATTATTATTCTGCTGATTATTTTCTCTAAATCACTCGATCATTCAGTCTATACAATATCAGGAAACTGTGAAAAAAACACTAATATAATCACCCAGAACTCATATTCAGTTAGCTATCAAACATGACAAAGCACAGCAGCTAACCCTCTCATTGTAGCACATTAAAATGGTTTCCAATTAAGTTTCAGCCCATCAACTGAATCGATTTAGTGACTATAGTTTGAGCCGTTTAGTTCCTGAACGTCTGAGTGGTAAACTTCAGTCCTCGGGGGTCTGTTTCACACAGAGGCCTCATTGTTTGTACAATAACCTCCTTTCAGTTGGCGCCAGTAAAGCCGGTGGTACTTAAGAATATATTGTATTTTGCCGGCTTAAAAAGAAAGAATTTGTGTGATGAAGTATCCTATTGGTTCAGCTCCAACTTCTTCATTAATATGTTCTGTTTCCATAGTTTTTCTGGCTCAGTAAGAGATTTACATGGTGTTTGTCTAAACACAGCAGGTTGAGCTTTAACATACAACGAACTGAACCCAAAATCCCTTTATTTATTTGACTGTTTTGCCTCCGACAAACATGATCTTTAGCTTTTGAAATCCAATGTTAGTTACTTCACAAATTTCCCCTCCTCTGCATTGCGTATCGCATAAAACAAACGTTCAAACGGTGGATAAATCCATCTCACAGCTTATGTCTGGCCCTTTAGCATTAGGCTAATTAATGCTAGAGGCAGGTTTTGGCTGGACTCCTGCAGCACATTTATGCAAAAAACGAAATTCATTATCGCTAATGGAGCCAAGACGTGAGCGATGTGACGTTAAAAGATTGTTTCATCCAAACAGCTGATGCTTCCAGCTGAAGTCAGCAGTAAGATGTGATGAAGATGAAGATGTGATGTGTGTGTCGTCCTCTCGCAGGTGCAGAAGCTACAATGCATGTGCCCCGTGGACTTCAGAGGAGTCTTCCAGCTGGACGAGAGGAGGAGAGACGCCGTCATCGCTCTGGGCATCTTCCTGGTCGAGTCAGACCTGCAGGTAAACATGGTTTGTTTCTCGACTCACCTGTCCAGCCTCGTGGTTTCCTTTGTTAAGCCCTCGTATCACATGCTGTGAAAAATACTTGTGTTGCAGCACAAAGATGCTATCGTCCCGTACCTGCTCGGGTTGCTTAAAGGGCTTCCTAAGGTTCAGTGGATTGAAGAAAGCTCAGAACGCAAAGGAAGAGGTAACGATACACCTGTGTCGTGAAATATATCCTATAATATTCACTATAATCATGTGTTCTTCAGTAAGCTTTGAGTATGGATACCTACATTTAGGGTGCTGTTTTTTAATATCTGCTGAACTTTGTGTCTTGCAGAGACACTTCCTGTTGCAGAGATCTTCACCTTTGGTCTCGTTACGCTCCTCTCAGACGTTGCTCAACGGGATGAGACCTTACGAGGACAGGTGTGTGTGTGTGTGTGTGTGTGTGTGTGTGTGTGTGTGTGTGTGTGTGTGTGTGTGTGTGTGTGTGTGTGTGTGTGTGTGTGTGTGTGTGTGTGTGTGTGTGTGTGTGTGTGTGTTTGTGTGTGTGTGTGTATTTTTGTTGCTGATATTGTTCCTCCTCATGCTGGCTGTGAAGAGACTCCTCACTCACACTCTCGAGATTTCAGAAAGAGACTTCTCCTTGAGCGAGACTTCTCCCTTAGAACGAGACTTCAGAACGAGACTTCAGAACGAGTCTTCAGAACGAGACTTCTCCTTGAGACATACTGTGTTAGACACAATAATGATTTCTATGTAGAGTCCTTTCCATAATGTTTTCAGACACTTTTAATAACAAACTGAACCCATCAGTGGCCAAACGAGCACTTCTTGTGAACGTACATTGACGGTGCAACATTGCCCGGAAACATTGCATTGCAGCTTGTTTCGGTCGCGGTGTCGTTGCTGCCGGCTGCAGCGTTCTCGCTCAATACTCGGCCAATTTCAAATCACTAAGACTAACTAGCTTCCCCTTTAAATGATTATCTTGACGTAATTATGACGTATCATCTTTGTCAGATCCTGGAGGCGGTCATGGACATCATGCAGGTCCTGCAAGACATCTGCAAGAATCCAGAGGCTCATGATAAAGGTACCAACACAACACACCTCCTGCTTCCTTTGTATGTAACTTAGCTTCATAGTAATATTGTCTCTACCTTCCGTAACCTTTCTTCTGTACAGAATACCTGTGCAGGTACACTGTGCCCACCTTGCTCGGTGTTGCCCGAGCGTTTGGCCGATACAGCAACACCGACGAGCCGTTACTGTCCAAGCTGTTCCCTCGACCGGTGACCCCCACGCCGCCTTCGGCCGATGATAGCGACGCGACGCACCGCCGGTCCTTCAATGACTTCCGCTCCATCCTGCCGAGCTCTTTGCTCACCGTGTATCAGGGAGACACTCTGAGACGGAAAGGCTCCAGTCAACAGGTATAGAGCATGTAGATTTGTAAAGAACAAACCTGAACCTAACCCGTCTAAAGAGATGCATTTTCACAAATACTTTTTACTGTGTTTTGCAGGCCAGTCCAGAGAGAGCCTGTCTGAACCCCATCTCACCTGCTGACCCCTCTGCACAGTACTTTGAAGGTAAGTACCCGAGTAGAAGCAGTCGAGGCTGTTCATCAGTGTAGTGTGTTACTACAGTAGAGTTTATAGAAACATCCTAAATGATCCTCTAAACCCTCTCCAGGCTCGTACCTCCCTGATGGCAGCGCGGTGGACCCCAACTACTACTTCTCCACCATCAGCTCCAGCTTCTCCGTCTCCCCTCTTTTCACCGGCAGCAGCGCTGGAGAGTTTCACGTCCCTCTGGATATGCTCAGACAGCTCCTCCACATGGTCAGCAGCCACAGATGCATTCGAGTGAGAGGAAAACAATGATACAACATGCAGTTTCATTGACTTGTTTCTCTCCATTAGGTGGAACAGTTTGTGTCCGAGTCGTTTTTGAAATCGCTGGATGAATCTCTGGCAGAACTTCTAGAGGTATGACTCTACAGATGTTTGTCTTTATTGTTATTTATTTACACGACTGCTTCATTGATATATTTCTGCTTCTCTCTTGTCAGTTGAATCCTAGTCTTCATCTCTACTACAAAACCTTCAGTGATCCTCTGTACGTAGCCATATTTAAAATGCTAAGAGACACTCTGTACAACCTAAAAGGTAAACGAATCCCCCTCTTTCTTTAAATTAGCTGCATTTTAATATAAAATATGACAGCGAGCTTTAACGATGTTGTCTGTGCTCTCCAGACCTCCAGACGGACTACGTGAAGGAGGTCCACGACTTCGTGCTGGAGCAGTTCAGCAGCAGCCAGTCGGAGCTGCAGAGGATCCTGCACGACGTCGAGTACCTGCAGAGCGAACTGAGCCCGCTCAAGCTGCGCTGCCAGGCCAACGCCGCCTGTGTGGACCTCATGGTGTGGGCCGTGACCGAGGAGCAGGGTGAGCAGTCGCTTTAGTTCAGGACACGGGACGCCGTCTGTCTCAGGGGTCACAGCTCTTCTGTCTTTGTCTTTTTCACCAGGAGCTGAGAACCTCTGCACCAAACTGTCAGAGAAGCTGCAGTCCAAGACGTCCAGTAAAGTCATCATCGCTCACATGCCGCTCCTCATCTGCTGCTTACAGGTAACTTTAAACTATGAAAGAGGAGGTTCTTTATTCAGAGTAGAATCTTTGCCTGGATCATGATTACACCTCCCATTTTCATGCACACCGACATGTTGTATTATAGTTTAAAACACATTACATAGTGTGTGTGTGTGTGTGTGTGTGTGTGTGTGTGTGTGTGTGTGTGTGTGTGTGTGTGTGTGTGTGTGTGTGTGTGTGTGTGTGTGTGTGTGTGTGTGTGTGTGTGTGTGTGTGTGTTCCTTCAGGGTCTGGGCCGTCTGTGTGAGCGCTTCCCCGTGGTGGCTCACTCTGTCACCACGTCACTGAGAGACTTCTTGGTGGTGCCGTCTCCTGTTCTGGTGAAGCTGTACAAGTACCACAGCCAGTACACTTCAGGTGACAACAGAACACTCGGCACACTCCATCATTCAGTAGCATCGTTACCTCCAGTTCTATTGTTTTATTACCAAAATACTACCTTCTGTATTTCAGGGGGTGGTGAGATAAAGATCCATGTGACCAACGAACATTCCCAGTCAACCCTCAGTACCAATTCAAGCAAGAAGAGCCAGCCGTCCATGTACGAACAGCTGAGGGACATCTCCATCGATAACATCTGCAGGTGAGTTCACACACACACACACACACACACACATAGACGCCTGAGCAATGAGGCAGGCAGAGCATTTAAACGTTTGGTTAAAATAAAAAAAAAAGATATATCTGGCTGTTTTTTTATGTAGTATATAAATTCCGTTCAAGTCAAAACTAGGCGGCAATCTCCGGTTCTGAAATGCTTCACGTGTTGAAGCTGCATTCTCTCTAGTGTCCACCAGGGGCCGACTCCTCTGGTTCTATAGAAGTCTATGAGAAAATGACTCTACTTCTCTCTTGATTTATTACCTCAGTAAACATTGTAAACATGAGTTTATGGTCTCAATCTCTAGTTTCAAGTCTTCTTCAATACAGCATGATGTTCATTTAGTACATGATGTCGCTGATGCTCACACTACTCTCTCTCTGTGCTCAGGTGCCTGAAAGCCGGACTGACTATGGACAACGTGATTGTAGAAGCGTTCCTCGCCAGTCTGTCTAACCGTCTCTACATCTATCAGGAAAACGACAAGTGAGCCGAGCGTCCTATTCCTCTGACTTTGATGAGAATCAAAAGTCTTTTATTTTTAACCGATGTTCCCTCCCCTCCTCCTCAGAGATGCTCACCTGATCCCGGACCACACCATCAGGGCTTTGGGTCACATCGCTGTGGCCTTACGGGACACCCCCAGAGTGATGGAGCCCATCCTCCAGATCCTCCAGCAGAAGTTCTGCCAGCCTCCCTCCCAGCTGGACGTGCTCATCGTAGACCAGCTGGGCTGCATGGTCATCACGGGCAATGTGAGTATTTATGTCTCTGTTATCTATTCAACCCTCAACTAGTTTAAGGTGTTGTTTTTTACAGCTTCTGAGCACATCTAACGTCGTAACTCTTCTCTTACCGTAGCAATACATCTACCAGGAGGTGTGGAATTTGTTCCAGCAGATCAGTGTGAAAGCCAGCTCCATGGTCTACTCCAACAAAGACTACAAGGACCATGGATACAGGTAGGTAAAGGACCTAATGACAGTCCTGTAGGAGTTGTTGAGTACATGAGACAGTAATGTATAAAGTGGGAGAGTATGCTGCTCCTCATGTAGCCCAGTATTATCCACAGTGTGAGAGTCCGGTGGATCAATGCTCCCTCTGTCCCGTATGCAGACACTGTTCCTTGGCTGTGATAAATGCTCTGGGTAACATAGCAGCGAACCTCCAGGCTGAGCAGATGGTCGACGAGCTGCTGGTCAACCTGCTGGAGCTCTTTGTCCAGCTGGGTTTGGAGGGGAAGAGAGCCAGCGAGAGAGCCCCCGACAAAGGCCCGGCTCTGAAGGTACGAAGACACAAATATAAGAATCAATGCCAAGTAGTGCAGTTACAGAATGAAGTTCATGAATGAAAGATTTGGCTGGATTTGCATGGTATTAGATAATATCTAATAGATATCTGATCTCATCTGAAGGCCAAAGTGTTTCAATCTTGTGAAACATGAAAAGTGATGGCAGTAGTAAAGAAGAAGAGACTTCAAACGTTGATTGTTGTGGACTTCTTCTCCTCTTTGTCTCTGTAGGCGTCGAGCAGTGCTGGAAACCTCGGCGTCCTAGTTCCAGTTATTGCTGTGGTGAGTGTTTCTATCACCTTCTCCTGTTAAGCTTTGTATTTTAAATGGGTCAGTAGAAACGTCTTTAGCATCTGAGACTCTGTGATAAAACCCTAAATTAAGACTATTTTATAGAATACTTGGGTACAAAAACATAAAAAGGATCCGGATTGCTTCGTCTCTTAAAGAACTTCTGAGACATATTCTGGCCTTCTTACAAGCTGCTCATAAGAGTTTCAGCAGATACCGTCGTCTCTCCCGTCACATTACCAAAGTAGAGTAACATCCATGACTTTTTGACGATGACCATTTGGACAATTTCAGAACCAAAATACATGGTAATAATCTGCACTTACTGCCCCACATTTCCTCCAACATGGTTGAACAATAGACAGATATTTGCTTGTAATTTTGGGGGTTAATAAAGAATCTAATTACATTCTTCCAACGCTGTTCTCTCCAAGTATGCGAGGATGTTGAGGACTGTTGTGTTCTCTACATATACAACCATTCATCTTCTGTAATATAAGTTATCTTTTCCTTGAATTAAATCTACTGTACCTTAATAACCACAGAGATTTACTCTCTTTCTCTCTCTCTTACTTCTTTTTCCTCCGCTGTTAGCTGACGAAGAGGTTGCCACCGATTAAGGAGGCGAAGCCACGTCTGCAGAAGCTCTTCAGGGACTTCTGGCTCTACTCTGTGGTCATGGGATTTGCTGTGGAGGGCTCAGGTACAGTTAACGTTGAGTTAGGGAATGCATTAGCACTTTAATTTGTCGTGTGTCATGATTCTGTTTAATCTTCAGGTCTGTGGCCGGAGGAATGGTACGAGGGAGTTTGTGAGATTGCGACCAAATCGCCGCTGCTCACGTTTCCCAGTGGGGAACCTTTACGCTCAGAGCTGCAGTACAACTCAGCGCTGAAGAACGACACCGTCACTGCGGTACGACAGCACACACACACACACACACACACACACACGAGGTGGACCCTGGTTCACGGTTCGTTGTTGTTGTGTGTCTCAGGCGGAGCTGAACGATCTGCGTAGCACCATCATCAACCTGCTGGATCCTCCTCCAGAAGTGTCTGCCCTCATCAACAAGCTGGACTTTGCCATGTCCACATATTTGCTGTCTGTCTACAGATTGGAGTACATGAGGTATGTGAGCGGTGTCCACATGTCACACACTGGCTCATGTGAGTGATCTTTATATCATTTTAAATCCATCTTTATCCGTCAGGATGCTGCGCGCTCTGGACTCGGACCGCTTTCAGGTCATGTTCCGATACTCTGAAGACAGAGCGATACAGAAGGATAAGTCTGGTGAGCAAGAGAACAAACACATAAAGCTTGTGGTGCTACTTCTTTATTATGTGCATTCATATTTACTATGTTGTATTCCAGGCATGATGCAGTGTGTGATTGCCGTTAGCGACAAGGTTTTTGAGGTCTTCCTGCATATGATGGCTGAAAAGGTAAAGCAGATGTTTTCACTCATCCTGTGTAGAGCGTGTTCTGGTGCATGTGTTCCTGTTTATTTAAGAACGGCACCGCGGGGTTTGAGCCGTTAACATAAAGGAACGTTGGCTCATACAATATGTATTGTGAGGTGTTCCTGTGCAGAGACACACAATATAAAAGAGGGAATAAATCACTGTTTTATGAGAGAGGGAGAAACTGATGAAGTCTGACTTGTTTGGAAAATAAAAAGATAAGTGCAGCAAATCAGCGGTTCGGTCCGGACCTAATCTTAACACAATATTTGTATTTTCAGCCCAAAACCAAAGCCCACGAGGAGGAGCTGGAGCGCCATGCTCAGTTCCTTTTGGTCAACTTCAACCACATCCACAAGAGGATCCGCAGAGTAGCTGACAAATACTTATCTGGCCTGGCTGAAACGTGAGCATTGGCACACATGATCAGTCACTCAGAATACAACACGGACTCTTTTATGAGCTGTTTAAAATGCAGAAGGATGAACTGTATTTTCCCTCTCTGCTCAGTTTCCCCCACTTGTTGTGGAGCGGCCGTGTGCTGAGGACCATGCTGGACATCCTGCAGACGCTGTCCCTCTCACTCAGTGCAGTAAGTCATGAAATAAGTGGACTAATTATCAGTGTAGCATCTGTCTTTCATCTATCTCGTCTTTATACGTAAATGGTCCGCCAGTGCGATCTCTGCACTTGAGCGCAAAACAACAAATCCTTAGTTTTCCTTCTGCATGAAGAGAACGAGTGCTCTAACTATTATGGTTTTTATTTTAGATTGAGTTAAACAGGATCATGCAAACAACCAACTCCTGCGGTCTGTGTTTGGAGGCTTACCGGAGTGTACCATCTCATTAATAATGATGTTTATGCGTCATTGCAGGACATTCATAAAGACCAACCTTACTACGACATTCCAGACACGCCGCACAGAATCACCGTCCCAGATACGTATGAAGCCAGAGAGGTAATGTTGCTTCATTAAGAACCAGTTATTCATCATTTCACCAAGTTGCTACTCGCCAAATACATATCATATCTTTAATTTCAGAGCATAGTAAAGGATTTTGCTGCACGTTGTGGGGAGATCCTTAAAGAGGCTATGAAGTGGGCGCCGTCCGTGACCAAATCCCACCTCCAGGTGACACTACATCACAATATAACTAGAGAAAACCTCCACACGTGGAGCACACACGATCAATAAAGTTGACATAGTGGCCTTAAACGTGGTAGTAACTGCTCTACTTCATGTGGTGTTTTTCAGGAGTATCTGAACAAACATCAGAACTGGGTGTCGGGTCTCTCGCAGCACACCGGCCTGGCCATGGCCACAGAAAGCATCCTGCACTTCGCCGGTTACAACAGACAGAGCATAACACTGGGGGTAGGTCACAAAACTGACTTTTCATATGCTACCGCTAACTAATGCTGCGAGATCATTGGGGTAAGTCTGAAATTAAAGTGGCTCAAGGATGGAGCCTTGTGGGACGCCACAAACTAGAGCTGCTTAATTCACTGTTTCTTCATTTATGATGTTCTGCAGAGACAATCATTTGATGTGATATACATCCAGAATACTTAGTCTATGTACGTAAAGCCCCTTTCAGAAATTAATTTGTTTTTTAAATGTGATGGTCGTTTTACATATTGGTCTGATGTCTGAATAAATGTCACTTTTAGTCACATTTACACAAAAGTCACAACGGCAATTTTGATAAGCTTTTTGAAAATTTCTCGTCCTGTTTGAATAAAACCATGAGGAACATTTACATAACAGACGCCTGCAGTATGTCTGAATGACAAAAAGCCGTCACCCGTTTCATATTCCACGTCTGAAAAGGAGCTCAATAAAGTAATAGTTGATTTGTTTTCCCCTGTAGTCCACTCAGCTGACTGAGAGGCCCGCCTGTGTGAAGAAGGACTACTCCAACTTCATGGCCTCCCTCAACCTCAGGAACAGATACGCTGGAGAGGTAAAACCACCAAATCATACCACATTACCACATACCATATTGACTTTTAAAATGAGTGAACACAGAGAAAGTCTCTTTTAGTGCAGCCACAAAGCATTTGTTATCTAAATAAGCTGCAAAACTTGTATTCTATATGCTTGTAAAACACAGAAAATGTACAGATGTTTAGTTTCTGAAACTGTTGTGATGGATATTTGAACCTGTGGACATACACTTTTCATACCTCTGCTTCTCCTGCTCACGTGTGTTCTCCTTCCTCTGCAGGTGTCGGGTATGATCCACTTCGCCCAGATGGTTAAAGGACACTCCGATCTGAGCCGGCTGATGATCAAGCAGATGGGGGAGGCTTTAGACTCGGCCCAGCCGGAGGCCTTCACGGAGGCCATGTTCAAACTGGCCGCCTTGCTCATCAGCAGCAAAGGTCTCACTAACTGCAAATATCTGTCAGTGATACTCTTTGGTGACTGTGGATAGCTACCGGTAGTAAACAGAAGCGCTATCCTCTTCCTGTTTTGGTTGCGCAATGGCAATAAAAAATGGCTCTAGGATGGAGCCTTGTGGGACGCCTCAAACTATAGCTGCTTAATTCACTGTTTCTCCATTTATGATGCTCTGCAGAGATAATTATTTTAGATTAATTTGCCCCAAAACCTTGTATAACATCGTCTGGCCACTTTTGGAGCACAGTTATTATGGTTGTTCCGCCATCTTCCATTTCCTCTACTGGAGATAATAACTGCAAAGAGCTTCCATTGGTACTCTCTGGCAACCAGGGATAGCTAACAACTTCTGGTTTTGGTTTCGGAATAGTTGACGCACTTCATTTGTGCGTAAATAGAGCCTTCATCTTTCTTTAGATCGAAATCGGTGGCAGACGGAACTGCATCGTGATAGCGAGTCCGATCTAAACGCTGATGGTTTCATCATTCTATAGCCGTTACATTGTGCATTTAACATTTACTTCCATGTATCCCCACTTTATATTCAGGGCTCTGTCTTGTCTCTAAAATGCTCTGGACTTCTTCTCTGGTCTCTCTAGACTGCGATCCTCAGCTCCTGCACCACCTCTGCTGGTCTCCTCTCAAGATGTTCACGGCCCACGGCATGGAGACGGCTATCGCCTGCTGGGAGTGGCTGCTGGCAGCTCGTGTTGGAGTGGAAGTACCGGTACGTCCTTTCTTCTTGTCCTTGTTGATGCATTTTGTCTCCTATATAAACTACAAATCTCCTCTCTCGGCTGCCGTAGTTCATGCGTGAGATGGCGGGAGCGTGGCAGATGACCGTGGAGCTTAAGATGGGCTTGTTCTCCGACGCCAAGGTGGAGGCCGATCCTCTGGCTGCATCGGAGGAGAGCCAGCCGATCCCCTGCCCTCCAGACGTCACCCCTCACCAAATATGGATCGAGGTCAGACGAAAAACACATTGTTCTTAATCGACCCTCTCCTCCTCCATTGTGTCCTCTCATGTCGGCCCTGTTTTTGTTCCCCCTCTAGTTTCTAGGCCAGCGGTTTGAGATAGCGAAGTATTCCAGCGCAGATCAAGTGGAGATCTTCGGCAGTTTGCTGCAGCGCTCGCTGTCTCTCAACGTCGGAGGAGCGAAGAGTAGCCTGAACCGCCACGTAGCTGCCATCGGCCCTCGATTCAGGTCCATAAACACGCACAAAGCTCAAACATAACTATATGGAATGTTACTTACCTTTCATTTGATGTCTGTTTAATCTTATTTTTAAAGGCAAGATGTGTTAATATGTTCCTCTGTGCTTCAGGCTGCTGACTCTGGGTCTGTCTCTGCTGCACTCTGACGTCCTCACCAATTCAACTGTGAGAAATGTGCTCCGAGAGAAGATTTATTCTACAGCCTTTGACTACTTCAGGTACCCACACGCATTCACTCCATCAATTAATGTTGGTTTGGAAATGTTTAATTCAGTTCTATGTTTATAATGTAAAACGTGAGTTGTTCCAAATGTTTTTAAGGTTCTTCCTCTGTGGTTTATTTTGGACTTATTTATAAAAATGATCATCAGGTCATCAGGTTACCGGCCCGGTTGGTGATGATGTAACCGTCCCCTCTCTGTCCCTCCAGCGCTCCTCCAAAGTTTCCCACCCAAGGTGACAAGTTTCTCCGCGAGGACATCAGCGTCATAATCCGTTTCTACGCCAGCATCCTGTCCGACAAGAAGTACCTGGCAGCGTGCCACCTGGTCCCACCCGGTGAGCTTGGTACTACCCCGGCCCCGAGCACGCTCTCTGCCGGGATATTCGGATCGCTTATCGTGTCCAGCACTTCTCCGATTTCTCTCTTAAGTAAGCCTAAAGCGGTGGAGCTCGGACTGCGCTGCCGCAGGGGCATGCTTTTTTATATACGCATGACAAATCTGACGCTGTTTGTCCTCACGATGCTGCAGATAGATCCTGGTATCTATCCATCTATGTTATGAACCCGGCTTTAGATTGTTTTAATAGATTTCTTTCAATGTTCTTTTCTTGATCCTTCTTATTTTCTCCCTCTAACTCCTTCTTTCCCTTTTATTCCTCTTTCTCCCACTTCTATCTTCTCATACCTCTACGATCAACCTGTTTTCTACCCTTAATGTTTACGTGATGTTTAAAGTGTGTTTGTATGAGGTTCTTCTACTACAGTAGAGTACTGTACACAAAGTAATGTTCTGCTGTGGACGTATTTTAGACTCTTAAAAGAATCTCTTATCAGTTTAAGTGAACGCTATATTTAGAATGTGTTCACCTCTTTACCTTGATGTCAGACACTGAAGCTGTTATCTATGATCTCTACAAAGACACCAGACTCCATTCACTAAAACACTGATTCTACCTCTCAGGACACAGGAGCTGCTGCTCTACTGCTGCCTCCATCTGGTAGTGTGTTCGTGTTGTTGTGTGACTTTGGTGGTTTAACGGGTTAGTTCATATTCACCAAAGTCACACAATAACACAAATAAACCAAAAGATGGAGGCAGCAGTAGAGCAGTAACTCCCTTGTTCTATGAGGTACAATTACTGTTTTTGTGAATGGAGTCTTGTGTCTATTGCTTTGCTCTTGTGCTGGTTCTCCTGTCTGTTTCTCCATCTACTGTAGTGAAGCACTGACTGTGGAGAAGAACCTCATACAAACACACTTCTAAACATCCAAACTCTCCCTTAAAGCCTTAAAGCAGCTGTGAGGAAAAGCGCAAATTTGTCATCCGCGTTAAGATGCACGATAATTCATCATGTCAGCCCCACCCGTCTGCCCCTCCGCTTTCAAAAGAAGAAACTACAAAAAAAAAATGTCTTTCTTCCAACCCCAGAAAGTCCTCTCCTCTTCATTCCCGACGACTTGAGAGAAAAGGAACGATCTCATTCTCATAAACATCAAAGCGCTTTCAGGTAGACGAGTCCTCTAACCGCTGATCCTGGATCAGATTAATCTGCCCCCCAAAATAATATCTGACCCAGTATCAGTGGTTCAAGGCAACTTCTACCTACGTGTAAAATCCCGCTGGCTTCCCTGCTTTCAAATGCATGACCATCACAACAGCAGAGGAGTCTTCAGAAACTCCCTCATCATCGATCATATGCTGGATGTTTACCGACTCAAGAAACTTCAACTCTCTCGCTCAGATTTTCATCCATGAGTTGGTTGCTTGTGTCTCGGGCCATACTAAATCTGTGTGTGTGTGTGTGTGTGTGTGTGAATCAGACAACCAGGACCCGTCCCTGCACAGTCTGTCGGTGATGAACGCCGCCGACCTCCGGAGCAACGCGGACTCCAGCGTTCGCTCCCAGCAGAGCGGCCAGGGATGGATCAACACCTACCCGCTGTCCAGCGGCATGTCCACCACGTCCAAGAAGTCAGGTACCGCTGACGACCAGCTCGTCTCGCCTCCGCATATCCAATAACGTAAAGGGAATTACCCACAATTCATAGCGGCATGTCCACCACGTCCAAGAAGTCGGGTACCGCTGACGACCAGCTCGTCGTGCTTATATTGGTATTTTTGCTTATAGTGATGTATCTTCAAATGCTTCACATCCCTAAAATCTGTACAACCTTAAAGCTAAAAGGTGATGTAAGTATTGAAATTGTTCCGTAAATAAAAACAATGCAACAATGGGCCTGCTAGATGCTGCTAAAGATGACCAGCTCGTCTCGCCTCCACATCTCCAATAACGTACTTTGCCTAAGGGGAATTACCCACAATTCATAGCGTTGTGACGTTAAACGCGGGGTTACCGGTGGAAGCCGGAGACTTAAAGAAAAAAAGGTAAACAAAGAGGACAGAAACATTAAGGATTAAAGATATTACACAGGTTTATTTGTTATTGAAGCTGTTTTTTGATTATTTGATAAATACCTCTCATCTCGTGGGGAAAAATATAAAATAAATACCCACAAAAGTGAGGGTTTAGTTCAGGGTTTAGTTCAGGGTTTAAGTCTTTACAGTTAAAGTGACCCAATGTTTTGTCCATCTGTCCCTCTCGTCCACATCTTAGGGATGTCCAAGAAGAGTAACAGAGGAACGCAGCTCCACAAGTACTACATGAAACGCAGGACTCTGCTGCTGGCCTTACTGGTGAGGGGTGATGAAGATGAAGATGAAGATGATGATGAAGATGAGTTTCTTGTTTTAACTCTACTGCTCTCTCTCCCTCGCTCTCGCTCCCTCTCTTTCTGTCTCTCTCTCTCGCTCTCCCCCTAACCCTCTCTCTCTCTCTCTCTCTCTCTCTCTCTCTCTCTCTCTCTCTCTCTCTTTTTCTTTCTCTCTCTCTCTCTCTCTCTCCCCCTAACCCTCTCTCTGTTGCGCTCTCTCTCTCTCCCTAACCCTCTCTGTCTGTCTCTTTCTCTCTCTAACCCTCTCCCCCTCTCTCTCTCTCCAGGCCAGTGAGATCGAGCGCTTGACGACGTGGTACAACCCGCTCTCCACTCAGGAGCTGGCCATCTCCACGGAGCAGTCGGTGGAGACCAGCATCGCCAACTGGAGGTCCAAATACATCAGTCTGACGGAGAAGCAGTGGAAGGACAACGTCAACCTGGCCTGGGGCATCGCGCCCTACCTGGCTATGCAGCTACCAACCAGGTCGTCACACTCCCCCAAAAATGACTTAAATGGAATCATTAAAATAATCGTTACTGTTGATTATTTATCTTGAACTCCTTGGTTTCCAGGTTCAAGAATGACGCCATTGTTGCTGAAGTGACCCGGCTGGTGAGGTTGGACCCCGGAGCCGTCAGTGATGTACCTGAGGCCGTCAAGGTGAGATCACTCAGTCCAATGAGCCTTAGAGGTGTGTGTGTGTGTGTGTGTGTGTGTGTGTGTGTGTGTGTGGATTCATACTTCCTCTCCTGGTTTTAGTTCCTGGTGACGTGGCACACCATCGACGCCGACTCTCCTGAGCTGAGCCACATCCTGTGTTGGGCTCCGGCGGACCCCCCCACCGGTCTGTCGTACTTCAGCAGCATGTACCCTCCTCACCCTCTCACCGCTCAGTACGGGGTTAAAGTGCTGCGCTCCTTTCCCCCGGTAAGTCACACACACTCATGTTGTCTTTTAGCAGTCGACTTGAGAAGAATCCCCGCTCTCTTTAACGTCACATTGTCTCTTGGTAGGACGCCATCTTGTTCTACATTCCTCAGATCGTTCAGGCTCTCCGTTACGATAAGGTAAACACAAACTCCTGGATCTTAAAGGATCAATTTAAGCAGCTGATTTGGTAAAGATTCGATCATCATTTACGAGGCGGTGGCACTAAACTCTGCTTCTGTCTCGGCTCAGATGGGTTACGTGAGGGAGTACATCCTGTGGGCGGCCCAGAAGTCTCAGCTTCTCGCCCACCAGTTCATCTGGAACATGAAGACCAACATCTTCATGGACGAGGAGGGACACCAGAAAGACCGTGAGTGGATCGTCACACATAGTTCACTGATAAAAACACTATCAAAATAGGCCGCTTTAGAAACCGACTACAAACAAACAACAAATCAAATGGTTTACAAGATGTTCATTTGTTTCTTTATAATGCATTCAATTGTGCATCCTCTCGTCTGCCTCATTAAATCAAGTTGTGTTGATGTAACCTCGTGATTTTCTGCGTAGCCGACATCGGGGAGCTGCTGGAGGAGATGGTGGAGGAGATCACGGGTTCTCTGTCGGGTCCGGCCAAAGACTTCTACCAGAGAGAGTTCGACTTCTTCAACAAGATCACCAACGTGTCGGCCATCCTCAAGTAAACCCAGCACCGTGACTCGACACATTATCAGCAGAGAGGGGAATGCTTTTACAGTGAAATGTAAATCCTGATTTATTTTTATTTTCCAGGCCGGTTCCAAAGGGAGAGGAGAGGAAGAGAGCCTGTCTCAAAGCTCTGTCGGACATCAAAGTCCAGCCAGGTGACGATCTCTTCCATAGCCGAGGATTAAACACAACAGTTACTGTGAAAACGTGAAGCTTGTAAAAAGACAGAAAAATGGAGAATAACAAACAATCACAGATAAAAGATGCTTTTCTTCTATAGATCGAAGGTCTAAGAGTGTCTCTGATTGTTTTGTGAACATTTTGAGCCCATTAAGTTACTGACTTGTGAATATTTGCGTGGTTGTGACTCTAAACTTGTTGTTTTTTAGGCTGTTACCTACCAAGTAACCCTGAAGCCATCGTGCTGGACATCGACTACAAGTCTGGAACACCCATGCAGAGGTAAACGGGGGAGACATCTTGGCCGGTCCTCTACTGATAAATATACATATATTGGTTATCTCTCTTTCACTGCACGTCACAACAAGCTAAACACGGTCAGACCGAAGCAGACTTCACTCTCTATTAGCGTGACGGCTTTACAAACCCTGCTTTACCATGTGCACTGGAAAAACACCATTACGGCACTATTACCTGTAAATAACAAAATATCTAGTCTAGCACTTCATGGCAAAAATACATATATATATATTTATAAAACACACTTAAATGATATCAGAAATGATGTAATATGCCAACATAGATACTTTTACCCAATATAAATGTGTGATTAATTGGCTCCTACACATATATAATGTCGTGTTCTCTGTCTCCACAGCGCCGCCAAGGCTCCCTACCTGGCCAAGTTCAAGGTGAAGCGCTGTGGGGTGAGTGAGCTGGAGAGGGAGGGTCTCCGCTGCCCAGAGGACTCTATGGAGGACGGAGAGGACAACCCGGACGGATCGCGCAGGATTTGCTGGCAGGCGGCCATCTTTAAAGTGGGAGACGACTGCAGACAGGTACTGAGCTCGTTCGCTGGGACGTTTTCAGCGGAGGGAACGTCTCTTGTGACCCTCCTGCGTTTTCTTTTTTACTCTCCAGGACATGCTCGCTCTGCAGATCATTGGGCTCTTTAAGAATATTTTCCAGCTGGTCGGCCTGGACCTGTTCGTCTTCCCCTACAGAGTGGTGGCCACCGCACCGGGGGTAAGACTCCACGTCCCAGCACTCCCTCCAGATCCGGTTTTCTATTTATCCAGTTAAATTCAGCATGGATCTTAGTTTTGTGGTTTTGGCCATTATGATTACATGCAAGCATGAAGACGCACAGCTTTACATCAGGAAGTTTGTATTTGTATAGCCCAGTATCAGGGGGGTTTACAGTCTGTACTGCATTCTCTCTAGTGTCCACCAGGGGGCGACTCCTCTGGTTGTATAGAAGTCTATGAGAAAATGACTCTACTTCTCTCTTGATTTATTACCTCAGTAAACATTGTAAACATGAGTTTATGGTCTCAATCTCTAGTTTCAAGTCTTCTTCAATACAGCATGATGTTCATTTAGTAAATGATGGTCCATTTAGAGTCAAACAGACCATAAAGCAGGGGATGCTTTAGGGCGGGGCTACACGGTGATTGACAGGTCTCTACCACAGCATGACTTAACTAGAGACATTGTATCCCATCACTCATAACTGAAAGCAATGATGGCCGGAACGTTTTGCAAACATTTCCTAATTGGTATTATGTTTTCCTCAGTGTGGCGTGATCGAGTGCATCCCCGACTGTAAGTCCAGAGACCAACTCGGCCGACAGACGGACTTCGGGATGTACGATTACTTCCGCAACCAGTACGGCGACGAATCCACGCTCGCCTTCCAGAAGGTGTGCCGACTGGAAACATTTGTGTGATCGTGAACCGATCGATGGCTTTATTTGATTGTGCAGCAGTGAAACTAAAAGACAGTTTAAAGTTATTATTATGAATCATTAAACACTGAAGTCGTCTTCTTCTTCTTTCCACAGGCTCGGTATAACTTCATCCGCAGCATGGCCGCCTACAGCCTCCTGCTGTTCCTGCTGCAGATCAAAGACAGACACAACGGCAACATCATGCTGGACAGCAAGGGACACCTCATCCACATAGGTACGGTTCATATACTGTACATGTAACAGCTGATGCTATGACGGAGAGGAGCTCTGATACTGAGGTTCCATTCACTTACATTGTGGTGCGTTCAAGCTCCATTCAGTGAAAGTGAGTGTTGGACTAAAGTCAATTATATGGTGATCACGATGTGTTCAAATGTAATCTTGTAAAATGGAGTTTTGTTGAGAAACTTGTTGATTTGAAGGAGATGCTTTCACAGCAGTATAAAGTATTTAGAGATGAATGATGAGCTGGTGATTCCCACCCCCTAATATGTAAATATAGACATGGACTCGCTGCTTAGCGGAGGTCTGCTAAGTCGTTTTTTTTTTGTTTTCCTGCAGACTTTGGCTTCATGTTTGAGAGCTCTCCTGGAGGAAACCTGGGCTGGGAGCCGGACATCAAGCTGACCGACGAGATGGTGATGATCATGGGAGGCAAGATGGAGGCCACGCCGTTCAAGTGGTTCATGGAGATGTGCGTCAGAGGATATCTGGCTGTACGGTAAGAAAAGGCCTGCAGTGTGTTCGTCTCCTCCTCGTGCTTTGTGACGGGAGAAAGATGAGCCACTTGTCCACACAGATAACTTTTGTTATTTGTTTCTTCTCCGAACATAAAGACCCTACATGGATGCCGTGGTTTCTCTAGTGACCCTCATGTTGGACACTGGACTGCCGTGCTTCAGAGGACAAACCATCAAACTCCTCAAGTAAGTCCAACTGATTCATGTTAATAATCAGCAATACATAAGACTTCAGACCTGGTTTCTATTTGAGGAAAATCAATGGAACTGTGTGTTTGTTGTTTGATTCGTGAGCTTCAAGTTTTCAGAATTGTGTTTTATTAACAGACACTCAGTTCATATTACTGCCAATATACACAGTGCAGCGTTTAGCAGATAAAGAGACATTTAACTGAGGAGGTGGTGGAGACCAAAAACAGAGTAAAGAGACTATTGGACTTCATCAGATGTTGATGTTGTTCATCATGTTGCTCTGTATCTGTTGTCAGTGTTGTGTTTTTAACGTGTGGCCAAGATATCAATGAATTTAAACATTAATGGATATCTTTTCTTTTTTTAATCAGAGGACGGTTTAATCCTCAAATGAGTGAGAAAGAAGCAGCAGCGTTCATCATCAAAGTCATCCAAAGCTGTTTCCTCAGCAGCAGGTATGATGAAGTCCTTCCTCTCTCTCAGGTCTACACGTATACAGATATTTTGTTTAAACGGATATTTTACTTTACGTTTTAAAACGTTGTTTTACAAAATATCTCCGTCGACACAAGAACGCAAAAAACGACTTCAAACGCTCGCTGTGCATTAATGTTTAGATGTTAAGTTAGACCGAGCAGTGATATCAAAACATGAACAATCCGGTAGTCCGCCATCTTTGTTACCGTTTCTGGCGCATGCTCATTACACAAAGCAACAATGGGCATGCGCGAAGTGGGGAGATGACGTCATCTTTCCCCAAATGATCCGTTTTACATGTCCACACCAGGCGGTGTCTTAAAACCTGCATTCTCTCTAATGTCCACCAGGGGGCGACTCCTCTGGTTGTATAGAAGTCTATGAGAACATGACTCTACTTCTCTCTTGATTTATTACCTCAGTAAACATTGTAAACATGAGTTTATGGTCTCAATCTCTAGTTTCAAGTCTTCTTCACTACAGCATGATGTTCATTTAGTACATTATGGTCCATTTAGAGTCAATAGACCATAAAGCAGGGGATGCTTTAGGGCGGGGCTACACAGTGATTGACAGACCAGCTGTGTACGGGTCACTTCCTGTTCACTGGTTGCAAAAAAAAACAAGATGTCGACGGCCGAATTGCCAAACTCGAGGCTTCAAAACATCAGTCCAGAAACCGATAAGTGACGTTACAATGACTACGTCCACTTCTTATAAACAGCCTGTGGTCCACATAGATACAAAGTAACCAGAGTTTTTAAAAACTACACCTTAGAGGGCGTCTAAAATATCCGTAACACTCCATTTGCGTGCGGACGAGAGGCCGAAACCCAGAGGAAAATATCCGTTTAAAAAACAATCTGCATACGTGTGGACAGATCCTCACATGACCTCATGCAACACGTTACGAACTCACATATTTGAACTTGTTTTTCAACAGGAGCAAAACGTACGACATGCTGCAGTACTACCAGAACCAAATACCCTACTGAAGAGTCTTCTGCTGGACCTCCGCTGTACGTCCAACACCAACGTCTCCACACTAAGCAATGCAAAACCTTCTTCTTGTGTTTTTTTAATGATTTTAACGAGGCGGTGGATGCGCTTTACTCGACGTGGCACTTTGATCCTAATGCTCCTCTTTTCTTCAGCGTGACTGTACGTTGTCTGATTTTATAATGCACCTCTGCGTTTTAAAAAGTACGTCTTTAATTAACTCGAGAGTGAAGAACAATGTGCGACTTTTAACCAAAAGAGGTATTTGAATCACCCTTTAAGTATTTTCTTCTTGATGCTGTTTGTTACTAACACTAGCTGTCACAGGAGAGGACGGTGAGGGAGCCATATTTACAAAGCAGCTGTTATCATCATCATCATCATCGTTTTGTTACGACGCTGTTATCCACTTTTATGCACTTTATAGGTAATCAGCTGATCAGTAGAATGGCAGTATTTCTTTTTGAGTTTGTAGAACAAAAGCTGGTAGATTGATCAGGAATCAATCAGCATTTAATCTAATCGTCTTTAGGAATGTTACGGTGTTTAGAGATTCACATGTAGCTACGCTGTAGAATATTTACTGTAGCATCACATCAACATCGCAGGTATTTTACTGTGATTCACGCTGAACTTGTAGAGCTAAATGTGAAGAACATAATCAGAAGATTTTAATAATAATCCTCAAAGGTCATGTTAGCTTTAACTTGTTTATTTAGAGGTTGTTGGTTTTTTATCACTACAGGAACTTAACGACCCGCAACCGGAACTTTAGAGAAGCTTTGGTGCAAGATTCTGTCTTTTGTTTCCATTTAGAGTCAAACAGACCATAAAGCAGGGGATGCTTTAGGGGCGGGGCTACACAGTGATTGACAGGTCTCTACCAGAGACGTATACGCCGTCTCTATGCCCCGCCTCCTCCGTCCAGATATGATCACTTCCTGTTGACTTTTTGCAAAATAGCAAAGATGGCGACGGCCAAAAAGCCAAACTGGAGGCTTCAAAGCATCAGTCCACAAACGGACGGCCCCAATACATTTTATTTAATTTAATTTTAGACAGTTTTTAATACTCTAAATATATAAATATTGCAGTTCTTTCCTCAGTGTGGCCGTAGAGGCTCAGTCAGCGAGAGATGGTGACTTTTATTTACACTCCAAATCTCCACGTTGCCCTCTTTGAGTTCCTGTAGTGGAAGCGTTGCTCTACATCCGATATATTTCTACCCGTCTTAATACGAAGTATCACAAACATGTTTTGCGTACCCTTAAAAGTACTTGTAACCCTGTTAGAGAACATTCCTCTTTGTGTATCTGAGCTATATGGAACCTCTGGGGTTTGACTGATGCAGATGATGAAACCTTAAGAAGCCATTTCTCCTCCGCGTAGAGGTGGAAACACGACCGTAGTAATACTTGACAGAATATATAAACCTAACCTTATGCAATATATTTGTGAATATTGATGCTGTATTTTGCGTGTTGTGTTCAACAAATGAAGTCTGATTCCCTTCATCCCGATCCGTGTGAGAAGTGATTTTATTTGTTTCGTTACACCGTCGAGTGTGTTTAAGTACACAGAGATACGTTGTTGAAGACAAAGCCATTTTTAATGTAGTGTGTTTTAAATCATGTCAGCTGATGTGTATAAATATATAAATGTGTATTCAGAGGAGATCACGTCTGTGTGAAAACCTCTGAATTACAGATTAAATGTTCAAACTTCAGAGTGTCGGTCTCATGATGGCTTTACTTTGATGCTCTCTCTCTCTCTCTCTCTCGCTGTGTCTTATTTCTTTCTTGTCTCTTTGTGTCTTTCTCACTTGTCTGTTTTTTCTTGTCCTGGTGTTTTTAAGTGAGATGTTTAATTAAAGGACGACAAAAGTCAAAGTCTTGTTTCTTTCATGTTGTCTTTCTTGTCTCTTTTTGTCTTTTTTTTCTTTTTTTTCTCTCTTTCTCCTTTCTTTTTGTCCCTCTCATTGTCTTTCTTTCTCCTTGTCTCTTCTTATCCCTCTCGTCTTTCTTTCATGTTGTCTTTCTTTCCCCTTGTCTCTCTCTCTCTCTTGTCTTTATTTCTTTTCTTTTTGTCCCTCTCATTGTCTCTCCTCTCTCTTGTTGGAAGGACTGAGAGTGATGTGACATATATCTGTTATTTAACCGTATGCTTAAAGTTCCATCGAGGTAACTTATTGACACAGCTTGTTATTCTAGTGACTCGTTGTTCAGAGTACAGTACAGAGGTGAGGAGTTAACGGGCTGAGTCACGTGGAGTCCGTTCACTGAGTCGTATAAAGAGAGAAGCTTCGTCAGCCATCGTTGGAGACGAACCTCGTGGTCACAATTAGGTAAGTGAAATCTGCACGACGGCACACAACTGATAACTGATTCATGATCTTTCTTTTTTATTGTCTTTTCTTTCTTTTTACTTTTTTTTATCTTTTTGTCTTTTCTTTCTTTCTTTTTTGTCTTATCTTTTTTTATTCCTTATTTTCTTTCTATCCACCATTTATGTCCTTGTAGACTTCATCGATTCATTAATTCTCAAATAGAGAATTAAATAAATACCTGAACATTGTGAGACAGGAAATCCGCACAACGGCACACAACCGATACACACACACACACACACACACACACACACTTCATCTGGGTGAGAGGAACCTACAGAGAAAGTATAAGAAGGCGAACTTGGATATGTAGCAGTTTGAATGTAAGATTCGGGTTATTAAACTAATGTTGAGGCATAAAGATAATGCCAATAAGAATAACAAGGACAAAAATGAACAGTGAATAGTATTAAGAGCTTAACTTGATCGATTGATCTTCCCTCAAAGGTTTCTGTTAGGCTGTTCAACGTCGCTTTTTTAGTCTTTTTTCGCTCTTTCTTTTTTGTTTCTTATTGTCTTTTCTTTTTATCCTTCTTTTTTCTCTGTTCTTCTTTTGTCTTTTGTCTTTCTTTCTTTTGTTAAGATATCCACCAAAAACATCCGAGACACACCCCACCCAAACTCACCTCTGTATTTATTTCCTTGTAGAGTTCATTAATTTAATTAATTGACTTATCAAATAAGAATTAAACAAATACCTTGAACATTGTGAGACTATCTGACACCTCTCACAGGAAGTGAGGCCCTAACACTCGAAGCCGTTCTGTGGTTGAAGCGCCTGCTCACATCCGGCGATCCGTGGGCGGGCCGTATCCGGTACGCATGGCCAAACCGAGTGCGACAGTACATACAATACAAGAGATAGCAGTCGACTCCGGGGCGGATCCGCCCTCAGGTCGGCAGATCCGCCCCGGAGTCGACTGCTATCTCTTGTATTCACAGCACAATAAATTCATCTGGAAAACTGAATGGCCATCATCATCATTCAGTGTGTAGCATTTGCACAAAACCAACGCAAGATAAACTCTTTAAGAACGTTGACGTAAATTGGCATTACCTATATCGTGGATCTGGCGATCCGAAGACGAATGATGGTGGGACCTGATTTTAAAAGGGAGCACAGTTTGAAGACCACGAGATGACCAGCTTTGTAAAGTCGGGTAGGTCCAAAGTCACCTACCTTCACTCACCCATCTGAGGATTAGTAGTCATGCACATATAACCACCTGAACCTGTGTACAGTTAGTATGTGTTTGTATGGAGGCGTGGGTTCAGATCTCACTTCTGACTGCCAGTGATTTTAATTCACTGCCGCTGTTATTCTATAAACTGCCTCTGAACAGCAAATCAACCGCTAAACTAATTGATTCACAATTTTATGTATATATATATATACAGTATATGATACCTACGTTTTTTTATGTACGTATGTAAACATAAATGAATAAATAAACACAGTAATAAATAAATGCATGAAATATACAAATAAATAAATAGAGATACAAGGATCTGACTTTTTCCGTCCCTATACCGATAATGAAACCTGGGTTTTGTGTATCGGCCGATACCGAGTACCGATCTGATACCAGTGTTAGATTAATAAGCTGTATGCCTCACTGTGTGGAAGTTCCTAAGATCATTATTTTATGTCTAAGGCAAAATCAGGCTTGACTTAAACATTGCTTTCCTAACTTTGAAAAACAAAATTAGACGAATAAATAAATGTACTGAATTGTTAATTATTTAAATATTGGTATCCAATACCAGATCTGCATGTCGTCACCGATAGCTGATTCAGCTATTTGAGTCAGTTTTGGACTGATATCAGAAATATGTTTCGGTATTGATGCATCTGAATAAATAAATAATATTAACGATAATTAATACTATACAAGCGTTGGCGCTCTGTGCAGCAGCGTGGGCGGGGCTTCAGGTCTCTGCAGACAGTTGATGATGTCGTCAGCGGGTCTTTACAGCCCTCTGCTCACTTCTGCTGCTGGATGTTGGATATATTAACCTTTCTAATGCATTTCCTTCCCATAAAACCTTGAATTGCAGTTTGAAAGGTGCTGTGACATTAAATGAACCTTCTCGCCTTAAGTTCTCAAGCCACTTTAGACTCGTACTAAACCAGCAAAATGTTGCAAAACGTAATGTTCGGGCGTTTTTAATTGAATTATTCTCTTTAGATGACCAACAGACTAAAGACACTATATTTGGACCAACATGTTAAATCAGTTGAGCCAACTTACTGTATATTTTCAGGCTGTTGGGTGCAAATGAGAACTCATCAGTGATTGTCCCTGAATTTATACATCAAAATGTATTTTTACACATTAAAATACAAGCATGACATAATTCAAACACAAACATTCAATTCAATTCAATTCAATTCAATTTATTTTTGTATAGCCCAAAATTACAAATTTGCCTCGGAGGGCTTTAAAATCTGTACACATATGACATCCTCTGTCCCAGAACCCTCGCATCGAAACAGGAAAAACTCCCCCAAAAACCCCTTTAACGGGGAGAAAAGAGGAAGAGACCTGTGGGAAAGCAACAGAGGAGGGATCCCTCTCCCAGGATGGACAGAAGTGCAATAGATGTCATGTGTACAGAATGAATTTGGTGGGTTGAGTGGGCATTATTTAGGGTTAGGGGGGTGGGGTTAGGGGGGTGGGGTTAGGGTATGAAGGCAAATCACTGTCAAAATCTGAGTGCAAATGAGATCCACGTGTGTGTTTAGAGGTCCCGCGCTATGGGGCGATTTTCAGAGGTAAATAATGTACTGTACTGACACTACAAACATGATCTTATAGAATATGATGCATTGCTGAAGATTAAACTAACCAACAGTATATAAAGGAGTTAAAAACATGCAGCATACACGTTAATGCAGCAATATATATCCTAAAACATCAGATATAGTAAAACACTGACGGGTACATCTACTTTTGGTACTTTACGTGTGTGTGTGTGTGTGTGTGTGTGTGTGTGTGTGTGTGTGTGTGTGTGTGTGTGTGTGTGTGTGTGTGTGTGTGTGTGTGTGTGTGTGTGTGTGTGTGTGTGTGTGTGTGTGTGTGTGTGTGTGTGTGTGTGTGTGTGTGTGTGTGTGTGTGTGTGTGTGTGTGTGTGTGTGTGTGTGTGTGTGTGTGTGTGTGTGTGTGTGTGTGTGTGTGTGTGTGTGTGTGTGTGTGTGTGTGTGTGTGTGTGTGTGTGTGTGTGTGTGTGTGTGTGTGTGTGTGTGTGTGTGTGTGTGTGTGTGTGTGTGTGTGTGTGTGTGTGTGTGTGTGTGTGTGTGTGTGTGTGTGTGTGTTATATAATCAGCAAGATGTACTTAAAGTACCAAAAGTAGATGTACCCGTCAGTGTTTTACTATATCTGATGTTTTAGGATATATATTGCTGCATTAACGTGTATGCTGCATGTCTTTAAGTCCTTTATATACTGTTGGTTAGTTTAATCTTCAGCAATGCATCATATTCTATAAGATCATGTTTGTAGTGTCAGTACAGTACATTATTTACCTCTGAAAATCGCCCCATAGCGCGGGACCTCTACGCACGCACGGATCTCATTCACGGATTTTGACAGTGATTTGCCTTCATATTAGGGTTGTGTGTTCATTAGTTATTGTGTCTTTGTGAGGACTAGTTTCACAATAGGGAGCCGGGCATTAAGAAGAGTTTGTACCATTTTTTCTTCTTCTTCTGCTTGTTGGTGATCTGGCTCTGAAGATCTTTTTCGGTGGTCTGGAGGGAAGACTTCTCCTGCTGCCAAAGGAAACGCTCAGTTTCTAACAGATCTTCAGTCTTTTTCCGGGCTGCTTTGATCCTGTTTATCTCCACTCTCTGCTCCTCCAGCTGGGCTTGGGACGCCTGGTATGTTTAGAACATGTGCCTTTTGAACATCTGTGTTTGAATAGTATCAGCTCTGTTCTTCAGCTGGTCACGTTTGAGGTCCCTGCAGGTTTTTTCCAGGCGTGCCGTGAGGGATGACTGTTCCTGGAAACGGAGACGCTCAGCTTCTAACGTATCTTCAGTCTTTTTCAGAACTGCCAAGATCTTGCTGGTCTGGAGGGAAGACTTCTCCTGCTGCCAAAGGAAACGCTCAGTTTCTAACAGATCTTCAGTCTTTTTCCGGGCTGCTTTGATCCTGTTCCGGGTTGCTTTGATCCTGTTTATCTCCATTCTCCATTCTCTCCAATCTCCATTCATCTGGGCTTGATTGAAAGCTTTTACCAGAGTCATCTTTGCTGCTTCCCGCTCTTGTGCTTGAATGGAAACGATGGCCTGCACCCGGGAGTGAAAGGGGTCACAGTTGTTTTGCTGGCGGGCTTTGAGGGAAGACTTCTCCTCTTCCCACTCTTCCCATTGTAGATGTCCATTTTTCAGCTCCTGTTCGGCCTTATCAAGAGCCGCCTTGAGCTTACTGTTGACATCTAACAGTTCAACACTTCTAGCCTGACAGAGGTTCTTAGATATTTCCATCTCTCCCTCGGTGGATTTCGTGGTTTTGTTCTTTTCGTGGAGAACATCTAGAAAATGTTGAAGACATTCTTGATCAATTTCTAGGAGGACTCTCCCCTCAGCTTTTGTTTGGGTGAGCCTCGCCTCGTCATCCAACAGTTCACATCTTACTTGTTCCTCGAGTGAACTTAGGTCAAAATTCATTGGAGGTTCAACGTCTTTGGAATTTAATTCCATCTCCTTCAGCGCTTGTTTTGGGTTTTTCCTGCTCAGTGAGCTTGCCATTGCAATTGTCAAATGTGTGTCTGAACCAATTTGATGTGTGCTGTGAAATACTGTATGCGAGTTTTCCAATGCAATTTGAATTTATGAATGTAATGATTTCTGATGATCCTTAAAATATGGCAAAGATATACGTATGTATGTATGTATGTATGTATGTATGTATGTACGTATGTACGTATGTATGTATGTATGTATGTATGTACGTACGTATGTAGAACATGATCTTGCTACGCTGCTGGTCGAAGCAGGAAATATCATCTAACTCGTGCACGCAGTGTATGATGGTCACAGAAATGCATGGCCGCGTCAACCAGAGTCCTGCCAGTACCCTCGACGTGCGTGAAGTTGCGAGGGCCCGATCAATGCTGCTCGCAGCTTTAATTGATTTTGAATTTGTGTAGACTTGGGATTCTGATGATGATTGATGTTGAAGTTCTCCTGATGTATCATATATGATGTTGCAGTGTTGATGATAATGTTTAGACGCTAGCGGTGGTGTATTAAGAAGCAATAGGTATTTAGATTGGTACTTTAAGTTAGGAATGTTAGGGCCAGGGTCCTGAAGCTACCCTTTAACAACCAAGCGAGGTTCCCAACCACACAGGGTTCCTCCTCCAGGGTTGGCTCAAGAGAGCGGGTCCACCCTGGTGTACGTCCAGTCCTCCCACACCTACTGCACACACACACACACACCTGAAATCGTTGATATCGTTTTCGCCCCTCTAAGCAGGCTAGGACGGTCTTTTCTATCTTTCTTTTTTGTCTTTTATCTTTTTATCTTTTCTTATTCCTTTGTTTTCTTTCTATCCACCATTTATGTCCTTGTAGACTTCATCAATTCATTAATTCTCAAATAGAGAATTAAACAAATACCTGAACATTGTGAGACAGGAAATCCGCACAACGGCGCACAACGGCACACAACCGATAACACACACACACACACACACACACACACACACGTTTTTTTAGTCTTTTTTTCTCTTTTTCTTTTTTCTTTATCCTCTTTGTGATAATTATATGTCTTTCCTTTTTTTTTATTCCTTTATAGTGTTTGAGTATTACCTTTAATGTGATTTTCTTTCATTTATCAATATATCATCCTATGTGCTTCTATGTTCACTCAATGGTAAAGAAAACAAAAGGATGAAATTGATAAAGACTGAATACTAAAAGTGATCATATTCTGTTGTATCAGCCTGGAAGCTGCTCTGAGACGACGGTGTGAAGGCCCGGTCCTCCACAGCCCACCTGAAGCTCATCTCACCTGGACTCAGCTGTGGAGAGTACAGGCCATGCAGAACCAGAGAAAAATGTCCGGACGCAGGGCATCCCACTGCTCTACCGAAGAAGAATACTCTGCCATGAGGAATCAAATTATATGTAAGCCCCGACGAGCTCTAATGGAGCTGGACGCTCGCTTCCAGAGAACCAGCATCAGAGCTCCGAGAGCGACAGACGTGTCACTCATCCCGTCTCCCAGTACAACCAGTACAGAGCCCCCAGTGGATTGCTCCGGCCCTTGATCCTCACAGGTACTCTTGCTCCCAGACACGACCGGAGAAGGATGTGGCGACCTCCAGAGAGGAAGTCACGCTGCTCCGGGAATCACGGTCCACGATCTAAACACTCTCAAAGCAGAAGTTGATCTCATGGGCTCCCTCTGCCCGAAAAAGACCCAAGCGACTCGCTCCGAGACTACCTCAGAAGAGTGGCGCAAGCAGTGCCTCGCTGGTTGCTGAACACCGAAGGAGCCGCTCTGTATCTGCGAAAAGAATACCTAATCCGAACCTTACCGGGACAGACTGCTCTCGACGTGGTGGTCTTTGTGACCTCAACCCCAGGAGATGATTCCTGTGACATCCTGGAAGAAGAAGCTAAAGCCAAGCTGAAGTCGGGTCAAACCACCCTCACTCTAGTGTGGCAAGAAGTCCAAGAGGACATATCCAGAGAACAACAGATACTGTTGATGGAGAGAATATGCATGAAGATCCCTGGAGGAGAAAGATTAGCTCATGAGCTGAGACACCTCGACACAGCAGAGATTGGGGAGAGGGTTCTAGTGTACGATAGAATGACTAATCTAATTCATCAGAAGAAGAGACAGCGCAAAGCTAACGGGTCAAAAGATCAATCAGCTAGCTAGCTTGCAAATTGCTTCAGTTACAGAACATAAAGAGCTCTACATGAGCTGCTGTGATTGGTCTACGTTACTCCAACATGTACCCAGACTTCACTGTTTTTAAACTATTCTTTCAATTAGCTTCTGCTAAAAGTTCTGCATGTTGCTTAATTTGTGATATAAATGCCTGATCTAGTTTAGCTTTGTCATTTATTTTTATCCTTTTATAATCATTTGTAATCATTTTTATTGAATAAAAACAAGTTGTTCATTGTGGTCTGTTGAAAGACGGCAGCCAGATCAGAAATGTAATAATACATGCATTATGTAATAACCAACCAAAGGGGATGCTTATGGTCTTTTGTTCTGTCCAAAGTAATGAAAATGATAAAGAATAAATACTTTTAATGCTTTTATTGATTCTGAAAGAGATTTTGAAGGATGACTCCCTGAAGTAATTTGTTTATAGCGATCCTTTAAAATTAAAACTGAGCCGCTGATCGTGTATGGAAGCTGCTCCACGACAAACAAAGAAAGGGGAGTTCGATGGGAATGCAGCCGGTTGTGTTGACCTCTGACCTCTCTGACACAACAGACGAGGCCCCTGAGACACGTCCCACCCAAAGGGGCCCCGTCACATGATTGATGGTGGGAGGCAGAACATCGCTGGTTGAGATAATTAGGAAGAATCATCAAAAATATATGTTTAAAGTTTGGTATTCTACAATCGATTGATGATAGAAGGAAGTAAAAATACTTTTACTTCTGGTTTTGTCCACCGAGCAAGACGCCCATCAAAGACTGAAAATGTATGCCAGAAACACAAAGGCCAAGATGGCGGCATGAGTGAAGCTTTGACTTGTGCACAAAGGACCCCGACGTCTCCTTTTTATAGTCATTGAGCGATAGAGGGCCCGGGGCCCCCGGAGCCACTTTCACAAAACATCCTAACTGGCTGGAGTTTGGAGGGAACTCATGAATGTCAGTCCTACATTTGAGACTCTTAAAGGGCCAGTGCGTAGCATTTAGGGTGATCCATCGCAGACATTGAATATAATATTAATAAGTATGTTTTTCGTTGGTGGATAATCACCTGAAACCAAAGTGTTTGTATTAGCTTAGAATGAGCTCTTCATATCTACATAGGGAGCGGGAGAAGTTTCAGTCGGGTGCAAACTGCAATCTCACCAATCTCACCGCCAAATCCAACACACTGGCCCTTTAAGTTTTGGGTTTAATAGTAATTCACAAATTATTTTAGTGCTAAAACCAGTTCCCTTATGAAGATGTGGACACTTGTGTTATGTGTTGATTGGTTATGATCGAATAAAACCAAGCTGACAAAGAATTAACTTTTAATGCTCAAAGTCTTTAATGTTTGAACTATAATACCTGAAATTCTCTAATACAGGATCAAAGACAAATCTTATTTCTGTAACTTTAAATCGTTACAAAGTCTAGTGGTTCATCTCATATGCTCAAATACAACATAAGCACATAATGTCCTTTATCCTTGTAAATTCATTCATTCATGTCCTGTTTTGTAAGTTAAATGTTATGTATAAAAATGCATCACAATTATTTTTATATCTAATTATATATGTAAATATGTGTGTGTATATATAATTAATTATTTATGATTAATTATTATCAAAAATAACGTTAACGCTCCAACACCAAAATAAACAAAGTTTATGTTTTAGGGGAGATTGAAAATCAGACGAGCAGCATTTTGTGTTCAGACTTTTGTAAACTGAAACTTTATTGTCAGAACTGAGTCAAAGAAATCAAATATTGCTGTGACAGAAGCTGCTGAACAGAGGACTCACCTGTTCTACTTTAACCACAGAGCGCCATCTAGTGCTCAGCAAGAAACTCTCCACACATACTCAGTGGTGGAAGAAGTATTCTGATCCTTAACTATCAGCTAAATGTACTCAAAGTACTTCAAATAACAGTATGCAATCTATCCATCTATCGATCACTGTTTTTTGTCCCTCTTGTATTTCTCTCTTAGTTTGTGCTTTTGTTTCCTAACATGTTTTTTTCTTTAACTATCACTCCAATTGTGTGTAAAAGTGTATACAAATACAGAAATAACTCAAATAATTGCACCTTTTGTTTGTTTTTTTGTTAATATGTTTTATTGATTTTAATAGTGTGTATCCCACTATAGGTTAGGTATTACTAAACATTTATATTTGACTTCCATTATTTACTACAAATTGAAATCCTTAGTGTTAGGGTTAGAGGTTACAGAAGATACACAAACATAAAATCAAACAATTTATTACAAGTATTAATTGGTCAAAGGAGGAGTAAAGTAAAACAAATAATATTACAAATAAATAATAATAATAATTGTCTCATTATTAATTGTACAATTATTATTATTATAATTATTTATTTGTATTATTATAATTATAATATTACATTATATATATATACATTTTTATTGTAAGAAAAATGGAAAAAAATGTACCTACGATAACCTGCAATAAAAATATTAAAAAAAACTGAAACTTTATTTAGCTTAAGAAGTACAGGAAGTAAAGCTATTCAATAACTAGTAAAAAGTACAATATTTGCCTCTGAGATGTTGTGGAATAGAAGTATACAGGTACACAAAGTGTGAATACTTCAGTACAAGTACCACAAAACAGTACTTGAGTAAATGTACTTTGTTTATAAGTCATGGCTGCCTCTCAGGTGTTTGTTTCAAACAGGTAACCCCTCCTCCTGCATTGTCTGAGTGACGTCACGGGGATGGGCAGGTCACGTGGTCGCGTCGGAGCGAAACCTGTTGGTTTAATGTTACTGAAACAAGAGAAGAAGAAAAAAGGAGGAGGAGGAGGAGAAGAAGAAGCGAGGAAGGGAAGCGAACAAGGTAAGTGAGGAAGGACTAACGGACTGTATCTACATCCCATAATGAGATGTATTGATCACTGCGGTGTGTTGGGCATCGATCAGGAGTCCATTATTGTGTGGAATGTGAACTTTTTACTGTCGAAAAGTCAGTAAACGTAACGTAAGTTTACCGCCGTTGTCGTGACTAAACTTTCAAAAACAGTTTACGACATTTAAAAAAACTAACGTACTTAAATATAATGCATAAAAACACGATAATTACGTTAAACCGACTCAAATTATTGAGTTCGTTTGACTCGTTCCTCTGGCTCAGAGCCAACGTCTGTTTTTACGTCATTAGGCCTCCTTTACTGCACACCGTTTATATATATATTTATAACTTTATATTGTCTCTATATTAATGTAATGTTGTTATATCAGAGCTGACATGTATATATATACACTCCTGTAGTATTATAACAGCTTCCTCATAACAGGAGGCGTCTGTTGATGTATTAGTACACAAACTGTCATCATCAATGTGGACAGTTATCCTAGGAGGAAGTATTCTGATCCTTTACTGAAGTAAAAAGTAATAATACAACGCTGTACAACATACTATGTAACAAGTAAAAGTCCTGCATTGAAAAACTTACTTAAATAAAAGTACTCACTGTGTAGTAAAATGGTCCTGTCAGTATTTTACATTATGATGTTTTTTGGATTAATATTACTGTACTTTACAATTAAAAGTATGTTTAAAATATGTTACTTCAGTAAAGGAAAAATGTACTTACGGTATTAATAAAGTAAAAGCACTCATCATGCATTGTGGTTGATTTTCAGAATATATTATATTACTGGATTATGATTATTGATGTGTTTATTTGTTCATCACTTTAATGTTGCTGCAGGTAACGATGGAGCTCGTCTTAATTACTTCATATGTGCTGGTAGTTTGTCTCTGAAGCACCGATTGGTGGAGGAAGTATTCAAATGTACCTGTAAGAATACTTTGTCATGAGTGAAAGTAATATATTATATAATCTATCTTTACATTATGATTATGACTCATGCATTAATGTAAAAGCAGGATTTTACTGTTGTAGTTGGTTGAGCTGAAGCTCATTTTAAACTATTAACTTATGATTATTTTCATTATGGATTCATCTGCTGATTATTTTCTCCTTTTAATCAATGAATTATTTGGTTTGTAGAAATAGTGAGAAATGGCGTCACAATTATTAAAGAACCCAAAGTGACAATCTTCACTTTTGTGACGCTGGAACCATTAAATACTTCCTTTTGTCGCCACTTAATTATCTGATTGATTTACTGAAACATTTCCAGCTTCTCACATGTGAGGATTTGCTGCTTTGTCTCAGCTTTATATCACTGTAAATATGAATACCGGTATATATCTATATATTTGAGCTTGTGATTGGACAAAACAACAATGAAGAGGTTGTGATGCTGTTTATTCACCGTCTTCACCTCTCATTGCTTCATGTCTGTGTTTACAGGAGAATCCTCGGCTCTCTGTACGTTCACACCAGGTTTGCATTCTGACCTGCAGGCCAATGTAAGTGGTGCTGAGTGACTGCGTGTGAAAGAGGTATTCAAGCACAGTTCGTACTCTTTTTTTAAACCTCTCGGGATCAATAAAGAAACGGGCTTTTAAGGGCTGATTGGTTGTCAAGAATGTATTTCTGTGCTACTGGTAAGTTGAGCATTTTGGGAAACGACACATTATTACTACAACAACAACAACAGCAGTGCTACGTATTTGGGTGCAGCACAAAAATGCATTCTTGACTCAGCTTGCATGGAGGAAGGTGGGATAACGTTCTCTGGTGACCTCGGGTACTTGTGGGTTATCTGTTTGGGTTTGTGGAGTAAACAGACGCTGCATGAATGAATCGTTTTAATTTCTCATAATTCTGGGACTTTTAATCTTCTGGCTTCTTCCTTTTTTTTTTTTTTTACATTTCCTCTTTCTTTGTCTTCTCGGTTCTGTTTGTGATTTAAATTGTTGAAAGCTTAAACAATGAATTGATTGACACAAACATACGTAAACTGGCAACAATTTAGTTTTTTAATCGATACATGTTCTGGTCATTTGTGAGGATTTGCTGCTTCCTTTGTCTTATAAAATAGTAAATTGTAGAACTTTTAGTTTTGGACTGTTGGTTGAACCAAACAAGACATTTGAAGATGTCACATGCCGAGTGAAGCCAAAGCTTCATGTGTTAAAGCTGCATTCTCTCTAGTGTCCACCAGGGGGCGACTCCTCTGGTTGTATAGAAGTCTATGAGAAAATGACTCTACTTCTCTCTTGATTTATTACCTCAGTAAACATTGTAAACATGAGTTTATGGTCTCAATCTCTAGTTTCAAGTCTTCTTCAATACAGCATGATGTTCATTTAGTACATTATGGTCCATTTAGAGTCAAACAGACCATAAAGCAGGGGATGCTTTAGGGCGGGGCTACACAGTGATTGACAGGTCCTCCTCAGTCCAGATATGGTCACTTCCTGTTCACTGGTTGCAAAAAAGCCAAGATGGCGACAACCAAATTGCCGATCTCGAGGCTTCAAAACATCCACAAACCAATGAGTGACGTCACGATGACTATGTCCACTTCTTAACAGTCACCTATGTTTTAATCGGTTATTTGTTTCTTTTATTAAACATCAGAAAAATGCACAAGTTGATATATTTAAATGTACATTTTTGTCCAAAACTCAAAATTGTTTACTTTACAATTTTAAAAGCAGCAAATCCTCATATTTGAGTCGCTGGAAGCAACAAATGTTTGTCGCTTCTGCTTTAAAAAATTACTTAAATAGTTTATAAATTATTGAAATAGTTGTCGAGCAGCTAATTGTTTCAGCTGAAAGAAAAATAATTACTTAAAAGCCATTTAAACAAGACTTAATGAATGTGTGTGTGCTCTCAGGGACCATCACCATCCTCATGTCCAATGGAGGCTTTTACGGACGCACTGAGCGCGTCCGCCAGTCGCCGTACTACGACCAGGTGCCGCCCGGCTCGTTGCCCCGAGCGGACTCCTACGATCTGCTGAGCGAGCAGAGAGCGGCCCCCCTCGCCCAGAGCGCCGACCCGCTCCCTCCTCCGCCCCTGCCGGACCAGCCTCCCGTGGGACCCGAGTTTGAGCCCGGCGGCAGCGAGGTCGAGGCGGACCCGGACCACGACCCGGCCCTCGACATCAAACCGGTCCACCGCTTCATCCCGGACTCCTGGAAGAGCTTCTTCAGAGCAAGCGACCGCAGCAGTAACCCGACTAGTTCCATGCCCGCCTCCTCATGTAACAACAACAACAACAGTACCAGCGACGGGGTGCGCTGCTCACCGCCGCACTCCCCCTCGGTTCCCGGATCGTACCGAGATCCGTATGGCGGCTCGGGCGGCAGCTACAACTCGCGCAAGGAGCTCCTGGAGCTACAGGACGCCCACGAGTCCTTGTCGGGGCGCACCCACCGCACGGGTCTGACCTACAGCGAGCGGGTGGAGGAGTACAATCAGCGCTACGCCTACATGAAGTCCTGGGCTGGGCTGCTGAGGATTCTGGGATGCGTGGAGCTCCTGCTGGGAGCTGCCGTGTTCGCATGCGTCTGCGCTTACATCCACAAAGACAACGAGTGGTTCAACATGTTCGGGTACTCGTCTCCCGGAGGAGGGTACGCCGGAGGAGGGTACGGCGGCGTCACAGGCGGGTCCTACTACTCGGGCCCCAAGACGCCGTTTGTGTTGGTGGTGGCGGGGCTGGCCTGGTTGGTGACGGTGATAATGTTGGTGCTGGGAATGACCATGTACTACCGCACCATCCTGCTGGACTCGTCCTGGTGGCCTCTGACGGAGTTCACCATAAACCTGTCGCTGGCGGTGATCTTCATGGCAGCCGGTAGGTTTGTCCTTGTGTTTGTTCTGGTTTTATTTATGCGTTTCATTTTACTTATTAAACTCTCGTTGTTAACAGTTGATGTTTCATGCCAGATTTAGATTTAGATTAAAGGGACAGTGTGTACGTTTTAGTGGCATCTAGTGGTGAAGTTCCAGATTGCAACCAACTAAATACTCCTCTGCTCCCCTCCTTCTTTTCTAAGCGTGTTGGAGAACTTCGGTGGCCTTCAGGTAGAGAGAGTTATCTTTAGGATTTTAGGACAACTAGGAGCTACTCTTATCAATACTCGGTTCTTCTACAAAGTCTCTATATAAAGTCATTAATATCACACTGGAAACAAATGTAAAATGTCAATAAAATGAACAACATTGAGTGAAGTTTATAAAGAATAAAGAAGTCACTCCTCCTGCTTTGTCTCAGTCAGCAATAGCGGCGGTGGCCGACTGGATTGGGTTTCACTTTTGTTTACATGTTCACAGATGTATTGTCTTTTTACCCGCAAATATTTTATTGCACGTACAGTAACGAGCGTCGTTGCCGTCACCTCGAGTATCCTTCACTTCATCTGGTTTCAAAGTATATTTTTCCCACTAAATATTGTTTTCCTGTTTGTTGGCCAGGCATCGTCTACGTCCGAGACACAACCCGCGGAGGCCTCTGCTCCTACCCGGTCTTCAACAACGGCATCAACGGGGCGTTCTGCAGGACGGAGGCGGGCCAGACCGCCGCCATCATCTTCCTGTTCGTCAATTTGGTCGTGTATCTGATCGGAGCCGCCGTCTGTCTCAAGCTGTGGAGACACGAAGCTGCACGCAGATACCGGGAGAAGCACGGCCACGAGGTCAGAGCTCTTTGTTTTTGTTCTAAGAGTTGGGATTCTTTGAATTAAAGGATTATTCCAAAGATATCTGTCTCTTTGATGACACACACGGACTGCAATGCAACAGCAAACCACAGAATTTGCAAACAGGCTTACAGCCTTCAAGGAATGAGAAGGTGGAGTCCTACCTGTGTGCTGCTGGAGGGCAAAACGTGCACATTGCTTACAGCTATGCTAGTTATTGAGAATCACAACGTGTGAAACTCATGTTCAGATGTCTTGTTTGTTTCTATTTTGGTCTCTTAAAGGAGTCGTCCAACCTTTTGGGACATATGATTTGCATTCTTGCTCAGAGCTAGATGAGAAGATTGAAGCATCGATCTTCTCGTCTAACACTCTGAAATGTTGTCAAAACTATTCCTTTAATAGTTACTCATTATTATTCGTGTTGATGGATTATATATTTTGTATTATATGTTTACAGATGTATCCCGCCGACACGCGAGCTGCACAGTCATTGGTGAGCATCTGCTGCTGCAACATGAACACATTTGTGTTGATGAAAGTCGCCCCTCTTTCTATTCTATTCGGTATTCATTTTGTTTTGTGTTTTCCTGCAGATGCCTCCGGTTTCCGCTCCACTACACAGAGCTCCAGTGCAGGTCGAAGGCTCCTCGGTGGTTCCCATCAAAGCCGCTCCAAAAGCTGCTCCAGCTCACATTTTACAGGGAGCGATACCATCAGGACACATTCCAAAACCCGTTATTGTGCCCGACTACATCGGGTACGAGCTGCTCAACAAGTACATTACACTGTGTAGCCATCGCTACCGCTACTATCCATACTCGTACTCTTATCGATTCTTTTTGACTATCTTGTGAGAAAAAAAGACAATAATTAAGAAAATAATCCACATTGCTTTATTATTCTTGTATGTAAACAAAAAGTCTTTCTTGAGCAGCAAATACAAGAAGTTCTAAAATCTTTAAAATACATTCTCAGCTCAATGATTAGCTAAGTGATTATCTTTCATTGATGATCTTGTTCTTGTGATCAAACTCTGTATGACATCACTAACGTATGACATCACTAACGTTACCTGCAGTGGGTTTCGGGGGGGCGTCCCTCCTGTATAGTGAAGTAGATCAAATATACAGTAGTATTTAATTACAGATGAATCCAGCGATTGTTTTCTGAATTAATCGTTTGATTTTAAAATATCAGATTATTTGTGTAGTGAGTTTATTCTCACGGGTTCCTCTCCGCCTCCCTCCTGCAGGAAGTACCCGACCGTCCGGTCCGACGAGGAGCGGGACCAGTACCGAGCCGTGTTCAACGACCAGTACGCAGAGTACAAGGAGCTCCACGCAGAGATGCAGGCGACCCTCAAGAAGTTCGATGAGATGGACGCCATGATGCGCAGTCTGCCTCAGCATCCGACCAGCCAGATGGTGACTGATACAAATATCTACATCGTTACTTTTATCATATTTACATATAGTACACTCACTGGTCTTACACACTGGTTCAGGAGTTAAAAGGAGGACGTATTCACCAGGCACAGGGGGTTTAATTGATGCATTATGGGAATTGTAGGATCTAGCATTTTGGTGGTTTGACCCACGCCAGGGATTTATATTCTCCTCTTCCGGTTCTCATGTGTGTTAAACAAACACTGCAGCACCTCACCGTCACAGCACGCTGGACTGCACTTTGCATGTTGTGTTACAAAGGTCATCGCTCGTTCAATACGAGTTCCAGTTTATGAGGAGAGGAAACGGCGTGTCTGGAGTCTTTGTGTTGTTAAAATGTCCCTCGTTACTTCCTCTGTTTGCACTTCCTGTTCCCACTGTACTTCCTCCTCCACCCTCACATTCCTCCTCTCGTCGTCCTGCACTTCTCTTCTTTAATGGAAACAACTGAAGCTTCATTCAGACTCTTTGTCTTCTTGCAGGAGGTTGATCGCATCAACAGAATCCTTCAGGACTACCAGAGGAAGAAAAACGTGAGCTGATTGTCTCGTCTGTGTTGTTGTTTACACTGAATATCAGCTGCTCGTGTTTATATATATATATACTGTATATATCTCCCCTCAGTGTTTTCTCTTCCAACGTTCACATCGAGGCGTTGTGTCTGTCAGGAAAGATGTTTTTCACGCAGAGCTTTGATGGAAAACTTCGCCCCCAAAATGACCGTTTATACATCAGTTACTCACCTCGTGGTACTCTCTAAAATCCTAAAACAGCTGTTTTCATCATTCAAACTACAAAACATTCATTCATAAATATGAACAGTGAGTGTGAAAGACGTGTTCGTCCGTCTCTCAATGCTGTCTGACTTCCTGTCTGTGTCTCTGCTCAAAGCCCATTGGTTCCTACTGAAGATCTTTAAAAACACGAAACCTGCTCAGTGATCTCCTCAAACAGCTGCTCACTGTAGCTTTTATCAAACTAACAGGAGGAAATAGTGCGTTTGTTGGGGACTATTTTCAGCGGCGGATGAATCCACATGTGTTGCTCTAGTGAGTGTCTATGTGTGATTGAGTCAGAATATACTAGTGTGTTCATGGTGATGAAGGAACAACAGTAGATACTTTAAGTATAATAGTACTAACTGCTGCTCCTGAACAGTAAATAATCTATAAAGTGAAAATCCTGAAAACATATTTTTGCGTGTGTCTGCGTCCTCAAACCAGGACCCGACTTTCCTGGAGAAGAAGGAGCGCTGCGAGTACCTGAAGAGCAAACTGTCGCACATCAAACAGAAGATCCAAGAGTACGACAAAGTGATGGAGTGGAACGACGGCTTCAGCTGAACCTCCGAACACGAACACAGGACCACAGCTGAGCGGCAGTGGGGGGGAGGAAGAGACATTTAAACAGGAAGTCTTTTAACATCTGTACCGTTAGATGAGAGAGTCAACATCGCTCTCGTGACAATAACGCTTCATCCACTGGCCAGTTAGCTTAGCTTAGCACAAAGACTGGAAGCGAAGGGAAACAGCTAGCATTGCTCTGCTCAAGTCAGCCTACAAGCACCTCTGAAGTTCAAAGGTTTACTCGTTCTGTCTTCATCAAAAAATCACAATTAGCCTTTTTTTAAAAGTGGTGATTTTTAAGATTTACATTTTTAACAATCTGTTGCTGAAGAAGTTAACACAACGGTGATGTTTACTTTATTTTATCTCCTAAAGTAAGGAACCCTCTAACGTCTCAAACAAGTTAAAAACAACTTTATGTCAATAAATATGAAGTGGAGTAATTAGATATAAAACGTTTTACTTAGAAAAGCTTTTTATTTTTATTTTCCACCAATCAGTTGATAAATAAGTAAAATATAATAAATACATTTAAAGTAAATTAAATGAAACATTTTTTTTCTTTTATGACCAACAAATAAATAAAAATAGCTTTTTTTAAATGTTAATCTTGAAGATTTTCATTTAAAATGTCTGTTAATTCACTTTGTGTCGCTGAAGTTAACACAGCGGTGATTGAGCCGACCGATAAAAGTATTACAATATTAATATATTTAATGTGATATGAACGGTTTTCTGTGGCGACAATCCCGGAAAATATTCAGTTTTTCCAGTTTATGAACACAATTAATTTGTTTTGTCTCAAATAGAAATTCTAAATCACTTGTTTCTTTTTTCTGAGATAGCTCAGCACATTTTCACTCATTAGATACGAGATGTGAATTAACGAGCTTTTAAAGGTGCTGGTTGGTGGGTTTTGGCTAGCTGTTTCCAGCCTTTATGCTAAGCTAACTGTCTCCTAACTGTTTAAATGATATTAATGTTCTCATCTAACGCTCCACCTGAATGCAAATAACTGTTTCCCCCAAAATGTCACACTATTCCTTTTTTAAATGGTCTGAATATGCAAATAACTGTGTGTGTGTGTGTGTGTGTGTGTGTGTGTATATATATATATATATATATATATATATATGTGTGTGTATATATATATATATATATATATATGTATGTGTATATATATATATATATATATATGTATGTATATATACACGTGTGTGATACTGTGACTGTGATTGTAGCCCAGTTTAGCTCTTGAACTCAATAACTCTGCTTTCTGATGTGAATGTGATCTCTAGAAGGTGGAAGAACAGAAAGGTAAAATATGAACGCTGCTTAATTTCTGTCAGTTTACTTTCGCTGCGACGTAAATTCCCCAAATATAAAAACCACTGTTTGTCCCGACGAATCCCCGTCTAGCTGGTTTACTGAACTCTTAATAGCACACTTACACGTCTTATTATATAATGTTAAATGTTGTCTGTTGTGACACTGTGTTCTGCCATTTCACAAACATTTTGTACTTCGTATCTCGTTTGTTCTTCTTTATACCGCCGTAAACATTGGACCTCATGATTGACAGGAAGTGACATCATAAAGTCTGTGTTTTCCTCGTGTCATCAAGTACTTGTGTTGCTGTAAATGTCCATAATTATTTCATAATTTAAAGTGATCAATTGGTGCGTTCTGTCTCCGGAATACAGTTTTGCTTCTGCACTGACGTGGTTTCTCTTCTTTATTTCATCAGCAGACAGTTTGTTTTACTGGTTTCTGTGTAAAACACAAAGAACTACATTTAGTCACTTTTCACACAGAAATGTCAAACATTCATTTATTTCAGTCTTTTAATGTGAAGACGTGTTGCTCTTCTTGGTCTTTATGATGTTTAAACCGTGTTTTGGACAAAATAAGTCATTAAATAAATGTCATTTGTAGTTCTGACATTTTATGGACTCAACCAGTTATGGATTAATCGAGAAAATAATCGTCTGTTTTATTGGTCATGAAAATAATCGTTAGTTGCAGCCCTGAATGTAATGAATTAACGATAACATTCACCTGATGACACTCGTAGCCGTGTTTGATTTATTGACTTTATTTTATCTCCAAAAGTTTGGAGCCCCGAAAATAACAAAATGTAGTAAAAGCTTTTTAAAAACAAATTAAAAACAACTGTATATCAATGCATATTTAGTTGAATAATTAACAATGAAAGAAATATAAAGCATTATAATTTTCCTCAGCAGAAAATTGTTTTTAGTTTTTTATTCACCAACAAATTGGTTGTTAAATTAAACTGATTATTTCAATTACATTTTTTATTAAATGTATTATTTGTCTATTGTTCCCCAAAACAAAACAAGTTGATAAATATATATGTACACTCCCAAAAAAAAAAATATATATATATATTTTTTTTAAATATATATAATATATGTATAATATAATATATATAAATTTAAATTTGTATATATTTAAATTAATATATATGTAGTATACAAATATTTTTGTTAATTTAAATATATATATATATACATATACATATATATATTGTCATTGCCTTGTGATGTAATCGACGCTGCCGCTCTGTGTTTTTACCAAAATAAAATGGTTCACTTACGTCACACAGTGTACACGATGTTGTTTACATTCTCTGAAGCGTTTCGGGACATTTCCGTGAAGGCTGAACGAGGACTTCCGGTATCGTTGACGGTAAGGTGACACCTGTGAGAGGGGGCGGGGCTAACTGGGGCCGAGAGCGGCGCTCACCTGGGTGTGGCCTGGATTCAGTTTGTTATCAGCACCTGCAGTTTCAGTTGAAACATTTGAGGCGGAGCAGAGAGACACGGAGACAGGTGAGATTATCCTCAGGTTGTGGGTTTAACACCAGACACTTGTGGTTTTATAAAATCTTTAATAACTTCTTACCTGTAGCGACCACAGACAGGTGTGTTGTTGGAGACGATTTTAAATCAATTATCTCCTCAACACCATCTGTGTTGTGCTGTTTAAAAGTGCGGAATTATTATAAATAAACCCGCTAAGTGTTTGAATATGTTTGCTGTCACTTGATTTTGATTAAACAGGAAGTTTTGTAGTTTTAAAGTTAAAATAACATGTTTCAGAGACTCTGACACCGCCAGACCCGGTAGGGAAATGGCCGTTTTAAGACACACTGCACGTTATTATGGCTCCGGGATCATTTTAAACAAAACTGAAACGATAAATCGATTTGTTGATTGACAGACAAATTATCGGCTATTGTTTGTATTATGGAATAATCGTTTAAGTACATTTTATAGCAGAAATGCTTCAGAAGTTCCCTTGGCCCCGCCTCTTAAATATGAGGAAATGCTGCATTTCTATGTTCTTATGTCACAGTAAGCTTTATCTTTGAGTTTAGGAGTGTTGATATGGTCATTAAAAATTTATTTTTTATACTAAACAGAAAATAATCAGCAGCATAATCAATAATCTAAAGATTCATTAGTTGCTGCTTGATGTCAAATATGTTTTAATGAAATAAATCTAAACAACAGAAATCTTCTTGCAGATTCTTTTCTTCACGGAGCAGCACCCAGAGGATCCATCATGTCCTCCAGGCCCAATGGGAGTCCACCTCCCTACGAGTCCGATACTGGATAGTGAGTCTCTCTTATCATTAATATAAATAAATCAACATTATATATAATATAGTGATTTATTTTATATGCTTCAGATATTCACAGAGCTCAAGTTAAAGACAGACTGAATGTAAACAATCACCCTTGTATGGAAGCAAAGAAAGGCCAAAATATAATAAGTTTGATTTAAATGTTGTGAAATGAAACTGTTACTGAATTCTTCTATGTTGCTTTAAAAACCATCAACATTAATTTATCTGGTTTCCAGGAGGCAATTTAAATTTAGCATTTTCAGTTTTCCTTCCTTTTTGTGGTTTCACAGATTGAGAAAGATAATTTACGTGTTTACGTCGTTAATATGATTTATTCTTCTTAGTTTTGGTGTCTAAATGTCACATTTCCAATTTGAGCAACTTGATTGTCTTTAACTTTTTAGATTTGGAAATAACTGATTTTGACTTTGAGCAACATGGATATAGTTTTTTGAAATGGCACGACTTTTTAATGGTAACTTTAGACCGAAGGTTTTCAAAATAAAATACTAGCGGTGTTTAAGGCCCCGTCTGCATGTATACAGATATTTTTTTAATGGATATTTTCCTCTGTTTTCTTGGGCTTTCATGTCTCATATTGTAAAATGATGCAAAGCAGCAACTTAACTGTGTCGTTTGTCCACATAAGAGTCAATTTTAGTCAAATATGTATTAATATACTAATAATTAGCTACCGCTTTACTATCGTTTACTATTTGTTAACACGGCCAAAGAGAAATAAGCCCACTGAGGATGCTCGTTCTTATTGCGTTCTAGTGTCGATGGAAATATTTTGTAAAAAGTTCTTGTGGACAGAATTATATTTTAATTCCACAGTTAATATTAGTATTCAGTTGTTTATCAGATTCCTTGCTGATTGAATGCTCTTATGTTGAAACTCCGGTATCTTCCTGTGACTCTCTCCACAGTAACGTCGCTCCCCAGCCGGCCTACTCCTACTACCCGGATGACGAGTTCCAGCATTTCTACCGCTGGGTGTCGCCGCCGGGCATCCTCAAGATCATGTCCATCATCTGCATCGTGATGTGCGTCGCCATCTTCGCCTGCGTCGCCTCCACGCTGGCCTGGGACTCTCAGGGAGCCATGGGCGGCTTCGGGGGCGGCGGCAGCTACGGGGGCGGCGGCAGCTACGGGGGGGGCGGCGGCTTCGGAGGCGGCGGCTACGGGGGAGGCAGCTACGGGGGAGGCGGGTACGGAGCCGGAAACAGCTACGGCTACGGCGGGCTCGGAGGGAACTACAACGACCCCCGAAAGGGCAAAGGCTTCATCATTGCCATGGCGGCCATCACGTTCATCGCCTGCCTGGTCATCTTCATCATCGTCGTGTCCCACCAGACCCTGTCACAGAGCCGGAGGTTCTACCTGGCGGTCGTGATCATCTGCGCCATCCTAGCGCTACTAATGCTAATAGCTGCCATAGTGTACTTGGTGGCGGTGAACCCCACGGCGCAGTCGTCCGGGTCGGCGTACGGAAGCCAGATTGCCGGTTTGTGCGCTCAGTACCAACAACCGCAGACTTCGGGGGTCTTCGTCAACCAGTACCTTTACCACTACTGCGTCGTGGAGCCACAGGAGGTGAACGCGTGTCTTCACTTCCTCGTTTTACGTGTACAAATAAAGATTTGTTGCGTTTTCTAACTCCCTGGTCTTCTTTTCCAGGCCATCGCGGTGGTGTTCGGCTTCCTGGTCGCCGTCGCTCTCATCATCATGCTCGTCTTCGCTCTGAAGACTCGCCAGAAAATCACAAACTTCGGCAAAAGCAACATCTTGTGGAAGAAGGTGAAGGTCATCGGCGAGATGGAGCCGCCTCAAGATGTGGAGGCGTGGGTGAGTTAATTATTCAACAGGATTTAAATCATTGGTTTAGCCGTATTTAAAGGGCCAGCGTGTAGGATTTAGTGCCATCTAGTGGTGAGGTTGCAGATTGCAGCTAACTGAATACCCCTCCGCTCACTCCTCTCTTTCCACGACTGTGGTAAAACCGTGGTAGCACCATTCGCCTCGTTCAGGTCATCCATACCATAATAACACTGCAGCTCACGCTACAGAAGTTTCACAAGCGTGTAGAGAACTACGGAGGCCTTCGGGTGCCATTTTATGCTTTTTCTTCATGCTGAATAACAAATTTAGAATAAACTCGTGAGCACGTCTCTAGTAAACTAGACTTAAAGTTGTGCTTTTGTGTGATTGTTTGTGGAGAAACTCACTTTTACAGATCTGTAGATTAAATAAACTGGTCGATTTAAGAATGATTTCGGTCACTCGCTGCCCTAGAAATAGATTAATAAGAAGCTATCACGTCCTCATAAGAGGTGATCTCGGCTCAGGAGTCTGTCGCGTGAAGAAGCAGTAGTTTGGGTGTTTTGTATCAGCAGAAGTGGTTCAACCTGTTTGGTGGCAGTCACCTGTTGATGAGCGGGGGAGGGGAAGAGTTGATGGTTTCAAGGTGTGGCGTTTACACAGACTGACAAACTCCAACAATAAAAAAAAAAAACTTTTTTACCGTCGAACATTTGAGTATTTAGCTTCTACAGTGAATCATAGTTATGAAGCGACGAGTAGGTGAGTCACTGTGATCAGAGTTAAGAAGTCACGATGACATTCTGCTGCAGTGAAGAGGAAGAACAGGTCGGACCGGTGCTCTGAAACAAAAGCCCACCAGTTAGCAGACACACACACACACACACACCAGTAACACGACACTGGGAACCTGCAGCTCGTGGGAAGCCGTCTGAAAGCGCTGAGGCGGCGAGACTGCAGCGCCCTGCAGATCCTACATGTTGTTGTTGTTGTTGTTGTTGTGGAGGTGAAGCGGGACGAGTCTCTGCAGGTTTCATCATCCAGAGTCGGTTCAGTTCCAGCAGTTTGTTGGAGGGAAACCGCCGACAGAGGAACAGAGTTTAGTTTGTGCTGCAGATTGTTTGAGCGCAGCTTTGGTTCTGTATGAAGTAGTGCAGCAGATATTAGAAATGATAAACTTTATTCTAACAAAAACATAAGAGAACAAAATGTGCAGATTCCAGAGGAACGTTGTTTCATTGTTTCTGATGGAGGTTGTTTCAAATCTTACTGGATTCTGTGTGTTTCATAACCAGAGGAACAAAACTGTAATCAAAGTGAACGAGCATTTATAAACCTCGGCTTGTTTTACCACAAAAAAAAGTCTTTCACTGTTGTGGAAAAAGATTCACAAGAAGCTTTCAGGACGTTATCGAGTCTTCTGTTAGAACAACTTAGAGGCTACACAGCATGTTAAAATATATGGAATAATAATCTTTATTTATGGAGTCTTTTTCATGCAACAGATGAAGCTCAAAGTGCTTTACAAAATGTGCAACACATTCAAAAAACAATAAAATAAAGACTAGATGATAAAATAAACAGAGCGTGAAAAAAATGTTTAAATATTATATCTAATATTTTTTTTCTTGCATGTTATACAATTAATATAGTTTTAATTTTTTAGATCAGCATTTATTAAAACGGGAGCGTTCTTGTTTTTCTTGTTTTTTACTCTTAGTTTTGTGTCAATGCAGTAATTACATGTTGTGTTAAATCCTATATGATTGTAAAATGCTGTTATTTCATAGTGTTAAAACATTGTGGGGTAAAAAAGAAATCATGCTTTTTAGTGCTGCAACTAACGATTATTTTTATTAATGATGAATCGCTTTGTCTAGAAAATGGGAAAAATGCTTCTTAAAATGTTCTAGAGTGCAAGTTAAAGTTCTAAAATATATGTTTTAGTATCTTATTACAAAGAAAAGCATCAAATCCTCACATTCCAGTCGCTGGAACGTTCAAATATTCTGCATTTCTGCTTTAAAAAGTATTGAAATGAATATTTGATGAATAAGATGGTCATGTGTTTGTATAATATTATGGTGCTAATATGTTTTCTTTCTCCTAAAGGTGAACAACGTGTCCGTTGGCCCTGAAGTGCTCCCGATGTCGGACTTCCCCGAGAAGCTGAGGAGCTCCAGGAGTCACCTGGACGACGAGAGCACCAACTACGACAAACCTCCGTACGGCTACACGCCTCAGTGAGTGTTGACGTGTGACGTGTGACCAGCGCTTACTGATTCAGCTTCATTGATGTTTGCTGAACAGACAAAGCTTCGTCTGTCACATCCGACATTATTGAACTACGCAGACGGAGGAAACGTAGAGAGTTGGAGGGTCTTTGAATGTCACTTTGCCACGAGGAGAATAAAAGATCCGGGCGTTTCCTCGTCACCGTAAAACCGTGACTTTAATATTTTGATAATTTATTAATTATTTAAGTAATTTTTCAAGCAGAAAGACCAAACATTTGCTGCTTCCAGCCATTGAAATATGAGGATTTAATGCTTTTAACATTGTAAAGTAAACATCTTTGAGTTTTGGACAAAAACAGACCGTTTACATTTTTTCTCTGATTTTGAATAAACCAAACAAATAACCAATTAAAACAAAGATGACGTCTTATAGACTGTAGTTAAGAAGTGGACAGTCGTAGTCAAAATTACTCTACTTCTCTCTTGATTTATTACCTCAGTAAACATTGTAAACATGAGTTTATGGTCTCAATCTCTAGTTTCAAGTCTTCAATACAGCATGATGTTCATTTAGTAAATTATGGTCCATTTAGAGTCAAATAGACCATAAAGCAGGGTATGCTTTAGGGCGGGGCTACACAGTGATTGACAGGTCTCTACCAGAGACGTATACTTTAGGGCTCCAGGCTTTAAAACATCAGTCCATAGTACATGAGATGGCTGCTTCAGAAAGAAGGAAAAACATGCTGGAACTTATTTAGCAAAAATGTGGATCAGGCAGTTTTCTTTTTTCCCTGCAGAGAGTGAGAGACTACAAACGCACCCTAAAGATCCTAGAAGTGTTTCAGACTCTGGACTGAGCTCCTCTTTTAACACCAACGTTGCCAGTTTCAGCAAAGAAACTCACATTTTTCTTGCAACAGTGAAACTGAGTGAAATACTTTGATGCCGATTGGCATCGTGAAAGGAATGCGTGACGGAAACAGGAAGTCATGAATCAAAGTGTTTTACTTCCTGCTTTGTCATGTAAACATGATAAACACAATTCCAGGTGCATTGTTATTGATTTGCTCTGTATAATTAATGTAACAATGTGGACATGTGTTCATTGTCCCACAGGCCTCCAGAGGAAGCCCTGCCGCTGCAGAACGGCGCCCCCTACAGCACCAACTCAGACGTTCCCAGCTCGGCCGGGAAGCCCAAGAAGAGACGAGCTGCTCGACCGCGACGCGCCGACGGACAAGACTACGAGACCGACTACAACTCGTCAGGAGACGAGCTGGACGACGACGACTTTGACGGGTAGGAAGAAATCTAAAGATGTGTTAGTACTAAAGTAGAGTACTAATACCACAGTGAGAAAGTACTCCACTACAAGTTAAAGTATTGGTAAAGTGTTTGCATTAACATGTAAGCAGCATTTTAATGTGAGCTGATTTTAACTATTTGATACTCTGATCATATTTATACAACAAATGATGAAGAAGTTATTGAGTCACTAAATAAGATATCTGGATTATTTCAACTTGTTTCCGCCACTGAAACTGTGGTCGTCTAATATTTACTTTCTTTCCTGTAATTTAAGTCTTCTCTCTCTCTTTCCTTCTTGTTTTCCTCCTCAGTGAATTTCCTCCGATAGCGAATGAGCCGGAGCGCAACGAGTACAAGCGTCAGTTTGACCGCGACCACCAGGAGTACAAGGACCTGCAGGCGGAGCTGGACGCCCTCAACAAGAGTCTGTCAGAGGTGGACCGAGAGCTGGATGACCTGCAGGAGGGCAGCCCCCAGTACCTGGTGAGAGATACGTTCACTCACTCACATGTGCTCTTATGACTATAACCAATATTTCTGTTTTAATTTAAAACATGTTTAAGGATTTATAAACAATACGTATCCGTGCAAAGAGATTGTTTCTGGAAGCAAGGACCCAGGAATGTAGCATCGTAGCATTAAAGCTGCTTTAATCAATATTTATTTACATTCACAGTCGATTATACAGAGAATTATCACCAACGTTTCAGTTTTAGCATCTAATAAAGTCTCACCGCTCTTTTTCCAAAAGAGAGACTGAGTTAGAGACGAGCTGGTGAACAAAGTGGAGCGTTAAGCAGCTAAAGAGACAGATATTGGTGGTGGAGACCCAAAACGGAGCTAAAAGAGAGAGAATATTGGACTTATGAGCTTGTTCTTTTGCCCCAAAGTGGCCACAAATGTTTGTTTTCAAGCCCTTTACACACTGGGGGAGGTTTCTTTTTGTACAATTATTTTGCATGAATACTTTCACACAGAAAGCGAACGTTACATGGCAAAAAGGTGACCTACTTTTTTTGAGCTTTTGCACCACGAATAAATGCGTCATCCAATCGTATTGTAAAAAAACAGGTTGAGTTGCGTCTATATTTATGAAACGACAACACAGAGGCTTCACAGTCCGAACCAAGACGGCAAACTTTATTACTCGGGGCGGGCGATGCCGCAAAAATGTGGTTCCAATCTGATGCCAAGTAATACCGGGCCAGAACTTCTTCAAATCAAAAGCAGCTTGCATGCACTTTCATGTTGCTTTCTACTGTTTATTACTTAGTCACATGCATGTTAAAACACAGGACAGATTTTTGAAGGAAAAAAACAAAAATGCAAATGAAATGTGCAAACATTTTATTTATTTTTTAAATTCTTTAATGAAACACAATGAAACTGATCCATTTTTTTTAATGTGTTGATTTATTGACGCTAAAATCGATCTTTAAAATGAAACTTATTTTCCTTTCAACCTCGACCAGATCCGCTCTTTCCGTTCTTACCTTTCACAATAAAAGACGCCCTAGACGCATAACATTTTCTTGTTCATTCGTCACGGCTGTGTAAAGGCAGATATAGTGACGGAGACTAAATAAAGCATGTGTTTCAATGAAAATATTGTTAAATGTGAGATTTTGGTGACATCATTTCATAAATTGTTGATGTTTAACAGGATGCTTTGGATGAGTACAACAGGATTAAGAACGTTAAGAAGGTACGTGGGAGCCTTGTTCAGCACTCGTAACAGCTTCTGGTTATATTTTACAACTCGTATAACTCCTTTTCTTTTTTGCTCCAATCATAAATAGTCTCCAGACTATCAGGTGAAGAAGCGCAGGTGTAAATATCTGAAGTCCAAACTGAACCACATCAAGAAGAGGGTCAGCGATTACGACCGCAGGGCCTGAACGACTCCAAATCGGGACACAACGGACTAAATTAACCTTTTCAGACAACAGCAGCTACGCTGATCAAACCCGTCTGTCAGAGCTAGTGAAACACCGACGCGGTTGTTTCCTGTTTTCTCTCTGGTGTGATGCCGCTGTTTGTATTATGAGTGTCGCCTGTCATAGACACTGTCGTATGTATTTATTTCTGCCTCATGTTTTCTGAAATGGTCTCTTAGTGGAGTGAACACAAATTAAGACATAATCCCCGTTTGTTTTTAACAGCTCTTGTTACGATGACCCAACATGAGATGCTCATGTTTTAAATCTTTTTTTAATTCTCATTTTTAATCCTTTCTCAGCGAATATAAACTTGTAAATATGTGGGAAACATTTTTTTTTAAAGTTTTTAATGTTTTTAGCATGTGTGTTTCTTTATGGATGGTAGAACAGACACTTAATGGGATGTACTTTTACAATGAGGTGTGATAGCTTTTTATTGAAATAAATTCTTTTATTGAAAATTTTTCTTGCTGTTCTTACGCAGTATGAAGCCGATCACACAGACCCCTCGCTATATAAGTCTCTGGTACAGACCTGTCACTGTGTAGCCCCGCCCTAAAGCATCCCCTGCTTTATGGTCTGTTTGACTCTAAATGGACCATAATTTACTAAATGAACATCATGCTGTATTGAAGAAGACTTGAAACTAGAGATTGAGACCATAAACTCATGTTTACAATGTTTACTGAGGTAATAAATCAAGAGAGAAGTAGAGTCATTTTCTCATAGACTTCTATACAACCAGAGGAGTCGCCCCCTGGTGGTCATTAGAGAGAATGCAGCTTTAAGACACTTCAGCATCGGCTTCACTTTACAGAGTTTGCCGCCTGGTTGCGAGGCGTCTCTGTGTGATCGGTGCCGAAGCGTTGTGGCTGACGACGTATATCTGAGAGTCCTTGAGCAAAAATCGAGTGTGAAAACGAGCCCTCTTGATGTTAAATGAGTAGAAGTTTCACGTGATTAAAGCAGCTTTCAATTCATTCTGATGGCATTATTTGTTGAAAGTGTCAGCAGTGCTTGTTGCGGTCGTCCACGGTGGCTTTTGAAGGTACCACGTGAGTGAATATTTTCAGCTTATCCCCCCAGTGGCCAAAAAAATATAATGCAAGTTTAAGTTACAAAACTGCACACTGATGCCACATGACAACGGCACGCTGAAGCAGAGGAAGGTCCCTACATTGATTAGGATGCTTTGTTTTTCTTGTCTATCCTCTTTGGTTTCCCTCTTTTTAGAATTTCCCCACACTGACACTACTTCACACATGACAAAACATTTCACGGATAAAACGGACTGAACTCTGTTTGAATTTTCAAGCCGTGGTTTTGAACTGTTCGGTCTGCATCGAGTGTCTCCTCAGCAGCATCCTCCTGGTCATCTCTTTGGGGTGGCCAGGAGGAGCGGAGGGGAGGAAACTCCTCATCCCGGACTCTTTCTCACAGAAACCACCTCCAGCACCGGAGCTGAGGTTGTACACATTGAGGATGGGGTTGTTGGTGGAGTTGAGGGCCAGAGGTGGCAGACATCTAGGCTTGGCCTGGGAGTTGTGGTCCAACAGGAAGGCTCCGGATCCTCTGCGCTCGTATCCAGACAGCACCCTCCTGCTCGGGCCCGACGTCGTCAGTGACTCCCTGGAGCCCAGTGTGCTGGAGCAGCGTAAAGGGGCCAGCCTCTTGCCCTCCGTTAGGTCTCTCGCTCTCTGCTGGGACTCCTCGGGCAGATTGTGGACGTCTCTAGCGAGCTGCGGGTCGGAGCTGTAGATGTCCCCGAGCTTGCGCCTCTGGATTATGCTGTGAAGGCTCGACGAGGCCATGCTGTGGAGCGGAGTGCCGTGGTTTTTGCCACCAGAGAAGGAGGAAGAGGAGGCGAGCGAATCTGCTCCGAGGTTTGCGGAGTGGAGGTTCGGGTGGGAGGCAGAGTGGGACGACAGGAGACCTGGTAAGGAGATCTTTTGTCCCACGTGTTTGGCACATTCATTCTTTACTTCTGCTCCTTTGTCCCTCGCCGATCTTCCTTCGTACCACTTGAAGCTGTCGCTTGTTGAATTTGTGCCGTCCAGTTTGGGGATTCTGAGAGCAAGGTCCTCAGTTTGGTTGAGGTCTTTGCTGTTTTCTGAAGACGAGGCTGCGTGAAGCTGCTGGCTGAGCAGAGACGCTGGGATCTTTAGCCAGGGCTCAGAGTTCAACCTCAGGAGGGGCTGCTGCAGGCCGTTGGGCACCGCTTGTCCGAGCCTTTGAAACCGGGACGGGGAACAGGGATGGGAGCTTATGCCACTGGACTGGGCATCTTTAAAGGAGAAGACAGTCTTTGGCGGACATAACGAAGAGGAGGTGCACTGGGGGGAGGTGATGAGCTGGATCTCCGAGGGAGATGCGGGAGCTGCTGATGCCGTTATGTCCGTCCGATCAAGAGGACCAAGGGGAGGCATGCTGAGGTACTGCTTGGCTTGCAGTTTCCCACATGGGAATTTGTCGGTGGCTATGATGATCACCTCCTTCCCCTTGGCCTTGCACGTGTCGAGCAACAGCTTTAGAACCTTCCAGTCTCCGGCCATGACGGCGTAGACCAGCGCCGACGTCCCGGACTGATCCTCTAGGCCAATGTCCGCCCCGCTAGCCAGGAGCAGCGACGCCACCTCGGGGCCGGCATGCTCCCGACAGGCATGCATCAGCGCCGAGCGACCCTCCTTGTCCTGGATGTCGGGGTCCGCTCCTTTCTCCAGAAGAAACTGAACCAGCTTGTCCCGGCTGGCGCTCTGGGCGTCGGCGTGCCGGGTCCTGCAGGCCACCATCAGGGGCGTCTGGCCTTGGCCGTCGCTTTCGTTGATGTAGGCGCCTCCCTCCAGGAGCAGGCGCGTGAGTCGCAGGCGACGGAGGAAGACTGCTTTTAGCAAAGGGTTACCTGAATCCATAGCTACCCCGGGGCTACTACCTTCTCCCTCCATCGCTCTGGGTCCCAGCTGGCGGGTTGTGGAGATGTAGTAGGGCAGCTTTCTGTGGAAAATAACAAAACACTTTTAGAGAGCCCCAAATCAACGTTTGATTCAAAGGTTGTGACTGCATTCTCAGGTCAAACACACCACACAACAGAGAACTCCCACTTTTATTATGTTCATCATTCATCATTTGATTCTAGTTGATTTCTCACCTTTTTTAACACTGGCCTCAAATATGTTATAGAATTGATTTTAAGGTTCTTTCAATTACTTGTCATGATAACTACTTTTGCGATAAACACCAATATTGTCATTTTAAGACCATTTTATGCCACTGCTATGATGATAATATAATAGCATAATAATGCAAGCACACCCTTTTATGAATATTCAAGATCATGTCCAAAGTCAACAAAGTAAAAATGACCGACGTCATGTCCATTTATCGTACGATAAGTCGATGACGTAAAAATGATTGAGGTCATTTTAAATCTGAACTCAAAACGTACTTTTATCGTATCACCTTCCCTGATTTCATCTGAGTCATTATTCCGTTGATGGATTCTGACATTATCTTTAATTTTCTTCCTGTGGTTCGTTTCGTGTTTTTTATTCGCTTCGTTCCTGTATTTCTATGTTTCTATGTGATGTATTCTTTGCTTGCTTCCTTTGAAGGATCATTTTGTACCATAAATATGTTAAAAGTATTACTTGTATATGTGAAACCAGTAGTTTAGTCTTTGGAAAAGCAGAACATATAAAGTCCTTTTTCTTTTTGCATATAGGATCCATTCAACAGCTCCTTTTCATGAGCTCGTCCTCCACAGCACCAGCAGAGACACTTTCCATCAGCCTTTGTGCGGTTTGTCCTTGCTTCTCTCTATTAGACCAGATAAGGCTGCTACCGATGTCTCAGACAGTAATGTATGAGTCACGGACCATGAAATTAAAACACATCGATTCACATTGTGTGTGTTTTCTGTGTGAGGCACATTAATGTTTAATGAACCAAACGTACTGGAGCTGTAATGATGACGAATGACACAGAACAGCAACAAGTATCACAAGACGAGTTTGAGTGAATCGATTTAACAAAACACTTCTTTTGTGGGTTTTAAATATTATTTAGGTAAAAATGGCAGCTGGTGTTTAAATGCATCATCTACTGTATGTGAGGATTCTGCAGTGTGTCATTTAAAATCACACGATCAGACCATCAGAGAGAAGATGGTCTATTTCTATAGAGTTATTCTTGATGCTCGTCATCGGAGCCACCGGGTCGGATTCTGGTGAAACCAGATGAACTCATGCAGGTTCACCAGAAACTCCTCCAGCAGAGACCGGTCCAGCGTGGACAGACCCAGATCCTCCAGCAGAGACCGGTCCACCGTGGACAGACCCAGATCCTCCAGCAGAGACCGGTCCACCGTGGACAGACCCAGATCCTCCAGCAGAGACCGGTCCACCGTGGACAGACCCGGATCCTCCAGCAGAGACCGGTCCACCGTGGACAGACCCAGATCCTCCAGCAGAGACCGGTCCACCGTGGACAGACCCGGATCCTCCAGCAGAGACCGGTCCACCGTGGACAGACCCAGGTCCTCCAGCAGAGACCGGTCCACCGTGGACAGACCCGGATCCGGCTTCTCTGCAGCCTTGGACCTGCAGTCGGAGCTCCGGAGGGAGGAGGAGAGCTCAGCTCCCGGCAGCAGCAGCGTCTCCTCCTCCTCCTCCTCCTCCTCCTCCTCCTCCTCCTCCTCCTCCTCCTCCTCCTCCTCCTCCTCCTCCTCCTCCTCCTCCTCCTCCTCCTCCAGGAGCAGAGCTTCTCCTCTCTGGGAGTCAACACCGACGCCACGCTGCTGGAGACCCAGGACGTATTGCTGGACCCGCTGGAGGGAAGGGAGGCACGGGAGAACCAGGACCAGGACTGAGAGGAGCAGACTGTCAGAGGTTTTCTAAAGGGAGTCTGGTGCTCAGAGACCACTGTAGTCCACAGGGACCAACAGAATCAACACCAATGGAAATCTTCATTTCTTGATTGCATCCCAGTAAATATGCAAATGTTTTCTGTCTCCTTCCTCTTCTTCTTCTTCATCATGCCGTCCGCATCGGCATCATCACTAAAAACAACCGGCTCTTTCTTCTTCTGGCAGCCACACGTGTGTCTAAGACAAAACACCACCTGCATGCTCCACGTTTGACAGATGAGATGGAGGAGGTGTGCATTTAGTCACGCTGCTCTTTTCTTATTCGTCTTTCACTTTTGTCTTTCCATCACTGTTGCACAGATCAATTATTGAGTCATTAAACACTTTGTTACAGAACTCTACAGGTTTGGTATTCTTACCTAATTCATGGTACTTGTACTTTACTTGAGTATTTCCATTTCAGGATATAAAGGAGTTAATATGCAACATACACATTAATGCAGCAGGAATATTAATCCAGAAAAATCAGATTGAAAAGTAAAACACTTTACTGATCAATCACTACTTGTAGTGAAGTATTTCAAACTATCTGAATACTTTGTGTATTTTTCTCTTGATGGTCAAAGTTTTCTCGTGGCCAGTGAAACACAGTATATCTCAACATGTACTATGAATTATTAAGGAGAAATCTACAGACGTAAACAGACAAAGTATAAAATAAATGTTTTCTTTCCTCGAGTCTGAAAGAAGAAGAGTTATGGAAGATAAACATTTTAAAAATGTATTTTCCTGTATTGTCTCCCTTTTAAGTGAAACTAGTAATTCTACAAATAATAAAAAAACACAAGTTTTATCAGCAAAGTATACAGTAAAAGTACACACTACTCAGGCAAAATGGCCTCTCTCATAAAATATTACACAATTGAATCATCATTGCTGCATTAAATGCAAACGGCATCTTACATATTTATCATATCTGCTCGAATAGGTTTTTATATCTTAATCTGCAAAATACAGCTTTCAGATACATATAGCGAAGTAAAAAACACAATATGTTCTTCTTAAATGTAACGGACCAGCAGGAGGTGGCATAAATAAAGTACATTCATTCTGATTTTTGTTGAAATGTCTTTGGTCGTCACCCCTGGAGTCAGCTTTACATCCTTCTATTACAGCTCTTTGTGCATTAAGTAACAACGACACACGTACTGCCGTACCTCGTTTAGCTCCCATCGAGGTACTGCATGTATAAGGAGAGCTGCGTTTTCTACTCTGCTCACCTGATGTGGGTGTTAACACCCTCACATTGAAGCTTAAAGTCTGCACTTTCCCCTTATTGGTTTCCCGTCAAAATCAGAGTGTTAATACTTACAGACATCACTCCACACACACTGTGCTGCTCGTATTGTCCAGTGTTTTGTTTCCACCCTGCCCGCAGATTGAGAATAGAAAGACTCCACTTCACCTGAACAGGCTTCGCTCAACACTCATCCTCTATAAGAGCCCTCTAACATCACTCTGTGTGTGTGTGTGTGTGTGTGTGTGTGTGTGTGTGTGTGTGTGTGTGTGGTGCACACGTCCGAGCAGTGCAACACAATCTCGAATAGATAAAATGCTGCAACTAAAGCTATTACCAACCAGATTCTGACAAAAAATGAAGTTTAGTTGATGATAAATGTTTTGCTGTGTGTGCGTGTTTGTGTCTGTGTGTGTCTGTGTCTGTGTGTGTGTGTGTGTGTGTGTGTGTGTGTATGTGTGTGTGTGTGCACTACTTACCAACAACCTTCAGTCAGGATGAGTTCTCTCCTGCAGACATTGATGTTGCAGACCAGGCAGCGCTGACTTGATGTGTGTGTGAGACAGAAAGTCAGAGGAGCTGCAGCAGCACTCAAGGTTGTGTTTGCTCCTCAGACAAAGTGTCCGAAGCTTGTCGTCAGGCAGGTGTAAGAAACGGTTAATCCATCACAGCAGCAGCAGCAGTTCTGCAGAGTCACAGAGAGGCAGAGCAGGAAAAGGTTGATGGAGATGAGAGCGATGAAGGTGAAGCACTATAGCAACCCGGCGCCTCAGAGCGTCTCATTTGTCTCCTCTGATTCAGGCCTTTTTATTTTAATTGTGAGACTCGAGCCTCGAAGCACTTCTTCTTCTTCTTCTTCTTCCTCTTCTTCTCTTAGTTACACAGAAAGGAAAACTGTTTTGTCCACCTTGCCAATGACATCTCCATGACAACCATCAAGGAGACCGGATGACGGCACATGTTGAAGAACTCTTTGTGTGTGTGTGTGTGTGTGTGTGCGTGTGTGTGTGTGTGTGTGTGTGTGTGTGTGTGTGTGTGTGTGTGTGTGTGTGTAAGATGCATATACTCTGCATGCATGAGATTTAATGATTGTGATATCTAAATGTAGGAGAATGTGATTGATTTATTGATGAAATAAATAGAAATACAGACATTAAATGTTAAATAAAGAGAAACCGTTTGTTGCTTCGACATCAGATCGTGAGAATATTTCGAGTTCTCGTTTGACTGCAGGAGTTTAAAGCAAACTGGTGTCGTGATTTACAAAAATTCTGCATGATTTAAAAAAAACAAAAAACCAACAACACTGTTCTTAGTGTCTTGTGCCCAGACATCACTAACCCAGCTGTTAATTGTCCAGACCTGTAGCCATAGAAACACTGACTTCACGGTGCAGTTCATGAAACCACCACCAGGGGTCAGCATCGGGCAATGTCTCATTATATCACACCTGTAACGTAGCCTTTAGTGACAGACAGGGGTCCCTAATAAATCTGTTAAATAGATTAAACAGTAATAGAGAAAATAGAGAAATAAATATTTCTATTCAAACTTTACATTCAGATCATTTGGTAAGTCTGTTGTTGTTTGTGATGCAGTAAAATCATTTTAAAGGGACTCTGGTGCTCAGAAACACTCCCGCTGTTGTCCACGGGGGGCCGCCAAAACCAACACAAAGTCAAAGTTCTTTGTTGTAGCTTTAAAAAGTAAAAGTGCTCATCATGCTAAATAATATATATTATATATATATTACTAGATTATTATATTATATTAGAAGTATAAAGTGGAAATAATCAAGTAAAGTACCCAAAATAGTACTTGAGTAAATGTACTTGCATTCCACCACAGGGGTTAAGCTGTCAATCATTGTATTATTTTAATATTTGTTTGAGTCGTTTCAGAGCCACCTGTTGCTCAGGTGTGTAAAGGTTCGTCTGGGTGAAGTGGAGCCAGAAGAGACCGACGTTATGATATCTTACATCCTGTTTTGTTACATATTCACAGCTCATTTGCTTCCCTTTCTGACGGCGTAGAATAAGTAACAAATGGAAACGAGCACACGATCCTCTGCTGCACAGTGAACAAGTACTCTCAGCTGGAAACAGGAGACACCCACGGGGGCTGTATGTTTAGCCATCATGACTAACCACCTGCCTGATTGCCCTCTTAGGGAGAGAACGCACACTTTTATTTTTTTTATTTTTATTTTGGAGATGATTTTTATATAGCTGCAAAAGAGAGAAGAGTTTCCCCCACACAACATTAAACCCTTTATTTATTAAAGTATTAATGCAGAAACATGCATTTAATATAACATTCTCATGGATTGCTGATTCTTCTAAGCATTAAAGGGACAGTCGTGATGTTTAAAGTGTGTTTGTATGAGGTCAGTGTTTTACTACAGTACAGTAATGTACACAAAGTAATGTTCTGCTGTGGACGTATTTAAGACAAATAAAACAATCTGTATCAGTTTAAGTGAACTGAATGCTTTCACCTCTTTACCTTGCTGTATATACATACATACATATGTATGCATCTCTCTGATTAATGTTATGTAGAACAGGAATGACTAAGATAAATCATAGAACTATACATGCAGGCGACTCGACTAAAGGATAGCGATGCGCTGTGACTCTTGAAGAAATAAAAACACCAGAGATGATGCAGCAGCTTGTGAAAAGTGTGCAGCAGAAGATGAATAAACTCTTTCTGTCAGAAAGTAAAACATTGTAAATGATGTTGTGCGACACAAACGATGTGGATGTGATCCGATGTTTGGATGATGTTTGGTGGTTTATGTGCAGCCATACAGTGATAGTAATCCTCCATAATCCTCGGCTGGCTATATGTACAGATGAGAGTGCTGTTATTAAAGCCCCTTATGTTCCCACCGCAAGACCAGCCACGCTATGGGAAGATGGGCCCCTGGACACAGAAAGGGCCCCCACCCCCACTAACAAGAGCCACAGCTTCAAAGAGACATCTTCTTGGTCTTTGCATTGTTTCGATTTACATCTCTCTCTCTCTCTCTCTCTGGTAGTTGTGTGTCTGTTTCTGCTTGCTTTGCATCTCTTTTTGGTGATTTTGCATGTCTTTGTAGTCTTTTATCATCTTTTTTTGTTTGCTTTTGCGTCTCTTTGTAGTCGTTTAGTGTCTCTTTGTAGTCGTTTAGTGTCTCTTTGTAGTCGTTTAGTGTCTCTTTGTAGTCGTTAAGCATCTCTTTGTAGTCGTTTAGTGTCTCTTTGTAGTCGTTTAGTGTCTCTATGTAGTCGTAAAGCGTCTCTTTGTAGTCATTTAGTGTCTCTATGTAGTCGTTTAGTGTCTCTTTGTAGTCGTTTAGTGTCTCTATGTAGTCGTTTAGTGTCTCTATGTAGTCGTTAAGCATCTCTTTGTAGTCGTTTAGTGTCTCTTTGTAGTCGTTTAGTGTCTCTATGTAGTCGTTAAGCATCTCTTTGTAGTCGTTTAGTGTCTCTATGTAGTCGTTAAGCATCTCTTTGTAGTCGTTTAGTGTCTCTTTGTAGTCGTTTAGTGTCTCTATGTAGTCGTTAAGTGTCTTTTTGCAGTCGTTAAGCGTCTCTTTGTAGTCGTTTAGCCTTTCTTTGTAGTTGTTTTGCGTCTCTTTTTGGTTGCTTTGCATTTCTTTGTAGTTGTTTTGCGTCTCTTTTTGGTTGCTTTGCATCTCTTTGCAGTTGTTTTGTGTCTCTTTTTTGGTCTTTTGCAACTCTCTGTGGTAGTTTTGCATTTCTTTTTGGTTGCTTTGCATCTCTCTGTAGTCGTATTGTGTCTATTTTTGGTTGCTTTGCATCTCTTTGTGGTTGTTTTGCATTTCTGTTTGGTAGTTTATCTTCTCTTTTTTTGCGCTCTTTTCCTAAATCTAACTAAGCCGTCACTGACGCTCGAGGGGAACCTAGAGCGTCATAGTTTGAAGAGTGACGAGTTGGGAGTGAGAACGTTCCTTCAGTATCTGACTTCTGCTTTGTGAGCGAACAGATTGTCAGACTGAGCCGTTTCCCCTTCAGGATGAAAAGCAGTAGAAACTGAGCAGCAGTCTGGCTGTGATGCAACGTGCCCTCGACCTCTCCTTTAACCTCGGAGGGATTGTTTCTCTCTGCAGCTCCGCTGATGACATTAAGCTGCAGTGAGACTTTTTCATTTGTCAGCGTTCCCACTGTTTGCCCGTGGACATCAGATATGGTCTTTAAAGCTTTGGAAGTGATGAGACGCGACAGGATGAGGTTAATCTTCCTCAGTGGTTAATGTGAGCGCTCCCCGAGACTTTATAGTCTTTCTACAGAAAACTGTGCAACATAAGACATCAAAACAATTATGATAGTTGAATTATCATGTTCGGGAAAAACACCAAATATTTTTGGGTTCAAGCTTCTCAAACATGAAGATTTGCTGCTGCTCTCTGTTTTCTATCATTGTAAAATGAATATTTTGTAGTTTTAAACTTTTGCTCATACAAATGAAGTTTATAGCTTTGACAAGTTGTGATGGCCATTTTCACTATCTTCTGACATTTTATAGAATAAAATTATTTAAAAACAGATATTATCATTACTATGTTTTTATCTATTGTTGTGCATTTTATTACATTTTCTATTTCTATCATTTAAATTATCTGATTTTATTTGCCTCCTTTTAGTCCTGTATTGTATAAATAACGTCCATTATTATTATTATTATTATTATTATTATTATCATCATCATTGTTCATAATAAAACTGTTATATTATTCTTGGGCACTTTATTCTATTTTAGTTGTATATTATTTAAATAGTCTGATTTTATATGAGTCACTGTAGTCCTAAGTTTATTATTGTTATTATTATAATTATTAATATTATTATCATTATTATTTTACTGGAAAATTGAAAACTGCAAAAAACTGATCATACAACCAAACAGAGCTGATCTTCTGGTCTTTCCTTCAACCTGCTTCCTTTGGTCTGAGCGCGTGCAGGAGCGTCTCAGGATGAAGGTGGGTTACAGGAGTTGGCGTGCGGTCCCTTACCTGGCGGTCCCTTACCTGGCGGTCCCTTACCTGGAGGTCCCTTACCTGCCGGTCCCTTACCTGGAGGTCCCTTACCTGGCGGTCCCTTACCTGCCGGTCCCTTACCTGGCGGCCCCTTACCTGCCGGTCCCTTACCTGGCGGTCCCTTACCTGCCGGTCCCTTACCTGGAGGTCCCTTACCTGGAGGTCCCTTACCTGGCGGTCCCTTACCTGCCGGTCCCTTACCTGGAGGTCCCTTACCTGGCGGTCCCTTACCTGCCGGTCCCGTTTTAGCAGCCCATTGGGAACAGATCTGCACCAGCGTGGGTTTGATCATCCTGCTGATGTGGGCGGCAGCCAATCTGCTGAACTGGGAAACTCTGTCTCTGTTCATCACTCCATCAAATAAAACCTCACCAGGCAGTGATGGAAGAAGTATTCAGACCCTGTACTTAAAATACCACACTGTGAAAATACTCAGTTACAAGTTAAGTCCTGCATTGAAATATTCCTAACAATAATCAGTAAAATGTAGTTAAAGTATTAAATCTGTGACTATTCTACCATTATATATTCCATCTTGGTTTTTGGCCATAACATCTTGTTTTTTTCAACCAGAAATAACACGAGAGGATGGAGCTACAACTGAACGAGCAGAAAAGACTCAATTAGAGTAAAAGTACCTTGAATTTATACTTTAGAGTAAATGTCCGTAGTCACTGCAGAGACTTCATCACAGTAAACTAAGAACAGATTGGAATCTTCTGTGTGACATTGTGTCTTTTGATGGTGTGATTAATGTGTTATCTGGTACACAATGTCCACAACCTCACACCCCCCCCCCCCCCCCCCCCCATCATGCACAGTGAACACAAGTGAAAGGCCAACTCTGTGGCAGCTTAGCTTAAAAACACACAAATATACACAGACACATAACATCTGGCTCATTTACACACACACACACACACACGCACACACGCACACACACACACACACACACACACACACACACACACATATCTACTAAAGCACTACAACATCTGTTTGTGCGTTCAGGTTGGATGACGGTTTCTCTCTGAAGCATATCACCAGTTTACAGAAATAGAAACTTCTGCTTCTCTCCACCTTTCGTGTGTGTGTGTGTGTGTATGTGTGTGTGTGTGTGTGTGTGTGTGTGTGTGTGTGTGTGTGTGTGTGTGTGAGAGAGAGAGAGAAAACATGTCTGCAACAGCACCATCATTTGTAATAATAGTTGGTTAAAAACAATATTTATATGTTATTTTAAATGTCAATTATAAAGGTGAATTTATGCATCTTATTGATCCTAAATCTAAATGTTTTGAGGTATTTGTACATCAGTATGTACTTTAAAAGTGCAGCTGCTGTGTGTACTACACGTTTTTAAAAAAGCACAGCTACTGTGAAATCACCCCTAAACTTTTGGCACGCCGTCACGCGCTCCATGCGCACCTGCGCTCTGAAGGGCGTTCCCGGGCTCGCGTGCGCTCCTCCTTGCCAGGCGCAAGCCAGGCAGACGGCAGCGCGCGACGGACGGGCTGCAGCGACCTGTCTCTTTAAGTTGGTGTCAAAGCCGATTACCGCTGATCTCCGTCGTGATTCTGTTTTCACCGTCTGTTCTCTTTGCGTCTATTTCGGGTTTCTGCGCTGCAGCGCGCGACGGAACGCTCGTAACGGCACAACTCCTGAGATAAAGAGGGGAGCATGGAGGCGTCGTGAGGTGTCTCCCGCGGCTCTGCGTGACGTGGAAAGCCCCCGTGTAACGTGTGCGGGGAGCTCGCGAGTGTGATGTGCGCCGCGCGCCGCGGACTCTCCAACTTTTCCCACCATGCTAAACCCGGATTAGTTCTCGTGAAACCTCCCGGGAGACGTGATGTGATGCCTCGGGTTACCGTTTGAAGTTGACGCACCGAAACAAAACCGACACAAAAAAAGATTAAAATGCAGAAGGGCGTGCGGTACAACGAGGGCCACGCGCTCTATCTGTCGGTGGTCGCGCGTAAAGAGGGCTCCAAGCGCGGCTTCCTGAGCAAGAAGACCACGGAGAACAGCCGCTGGACCGAGAAGTTCTTCGCCCTCCACCAGAACGTGCTCTTCTACTTCGAGAACGACCAGAGCGCGAGGCCCTCTGGGATATACCTGCTGGAGGGGTGCACGTGCGAGCGGGCACCTGCGCCCAAGGTCTCCGCCATCAGCAAGGAGCCCCTGGAGAAACAGCAGGTGAGTCCCACTGAACTGTACCGGGAGCAGAGAGACCCAGTCAGACCAGTTAACGAGGCTGCTGTTGGACATGTCATGCAGTCTTTTGTTGGGGCTTTATTATGCTCTATTGTAAGCATCAATCTTTGTATTTTGTCCTTTTTTAAACTCTCTGAACTCAACATTAATAGTATTATTATCTTTTTAGCACAAACTCAGCTGTAACTCTGACTTAATTTAGTAATTTTAACAAAGAATGAAGCTGCCAGGAATCCTAAAAACAACAACATGAAACGTGTTCCTTTAATAATAAAGTTAAAGTAGAGTCTCTCTATAAATACAGCAGAATAATGTAAGAAATACAACTATTATAAGTCTGTTTACATGTAAAGTGACATGTTTTTGTGCCTTTTTGACAGCCTAAAGTATGACTTCATTAATCACTGAAAATATGAATAATTCAATTAAAACATTTTATAATGCAGACCTGCATGATATAGTCCTTTTCTCAGCTTCATTTGATATAGAAATAAACTTGAATCATTCTCCGTGTATTCTCAGATCTATGGATCAGAAATGGTCTTCAGTATTGACAGAAAAATAACTATTTTTGATAATTGATTAATAATTTGAGTGACTTTTTTAAGCAGAAGTTGTGAGGATTTGCTGCCTTTCTCTGTTTTATGTCGTTTTAAATTGAATGTCTTGACGTGATATTTATAGACGATAAATGAAGCGATTCATCAGGGAAAGAAATGAATCAATGATGTAAACTATCATTGATTAAAAAGATTCAACCTCTGAATGTCAACTTAAAAATAGCAGTTTTTTCTGCTGAATCACTTTTAAAAGCCAAACATTCTCAGTTTTTAGCTTCTCGGATGTGAGCAGTTGATAGTAAAGTGACTCTGTCAGTAAATCTGGTTTTGGACTCTTTGGACAAAACAAGAACATCTGTTGAGCATCGTTGACCTGATGAGTCCAAAATAATCTCAGCTATAGAGCTGCCAGTAACGATTATTCTCTCGATTAATCATTTAGTTTCGATCACACACAAGTTTCCCCAGAGTCCTTGGTTACATCTTTACATTTAACCTTTTCCTACCGAGAGGGTCCCTTAAGGGTCCCTTAAGGGAAGCTCCTATATGGTTTGATAAAAATAATTAAAATTAAAAAAAAAAAAAAAAAAAGCCCAAAACTGCTGTATTAGGATGTATTGAACACCATTAGTAATATACAAGTGAAATATGTAGTTTGGTACATGAGAAAATTCAAATGGCACACATGGCACACATGGTGCCCAAATGCACATTTTGGAAACCTCGCCTAAACTCTCTGTACTAAAACCTCTAATTTTGTTCTGCTTCACTTTATCAAAGTCAAACTTTGCAGAGAGTGCACTGCTGACATGTTGTGCTATGATTTGGGAGAGGTGTTAGAAGTGTCAGCTGCCATTATTTCAAAGAAATTATGTCAAAAAGTGCTTTGTCTTCAGGCGAACTTGACACTTTTCAATTTGAGCTGTGTGCCATCTTCCTTTCCTCTTAACCAGTAACATATACACAATATTTACACAATTCATACGAGCAACCCCTTCTTAGTGTTATTACTCCATTGAAATTATTCAAATAGACCATGTAGTTAGAGAGTAAGGCCCCTTTGAGTATGGGTATAGTATTTTCGAGCAGAAGCCTAAAAATGGGGCTAGGTAGGAAAAGGTTAAATTAAATTAAATCTAAATTTCAAAGTCAGTAACATAAAACACTGTTAAACAACAATGTCTACGGTCAAGTAAAATATTGAGATCATGATTATTTATCACCATTATTCATTGAATTTTAGTGACAAAATAATTTGCACTTTAAGATGTAAATAAAGAAAGCACTGTTTTCACGTCCATGTTTTGCTGTCTTCATGTTAATTAACTCAATATTTGCATCAAAATAAGACTTAAAAACTATGATTTTTTTTTGGCAATTTTGTGTCGACGAGCCGAACAAGTAATATAGAGTTCATCACTCTTCTCCTTCATAACATTCAGGAACGTTTCTCACACCTTGTTGTTGCAGCAGCAGCTTTACGGCTCCTAAACATCTGGATGCTAAACATCTGCATCGCCCCCTGGTGGCCGGCTGTTAGTTTAGGAAGCGCTTCATTTGTACGTCAACATCGCAGTCGATCACGTTCGTTTGATCGTGGGAGGCGATTACTATTCGATACATCGTATATCTATCTTTGGTCTTTTCTCGTTACTTTTTAAGGTTTTAGAAACAACACAGGATCCATCGGGATGTTCATGACTCTTTCATAACTTTCCAAAGATCTCCAGTCTCTCCACATTTCCTCCAACATAAAGCCGATTCTGAACCTTTATCACATGTTAAAACTACCAATCAGAGAAGAGTTCATACCTTCGTGGCTTCTCATATAAATGTCCTCCAAAGTCCTTTAATCTTTATATTTCATTCTAACTCCCGTTTCTCTTTCTCACGGAGGATATATATTAAAACCCTCCGAGGTCCACTTGATCCTCCAGGTTCTGAGACTTCTCACGTCTATATTGTGCAATAGAAGATATTAACGTCCCGTCATCATCCTCTCCTGCTGTGTTAACAATAACCAGACTGTCCTGTCGACATGAAGAGATGCTATTGATGAGTTAACTGTAAACACATCTTATGAACATATTTGTTGTGTGAAGCTAATTTTAAATGACCCATATTCTGTCTGTAGATGTTTCATCAGCAGCAGCCGTCACGTAGACGAGTCGTTAAAAGCTTTTCTCCTCCACACTCGATCCCTCATGGTTACAGGTTATTCCAGTTTTTAATACAAACTGGATTAAATCTGTCCGATCTAATGTTGTCATCGATTCGCAGGTAATCTGTCTGTGACTCCTGTTGCTTTATTACAAAAAGAATCCGGAGAAGAAGCTTTTATACCAAAAACTTGACTTCCAGGCTGTTGAATATGCATAAATATCATTCTGTCGTTTTAAAGAACTGCTCTGTGATCCTGTTGTCAGACGTAAAGGACTCCTTACAGGACGCAGAGGACACGACTGTCATCTGTTAGTGACACTGAAGCCTGCACACTTTCACTGAGCGGTCCATCTGCATCACTTTGTAGTCCTTTTAAGTCTCTTTTTGGTAGTTGTGCATCTCTATATGATGTCCCAACAAGAATTATTCAATATACAAAGATATAAAACATTCTCACATTGGAGAAGCTTTTCATTCTTGATGAATTCATATTTGTTTTGCATCTCTTTGCAGTTGTCTTATGTCTCTTTTTGGTCCTGTTGTGTCCCGTTTTGGTTGTTTCTTGTCTCTTGTTGCCTCTCTGTTGTAGTTTTGCATCTGTTGTTGGTTGTTTTTCGTCTCTTTGTACTCGCGTTGCGTCTGGTTTTGGTGGTTTTGCGTCTGGTTGTGTTTGGCAGTAACAGAGACTCTCACCCAGAGAGCCCCGGGTCTGTGTCCAGGTCAGAAATCCGTCCATGCCGGCATATCTTAGAATACGTTTATGGAGACCTTAAACCAGCTGTTTCTGTTTCATAGAGACACGTCGTCAGTTAATCATCTGCTCTTCTTCATAACAAACTGTCTCTCTCTCGTAGCGTTTGTCTCTCACACAAACTAAAGATGAAGATGGTGGAAGAGGAGAGTGAAGATGCAGTGAGACAGCGTGGCATTAGAGCCACGGGGGTCTGTCTGTCTGTGGTGTTTACTGCTGTGAGGGCCACTGGGACCCCAGACAGCAGAGCCCAGCTGAGCCCAGCTGAGCCCAGCTGAGCTCAACACCCTCTGAAGTAGTCGGCTGATAAGACTCACGATAAAGTCAAGTTAGAAACAGCTGGTTGTCTTCAGTCAGAAGTGTTTGTAGTTGTTCTGGAGACGATACAAGTTTGAATAACAGTTGTACACGTGAGAAGTGACAGTTAACAGTCATCTAATCTGCTGCTTACTTTCTTTATTAATCGTTTAGTCTGAAACACATCACTGTGTGAAGTTAATCAATTAATAAATGATATTAATGAGAAAAATATATTTAAAAAAAGTAAATAGTTTGCTAAAAATAAATAAGTAAATTAATAAATAAATCATGATAATAATAATGTCAAGTAAGTTAAATGACGACATAAATAATTATAATATTAAAGTAAAGAATAATAAAGAATAAGTAATTAATAGTTAATTCCGAGCACATTTTAAATTGTGACATTGTAACATGTTGGGACATGAAAGTCATGAAACATTGAGACTAAAGTAACAGAAGTGAGGACACACGCCGTCCTTTGATCTCCTGAAGAACATAAAGCAGCAACATTACGAAACATCAAAGCACTCCGGGACAATTGATGACTCGGCTCGTTTGATGTCCACTCTCTTCACAGAAGCATCATTAATGATTCAATGGTATCTGTGGCTGCTCGTCGTACTGTTGTTCATTCACATGACTTTGATCTCAATGTCATGAACACGCTTAAAGTCGAGATCTCATCCTCTCAAAGTTACTTCTGCTCTTTTATTTGCACCTAAACTTTAACGACTTCATTCTTTAAGAGGAACTGTTAGTTATTGAAGCAAATACAAGTTTAATCATTTTAACCTACAAAGAAACTAACAGCAAAACAGTGAAGTTTAACAACTACTAGAAGTTTAAAGAAGTAACAATGGATATACTACCAACACGTACCAACAAATTGTGCTTGAGAAAATGTACTTAAGACATACGTTCTATATTATTATGGCTGTTTTGTTTGTTTACATCCTGATTTGTTGTTGTTTTGCTGAATGAACATTCCCTGAAGACTGTATGATCAGAAGAACACTGGTTTTATCATGTAATGATCATTTAAGAGCAATTATTCTCTTCCTGATGAGTTCTTCATTGAAAAAGACTTGAGTTTTACAACAAGAACCTGTCAGACAATTGTTTCACCTCTGCAGATATATATAGTTGGTGTATTTTAATTATTAGTCCATGTGGACACAATGAATAACTTTAATCCACAGAAATACCTAGAACGTATTCATGTATGATATCACTTTACATTAGTCTCCATGTCGTTCCTCACTGCTGCTGTTTACCCACTGAACACGATGTTAGTGACATCCATCTTAATGGGATTAGTCTCCGGTGAGTTAAATAGGAACAACAGTGAGTGAGGATACGATTCACGGCTCTGATTCACTGGAAACATTAGAAGCTAAAGGCTCACGTGACTCACTGAGTGACTGACTGTCTCTGTGCATCGTGATGAGTTAGTTGCTTTCAGAGAGCGACGACTTCCTAAATTTGTACTTCATAAGGGAGAGGAATTATGTACCACTTGTTTTATCTCGTCATCCTCAGACAATGAGCGGTCTGATGATGTGGCAGCGATGGCGTCGGTGAGTTTTGGCAACAAGGAATATTTTATGATCAATTTGAAAGATTAAATATCAACAAATGTAACCTTGCTGAGAGTTTAGATCTCGGTGTCTAAACCTCCTAAAGTTGGTGTTCACAAACAGTCGCTCGTTATATGCAGCAGACGCCGAGCTCCGTCTTTGGTCTCCACCACCTCCTGAGGGAAATATCCGTCTCTTTACCTGCTAGATGCTCCGATCTGTTCACCAGATAGTCTCTCACTGAGTCGTCTGCTGTTTGCTGCTCAGCAGGTCGTGTAAAGTGTTTTTTACAGCTCAAAACAGCTGCTGCCTTAGTTACATAACATTACATGTATTTAGTCGACACTTTGATCCAAAGTGACTCACAATAAGAGCATTCAACCATACAACCCACATCTAAATACAAGAATAATGCAAGTACATCAACTTCATATGACGAGAGAGGTGAGATTAAACCAAAGCGGTAAAGTTGCGGGTCGCAAAAACCAAAACAATGAGCTGAAAGACAATAAACCGCTCAGGGGAACTGATGTTAATGTAAAAATATTGATTAGAGGAACTTTAATTTAAAATATTATCCAAATATTCAGAATTTTAGTCTGTCTGGAGTTTAGAAGTCTGTTAATTTAAAACTTAATGAAACTGAATTGGTGCTTTTATTTTGAAGGTATTTATCTTAGCTTTATGCTAATGCTGCTGCCCACTATAGACAAACAGTAAACAGGACAAAGTCTGTGATGATGTGAATTAGATTTTAAGAAGGATAAGAAATAAGTATTTTCTGATTATATGTAAATGTTTGGCAGCCTCTTGCAGTTGTAGAAATGTGTTGAATCACGTTAGGTTGAATGTTAAAGCGGACTCTGCTGTCTGTGTTGGTAGCTAACATGTGGCGGAGCTCTGGGAGGCTGCTGTGCTCGAACTAAGAATAGCATCCTTGCTGGTCCTTTAGCCTGCAGCCACCGTCTGAATACCAAGTCAACACAACACAGACTCCGTTACACACCGCTGGTACCTGAGCTATTTGCAGCCCACCTTTTAAGCACAGAGTGGATCTCTGGGTGTAATACGACATGTAAAAACCTTCCAAACAACGAGCCACTTTGATCTCTGGGAGAGAAGGTGCAGGTGAGGGAATGTCCCGAAGCCTGGAGGACATTTTAGATCCTGTGTTTGTTTATGCATCAGTGACTTTGTTAACATTGTTTTAAGAATAAACCCGTTCCTTTCTGATCGATCTGAACCTCGTTGGAAACACAAATGGTTTCATCGTGTACAGTTCAGGAAAAGATCGTAAACGTTGCAAACTCGACATTGACAGAAGGAAACTGACTTGAACTGTCTCCTCTATAGATCCAATTCAGGATCATGTGTTTTTCTTAATCTCTCCAAATGTCAAGAGAAGTCCTAAACTAACAAAGTGTCCGTCTGCCTCCTCAGCACCAAGTCGACTGGTTTCTACTGATGACGTAAAACTCTAAAAACTGGCCACAATTTAATACGTTATTTTATAATACACAATTTAAAACAGCTGTAGAAAAACTGTAGTTTGTATAAAACATTTTTTCCACGTATTTGTGGACATTTTCTAAACATTTTTTCAAACATTTTCCAAATTTTTTATGCATTTTTGGGATATTTTTCAGATATTTTCAAGTATTTTTTTACACATTTTTCAGATGCTTTCAATGCAATTTTCGAACATTTCTCAAATTTTTGTTGGAAATTTTACACGCATTTTTCTGACATTTTATCCTTGCATTTTTGGGCCATTGGGTCATTACAATGGAAGAAGAAGATGCATCAGGCTTCGATACACACGACACAGTACTTCAGTACTCCATCAGTGCGAGTGATTCAAACAGAACCTGCAGGTCGTGTTGTGAGTGATGCTAAGTCTGAACACTGAGCTGAGACGTTTGTGTCTGTGCACGGCAGACAGATGAGCTGATGATGTTTGTGACTGGACGTAGTGATGCTGAGTGCAGGGCTTAAAGCTCCCTCTGTCTGTCTCTCTGTCTGTCTCTCTCATTGTTATCCTGCAGCTTAAAGCAGGCTCGTGGCCGTGGAAGCTGCATTAGCAATGCGAGGAGTTCAACGAGCCCTGATGGTTATGTAACCCCCCCCCCACACACACACACACACACACACACACAAACACACACACACAAACAAGCCCTTAAGCCTCTCTCTGGTCCGGCACACGCTAGCAAGTGTCTCTCAGTGCTTATCGTTGCATCATTACTATACAGGCCTCCTTTCTGCCTCAGAGTCTAATATACTGTCAGATGTTATAATAGTGTGTAAAGATGCAGCTGCCTTGTTTCAATGAGCACAAACAGAAAGAAAAGCTCTTTATCAGCAGAAAAAACAAACGTTTGAATATTTGTTTTGCTAACTTTGCTAAACGTGAGACCGGATGGATTCTGGTGAATTAAAGTTCTTTCTGTTGCTGCTGCTAAAGTAATAACTGTTATTATCTAACTCGTATAAAGCAGCACTCCTGCTCCTAATCACTGTGTGCATGTAAACTGAACCTGGATCAGGGACCAGTTCCTTAAAGTCAGACAAATGTGTCTTTGAGTTTTCTCTGCAGAGTTCCGGCCTGAGGAACGGACTCATGCATGAACACATTCACATACATGTAGTTTCTAAATGATGTATAACCTGATTAAAAATGCTCTCGTATCTTTGGGTAAGCAGGTTGAAAACAAACTGGAAAGATGATTTTAAAATGACTGAATGAGCCTAAATATTGTCACAGTCACAGCTGACGAATGTATAATCGTAGTTTTGCATCATATAAAAACTTTAAGACCGTTTCATTGAACATCGTGAGGTTTGTGATGCAGATCTCCTCATCAGTGTTAATTGACAGAATCTTAATATTGTTGTGTGATCTTGTGTTCCTGTGATCACTTCATATTTGTTCGTAAGGTTGTAGCGTTAACGTTGTCTTTATCTGTTTAACTAAGTCACTTAATGAGATCGTTGATCTGGAGGAGATCTCACGCTGATGAGTTGAGACGGAGCGTCTGGACGCAGGAAGATCTCTGGTCATCCTCTAGGTTATAACTCATCATCATCATTTCATACAGCTGCAGCACCTCCTCATCACTTATAACTTTTCCTGAATCAAATCACATGTTTGTTATAATTCCAGCCAAAGCTTTGATTTTCAGTTCCGTATAAAAAGCATTCTCGTTAGTCTCTAAGTCTCCCGAGCAGCGTAATCCTCTGCAGTTAATAATAAAGTAGCCTGATAATCAGACTAAAGCTCCATTCAGTCCGGATTAACAACACAAGGGGGAGGTGAGGAATGAATTATTCGCTGTGCTCGGCAGTAATTTAACAGACAAAGCCGATAATGGAGAGTGATCCGGTGACAGTTGTGTGTACGTCTAAGGGTCCACTGCTAACGGGAGATGGTCAGAGACAATTCATGGTGACAAAATGTAAACAAATATAAAGTAAAAGTATGTTCACATGAACCATAACAAATCCTGAATATTGTCATGTATAATACGAGCATACAAATGTAGTCCCTCAGATGTCTGGAAACGTCTTCTTTAAAGTTTGGACTTCAGCCGTCTGAACTTCAAACGACAGCTGACAGGAACATCTATGTGCAAGGATCGAGTTACTGCAGCGTTTTAATGCATTACTGTTGAAGCAGGAAGCTTGGATCCTCACAGTACTCATAAGAACGCCTGATTGAAATGTTTAAATTGCACTTAGCGTTGGAATAGGTATCAGTTGTGACTACTAGAGTGCTGTGGCTCCTCACTTTGTATTATGAGCACTATTTAAGTTAATGTTCATGTGTACTGATGAACCCGTCGAGTCACTGCTTGTGGTTTTGTTGAATGTAAAATGGGAATGACTTCTGAATACCGGAAGTGTCATTACTGGAAGTTAAGGCGATGATGGATAAAAGTCCAATAAGTCCTCGTCTCTTTATTTACATCAGATGTGATGGTGTTTATAAAATGTACGACTATTAAATACAACATTGTGTGTAAATAGGTGGAATCCCTCTGATTTATGATTTTATTAATACTGGAATAGTCGGTGACAATTACTTCCCTGTTTTCCAAAAAATAGTCCTTTAAGTTTGACTTGATGATCACAATATACAAAATATCACAAATACAGAGAAATTAAAAACCTACAGTGTATTATAGTCAGGATGCAGGATGCAGCCTCCGGTCCTGACGAGTGAAGTCAAAGCTTCATGTGTTAAAGCTGCATTCTCTCTAGTGTCCACCAGGGGGCGACTCCTCTGGTTGTATAGAAGTCTATGAGAAAATGACTCTACTTCTCTCTTGATTTATTACCTCAGTAAACATTGTAAACATGAGTTTATGGTCTCAATCTCTAGTTTCAAGTCTTCTTCAATACAGCATGATGTTCATTTAGTACATGATGGTCCATTTAGAGTCAAACAGACCATAAAGCAGGGGATGCTTTAGGGCGGGGCTACACGGTGATTGACAGGTCTCTACCAGAGACGTATACGGCGTCTCTACGTCACTCCTCCACAGTCCAGATATGGTCACTTCTGTTCACTGGCTGCAAAAAAACAACATGGCGACGGCGAAATCGCCGAACTCGAGGCTTCTTATATCAGTCTGTGGTTCTGATCTCATGTCAAGACGTATTGTACAGGGAGTACCAGAGGAGCAGTGGTACAGTTTTCCTGTGAATTAATGTATCGTCTGTTTTCTCCACCACAGCACTACTTCCTGGTGATTTTTGGCCACGATGGACAGAAACCGTTGGAGCTGCGGACGGAGGAAGAGTCGGACTGCAACGAGTGGGTGGATTGCATTCAGCAGGCCAGGTACGGAGTCCATTTACTAAAGTACTGTACTTAAGTACAAGTCTGAGGTACTTGTACTTTGCGTGATTATTATGCTACTTTATACTTCTACTGCACTACATTTCAGAGGGAAATGTTGTACTTTTAACAGGACAGGTGTGGATGGAGGCGTTTTAATCTTTGCAGATGTACTCAGCTGTGCGTGTAGTCCCGTTAGCCGTTAGCCGTTAGCCGAACACGCCGTCCTAAACAATAAAAGTGGACAAACTGTTTTCATCCACTGTGTCTCTGGCAAAGATGAGAGAGATTAGCCGTGGACAGACACATAGATGCACATACACACACCAACGACCGATTACATAACAATGGCAATTTTACACAAATGAAGTGTTGACATTTTGGACAGAGATAGATGTAGTTGTAGTTACTTCACTATATTCCTCTGACGTCTTTAGTTACTTGTTATTTGGGATTAAAAACATGAAGACATTGTAAAAGACAATTCATTGTTAAAGATTGAATTAATGGTTCCCGTTTGGTTCTGTATCAGAACTTAGTTTCTTCTTCTCCTCTTCCATTAATCGTCTCCCGACCCCTCAGATTTATCTGGTGGCCCTTTGGAGGGGCCCGACCCCTATGTTTGGAACCACTGGACTAAACCAGCTGACTGTATATAATTATATCATTATAAGTATCTCCACCTGCAGCAGCTACAACAGTAACATGCTGCTCTAACACTGATGCTTCAGTGTTAACTATCTAATAATGTCACAGGAGACATTTACTTTGAATGCAACACGTTAACTTGTAATGGAGTATTTTTAACGTTGTAGTATTGATAGTAAAGGATCTGAATACTTCCTCCACCACTGTAACATTTAATTAATTACATATTCAACACAAATCATTTATGACTTTTCATGATTTAAGGTGTTAAATAAAAATGTTTCTACTTTCTGCTGCTTATTGTGCTGATGCACATTTGGCATAAAGTGTTTTTCTCTGTGTGTGTGTAGGTGTGTGTGTGTGTGTGTGTGTGTGTGTGTGTGTGTGAACATGGACGTGTTCTGCTCGCAGCGGTTCACATTTAGGTCACACCGGTGCTGTGTTGCTCCTCTGGTTACGTCACAGCCTTGATCTCGCCGCTCGACCTCTATTCCTCTCTGTTCGTTATCTGAACATCCAGCGGGAAACGTGATGCTTTTGTTTATTGTTTATGTTACTTTATAAACACATATTGTCTGATAATTATTCAAGTAAACATAGAAAAGTACCATGGTCTAAAAATACTCCATTACAAGTGAAAGTCCTGAATGTTAAAGCAAAGTGAAAGTACTTAACAGCTCCTTTCATATGTTTATTAATATAGAATATTCTGTTTTTATCACCAACAAATACTAAGTATTTTCATGTTGTAGTTCGTCAATGTGTAACCAATTTTAGCATTTGTGTACAACTGGGTATATTAGTAGTAGTACTGCAACATATCATATGCTGTTTATAACAGTAACTAATAACTACAAGTATTTAAGAATTGTAGTGCAGTAAGAATTACTTTACTTCTCTCTGAAATGTAGTGAAGTATAAAGTAGCAGAAAATAGAAATAATCAAGTACTTAAGTACAATTTTGACATATCCTACTCTTAGTACTTGACTTGAGTAAATGTGCTTTGTAACATTCGCCCACTGAAAAAATACACAAAACAAGTGAAAGTACTATATTATAGGTAAAGTATCAAAGGTGAAAGTACTATATTATAGGTAAAGTATCAAAGGTGAAAGTACTATATTATAGGTAAAGTATCAAAGGTGAAAGTACTATATTATAGGTAAAGTATCAAAGGTGAAAGTACTCATTATGCAGAACGGCTCCTTTCACACTTTTATTATTACGTAATATTATATAATTCAGTTTTTGGAGCCAGTTTTAGATACTTTGTATTCTACTCAGTAGATTAGTAGTATAGACAATAACACAACAGGATATCTAGCTAGCATTACATTAGCTTCATGCTAGCGTTATGCTAATCAAGATTTATGAAAATATAGATATTGATTTAGGGACAATGACGTGGCTGGATCGCTGAGCAGACTAGAAATATTTCCTGTTGCCAAGTCGTATCCCAGGTCCGTCCTATTTACTGGAGCAGTGAACGTTTCCATTGCATAAGAAGCTTATAGGACGGTAATGATTGCTCCAGGTATTAGCAAACCCTCAGGGTTACCAGGGACAGTAAATGGGAGTAGAAGTATGAAGTAGCAAAAACTGTAAATACTCAAATAAAGAACAAGTCTAATTTGTGACTAACTTGTCAAATAAAGCTCCCTGTTTGTTTTTGAGTCACACGTCTCACCCTCTCGACTCCCCCGTGCTCCCTTTTAGTTACTCCGACATCATCATCGAGCGTGAGATCCTGATGCAGAAGTACATCCACCTGGTCCAGATCATGGAGACGGAGAAGATCGCAGCCAATCAGCTCCGCACTCAGCTGGAGGACCAGGACACCGAGATCGAGAGGCTCAAAGCCGAGGTATGCATGAGCGCATTGCACATCTGCGTGTGCATGCGTACATAAACACACATGCATGCACTCAGAGATGCAGATCAAAGCATGCAAACGCCTCTGGCACGATGGGAAAACACTTGAGTTTGTAGAGTTTGTGTGTGTTGAATGAAAGCACAGCAGGGCTCCAGAGATTCCAAGACCGTTACTTCCTCATCATGCAACGAGATATTTTTTGTTTTCAAACCTCTGAGGTGGTTTCATTAATATTTCAACCTCTGTGTCGGTATGTTGTGGCAGATCGTCGTGGTGAACAAAACCAAGGAGAGGATGCTGCCTTACCAGAACAACCAAGAGGAGGAAGACCCCGACATCAAGAAGATCAAAAAGGTGCAAAGCTTCATGCGCGGCTGGCTGTGCCGGAGGAAGTGGAAGATCATCGTCCAGGACTACATCAGCTCGCCACACGCCGAGAGCATGAGGAAGAGGAACCAGATCGTCTTCAACATGGTGGAGGCGGAGACGGAGTACGTCCACCAGCTCTCCATCCTGGTCAACTGCTTCCTGCGGCCGCTGCGCATGGCGGCCAGCTCCAAGAAGCCTCCCATCAGCCACGATGACGTCAGCACCGTGTTCCTCAACAGGTATCTCCCTTTTTATTTTATTTTGGATAACGATTCTTTTACTTTCTAGTTTCTAGTTAACAGTAATTTCTCTCCCTCTCCAGTGAGACCATCATGTTCCTGCACGAGATCTTCCATCAGGGTCTCCAAGCTCGGATCGCCAACTGGCCCACACTAGTCCTGGGTGAGTGCTGCTTCATGTGTTAAACCTGCATTCTCTCTAATGTCCACCAGGGGGCGACTCCTCTGGTTCTATAGAAGTCTATGAGAAAATGACTCTACTTCTCTCTTGATTTATTACCTCAGTAAACATTGTAAACATGAGTTTATGGTCTCAATCTCTAGTTTCAAGTCTTCTTCACTACTATGCAATAAATGCTTATAATTTATAGCAAAACAAACTTGTGAACTGTTACTACATGACCTTTTATCTCATGTTCAGTGTATTTGTTGTGTTCTCTTTGCTCACTCACCAGCCGACCTGTTCGACATCCTGCTGCCGATGCTGAACATCTACCAGGAGTTTGTTCGTAACCACCAGTACAGTCTGCAAGTTCTGGCCAACTGTAAGCAGAACCGAGACTTTGACAAGCTGCTGAAACAGTACGAGTCCAACGCAGCGTGTGAGGGACGAATGCTGGAGACGTTCCTCACTTATCCCATGTTCCAGGTAGTACACCCACCCAAGTACTTAGTCTACTACATCTCAGAGGTACATATTGTACTTTTTACTTCACTACATCTCAGAGGTACATATTGTACTTTTTACTTCACTACATCAGTACTTTGACTTGTAGTATTTAAGTAAATTTTCGGAAACTTTTATGAAAGTAAAGTTTTGAATACAGAACTTTTACACAGAGTGGTTTTAGTACTTTTACTGAAGTAAAGGATCTGAATACTTCTGTAACGTCTCATTTTTAGTTACCTGCCTGTAAATTAGCGTTCTTGCTAATGAATCTTGTATTTTGAATGAAATGAATGAAATAAACCGATGTTTAAAAAAGTATTTCCAGACATGTGGCGTTGTGTATTTCAGATTCCTCGGTACATCATCACTCTTCACGAGCTTCTGGCTCACACACCTCATGAGCACGTGGAGCGCAAGAGTCTGGAGTTCGCCAAATCCAAACTGGAGGAGCTGTCAAAGTGAGTGTGTGAACACATTTCTCAGACATGTGTCTTCATAGATGGCGATGATGATGATGATGATGATGATGATGATGATGATGATGATGATTGTCGGTGTCGTCAGGATGATGCACGATGAGGTGAGCGACACCGAGAACATCAGGAAGAATCTGGCCATAGAGAGGATGATCGTAGAGGGCTGTGACATCCTGTTGGACACCAGTCAGACCTTCGTCAGACAAGGTGAGCTTCCTCTGAAACACCTGCTGCAAAATCATATTCAGACCAACTATATTTATATAAATGACTACAACTCATTTCTATATGTAATATAGTTCATTATGTCAACGTTCACTTTTCTTGTGACTGACATTGGAAAAGCAACATGTTGGCAAAAGAAAAACAACTCCACCAAATAAACTTTAGAGTTCCTTTAATTATTTTCCAGTTACGTTTCCAAATATTTATTCCTTCATAGTTGACACTTTTGTAAATCCATGTGAGCCACTCTTCACATTGGCATGAATTGCACTGGACAGATTTTATTTTAAAAGAAAATATGTCACTGCTGATGTTACTTGCAGGTGAAGGTAGGTCTTGTTTTCTCTTGTTGCCTCTAAAACAATAGCGGCGTGTACCGCGAGAGCTTCGTGGTGTCAGTCGAGTCATGTTGGGTAATATGACACCGTCAGAGACTGGCTTTGAAAAACAGCAATTGCTTGTCAATTAACAGACATTTGGCACTGTTTTTTCCCCCCCGACACTAAACAGGCTCCCTCATCCAGCTGCCATCCAGCAGCGAGCGGGGGATGCTCAGCAAGGTCCGCCTGGGCTCCCTCTCCCTGAGGAAGGAAGGAGAGCGACAGTGTTTCCTGTTCACCAAGCACTTCCTCATCTGTACACGAACATCTGGAGGGAAGCTTCATCTGCTGAAGGTTCAGCCTCAACCTGTCCACAGATATATTTCATCCAAATGCATTCTAAAACTCTTCTAAGACTTCCTAGCGAGGTGGCATTTAGAAACTAATCAGATCTTTTTCTCCCCCAACAGCAAGGAGGCACGTTGTCTCTGATAGAGTGCACTCTCATCGAAGAACTAGAAGCCAGTGATGAGGACTGTGAGTATCTTCTGAACATAATCATTAGGGGTGTAACGGTACACAAGAGTCACGGTTCAGTTTGTATAGAAGTCTATGAGAAAATGACTCTACTTCTCTCTTGATTTATTACCTCAGTCAACATTGTAAACATGAGTTTATGGTCTCAATCTCTAGTTTCAAGTCTTCTTCAATACAGCATGATGTTCATTTTGTAAATTATGGTCCATTTAGAGTCAAACAGACCATAAAAGCAGTCTATGGTAGTAGACATACGGCGTACCGAAATGATGGCTCATACCGAACCGAACGATACCAATACACATATTGTTACACCCCTGGTTATCATGTCTCTTTGCCTAACGTCAACATTTGCTGTTAACTGATGTGTGGATCGCCTGTTCAGACAATGCAGCAGGTCAAGGCTTCAACCACCTGGAGTTCAAGATCGTGGTGGAGCCTCCGGACGGTCAGTCCTTCTCTGTCGTCCTATTGGCTCCTTCTCGCCAGGAAAAGGCTGCCTGGACCAGCGACATAAGCCAGGTGGGCCTGACTGTTTCTTAAAGCTGGTAACGATCTCTCTAAGATTAAAGAGGACTGAAGGTGTCACCGAATCTCTCGTTTCAGTGCATTGATAATATCCGATGTAACGGCCTGATGACCAGCGTGTTTGAGGAGAACTCCAAAGTGTCTGTGCCGCACATGATCAAGTAAGAAACCAGGATATCTGATGGTCTGAGAAAGTTTTACATTGTAGCAGTGGAGATGATGTTGGTTGATAATTTTGGCTCATCGTCATATACTGCTTCAAACATATACGGCAACATCGTCAGCATACGGTTACAGCAATGTGACTGAATATTGAGGAAAATTTTCCTGCAAACAAACAGAAATCAGAAACAGTTTATTGCTAAATATGTTTGCACGTACAAGGAATGTGACTTGGTGAATAGTGTATAACAAAAACGACAGTGCAGTAGTCTAAAGACATAATTTAAAATAAAAAATATGAAAATTTACAATAGAATCTGAAACACAAACAAAAATTTGAATATGCTAAAATTGCTGTTTTTATAGAAACTGTATGTATAAATACATCAGACATAACTACTATGCATTAAAATATAGTGGTTCTTTTATCTATTAAGTATTATGACTATTTAAAAGATACCTCTGATATTTTATATCCTTCCTCTCGAGGAGAGTTGGGTACTAAAAATTAAAAAAAATTAAATTAAAGTTTTAATTTCAGCCAAACTACTCACTTTAATTATTATTTACTGTATTATTTCAGCTGTTCAGGAGCAGTAACTACTATTATACTTCAGGGATAATTCTGTTAATATTCTATATGTTTCTTAGTGTCAATAAATCCCGTGTAAAGACCAAAACTAATAACAATAAACATTTTTACTGACAAGTATTGTGTGAGTATCACAGCCTCTCATAGAGCTCCATTAAAAACACATCAAAGCTCACAAGAGCACCATATGTGGATTAATCTGCCGCTGAAAATAGTGCCAAACAATCGGACTATTTCCTCCTTTTTGTTTGATTTAAAACCTACAGTGACCAGCTGTTCTAGGAAACTTTAAATATGAGTATTAAGAGACAGATTAACTCATTGTTGGTTTACTTTTTTCTGTTTCCTTGAGATCTGACGCCCGACTGCATAAAGACGACGTCGACATTTGCTTCAGCAAGACGCTCAACTCCTGCAAGGTCCCTCAGATCCGGTACGCCAGCGTGGAGCGGCTCCTGGAGCGGCTGACGGACCTGCGGTTCCTCTCCATCGACTTCCTCAACACCTTCCTGCACACGTACAGGATCTTCACCACGGCGGCCGTGGTCATCGACAAGCTGGCCGGCATCTACAAGAAGCCGTTTACCTCCATACCTGTCAGGTACGAGTCAATAAGTTCTGACAGTGCTAGAATGTAACTGAGTACATGTACACAAGTACTGTACTTGAGTACAAATGTCAGGTGCTTGTAATTTACTTTAGTTTAGACACACTTTAGACACTTTATACTTCACTTATCAGAGATCAGAGACTAGAAACACATGTTCTACTGAGTCAGTACAACTTTATTTACCCTGTGATGGTTAACGGTAAACTGTGTGATTAATCCACGTTTCACATGCGTGCCGAACCTCGAGGGGGGGTCTGTACGGATCACAGATCCACAACGGTCCATTACACCACTAATGTTAATATCTATCACTTAAATGTTTTATCACCTGTAGTGTCTCATCTTAATGTGTTTTCAAGTGTTCTTCCCTCTCATCTCATGAAACATTCACTCCATCTTTCCATCTCCACGTGTTCTTTTGTTCTTCCTTTCTTCATCCATCACCCTGCCTTCCTCCTCCTCCTCCTCCTCCTCCTCCTCCTCCTCCTCCTCACTGTCCCAGGATCGAGCAACATTCATGTGATCGTCTGTCCATCATGTCCCTCTGTCCTGACTACAGTCTGAAGATCACACAGCTTGCTCTGGATCAGTCCAAGTAAATACAAAAGTAAAGCGTTAGAGTTTAGTCAGCTGATCAGAGATAGATCTACACATCAACTCTTCTTCCTCTTCTTCTTCTTCCTCTTCCTCTCAGGTCTCTGGAGCTCTTCTTCGCCACCAACCAGGGCTCGTGGGGGACGGACCCCCTGAACAACAAATCCCCGAGGTTGTGCCGCAAGTTTTCCTCCCCTCCGCCTCTCACCATCCCCTCCCGCACCTCCTCCCCCGTCCACTGCCGCAAGCTCTCGCTCAGTTCCCCCATCGGTGGGAAAGCCGGAGCCCTGGACCTCTCCACCAGCCCCACCTCATCCGCAGCCAGCTCCCCCACCTCCATCCACAGCCCCTCCATCCCCTCTCCTCCGCCCACCTCCACCAGGCCTCCCTCCTCTGGCTTTTTCCCCCTGCCGCCCACCGTCTCCACCAAGGCCCCCCTGGACCTCAGCCGCGGTCCCGGCTCCCCGGAGCCGAGCCCAGCTGCCGGGGAGGACGTCAGTGGGGAGCTGCCTCGCATCGACGCCTTCTGTGGGAAGCTGAGGCGCAGCATTCGCAGGGGTGAGTACAGCCCGAGTACAAAAGCAAATTATATTATAAAACACCAGTAAAGCAGTCAGGTAGCTCTCGTTCCATCAAGTCCTGCATGATTTATTTAATATCATACTTGAATCCGACACGTCGCTGACCCACACTCGAAGGAACGAGAGACATAAATGGGTCACCGTTACCCAACGGAGGCGTAATCGTGCCGTCGGATCACCATCTGGCTCCAGCCGACAGCTTGATCACTATAAAAACAGCGGCGGAGCGTCAGGTCAGAAAGTCTCTGAAGAGACAAACAAAAACAAGCTCTTTTGTGGAAAAAGACTTATTAAAGGGGTGAAATAGAGAGCGCTGCAATAACAAAATAACAGACCAAAAGACCCAAAAGACCAAAGATGCACATGAACAGTCACGTTTCTCAAAGGTTATATTGCAGATTATTTTCATCCAGATGAAGTATTTTTAGTCTATCTTTTGTAACAAATACACGTGTTGTTTTTTATATTTTACAGGCGGCCTTATGGCAGATTTAGGGACGTTGATTATTAAAATGAATTGAATCTAAATGAACGTTCACCTGAACATTTTCTCCAGTGAAGAGAGTTTGATGGATCCAGTGGTGAAATTTGTACTTAAAGTGACTGTGAGGAACTTTTATCTGGTTCTGAACCAGTCTCAGTGTAGTCCTGATCCTCTATCAGACCTCCATCAGTAAAGAGACCATCAGAGAGAAGATGGTCTGTTTCTATAGAGTTATTCTTGATGCTCGTCATCGGAGCCACCGGGTCGGGTTCTGGTGAAACCAGATGAACTCATGCAGGTTCACCAGAAACTCCTTCAGCTCAGACTCCAGCAGAGACCGGTCCACCGTGGACAGACCCAGATCCTCCAGCAGAGACCGGTCCACCGTGGACAGACCAGATCCTCCAGCAGAGACCGGTCCACTGTGGACAAAATAAGAAGACAGAAATCTTCTTGCATCACGTTGCAGATGTTTGACGTCTTTTCTTTCTAACAGCTGTCCTGGAGTCAGTTTCTCTGGACAAGTTCTTCCCTGAATCACCAGCCAGCAGCGAGCCGGGCGACATGTCTCCCTGCCGCTCACCGTCAACGCCGAGGCATCTCCGCTACAGACAGTCGGGAGGTACGACATGCTACAAACACACTCAGAAGTACACTTATGGATATTTTTTATATACATATTTGTAATGTCTCTGGTTCCTTGCAGCCTCACCGGGGGAGAACTCTCGCTGCACGATGTCGCCGGCTTCAGCGTTTGCGATCGCCACCGCTGCCGCCGGGCACAGCAGCTCCCAGGGTGAGTACGGCAAGTCAAGAAGGTCAAAAGACTCACGACTGAAGATCCACTGATGGTGGAGAGTACAAGTACTCAAGTACTTTAGTACAATCGTATGCTACTTTATACTTCTGCTCCACTACATCCCAGAGGTACATATTGTACTTTTTACTGTACTACACCTCAGAGGTACATATTGTACTTTTTACTGTACTACATCTCAGAGGTAACTATTGTACTTTTTACTGTACTACATCTCAGAGGTAACTATTGTACTTTTTACTGTACTACACCTCAGAGGTACATATTGTACTTTTTACTGTACTACACCTCAGAGGTACATATTGTACTTTTTACTGTACTACACCTCAGAGGTACATATTGTACTTTTTACTGTACTACATCCCAGAGGTACATATTGTACTTTTTACTGTACTACATCTCAGAGGTACATATTGTACTTTTTACTGTACTACACCTCAGAGGTACATATTGTACTTTTTACTGTACTACATCCCAGAGGTACATATTGTACTTTTTACTGTACTACATCTCAGAGGTACATATTGTACTTTTTACTGTACTACATCTCAGAGGTAACTATTGTACTTTTTACTGTACTACATCTCAGAGGTACATATTGTACTTTTTACTGTACTACATCCCAGAGGTACATATTGTACTTTTTACTGTACTACATCTCAGAGGTACATATTGTACTTTTTACTGTACTACATCTCAGAGGTAACTATTGTACTTTTTACTCTACTACATCTCAGAGGTACATATTGTACTTCTACTTCTACTTTACGTTTATTAAATCATGAATGCAGGACTTTTACTTGTAACAGAGTATTTCTACACTGTGGTATTACTACTTTTACTAAAGTAAAACTTAAGATCGGAGTACTTCTTCCACCACTGAGTGACCGCAGAGATTTTGGACTCTTCACTTTAAATATACACACTTTAATAGCAGACTTATTTTAAGATACTCTTCATGTATTTGTTTATCATATTCTAATGTATTTTTTGATATTTCTTACGCTATTGTTGTGCATGTTGTACTTGTCAATAAACCGTTTCTGATTTAAAACATTTTCAGGTTTTACTAATTCTGACAAAGTCTGTGACAAAGAATTCATCATCCGGAGAGCTGCGACCAACCGAGTCCTCAACGTGCTGCGACACTGGGTCTCCAAGCACTCACAGGTGAGTCCCACACCTCTTTAAAGCATGTTGGACCTGATCAGCTGGATCACGTCTTTACACACCTGGAGAGGAACCTCAGAGTCCACCTGGAGGACTCCGTTGTCTCTCTGGGTCTTTTTCTCCCACCAGGAAGCACGAAGAAAGGTCAGCCTCCTCCCCCCGGGGGGGGACACGGAAAGGACTGTTGTTCTCTTTCAATATTATATAAGATGCTATTTTGGTACCTGGATGTCTGTGGCCTGGAAAGTGAACGTTTATTGTTTTATGAGTCTGGAGGAGACAAACAACCACAAATATCAAGTTTATTTGATGGAAAATCATTGATTTTAGTCTTTAAGGTAAATAAAAACCTTTATTTAAAACCAGGAAGAGCTTTATCGCCCTGAAAGAAAAATACAGCTACGTCATTTTTGACTATAAAAGCAATAAATTAATTTTTGCTAGTTTTTCCCTCCAATTCTTTTTTGCAACAGTTTCATTTTCCAGTTCATGAAACGTGTTAGAAATGTACTTATTCTGTGTAATAATATTTTTTTATAGTATTTTCAATATATTGTTACCTTTTTATTAAATGTGTGAGCGCAGTTTGTGTCAAAAGGGATGTTTTTTTATTTGTATTAATTCTTTTTAGGTCAGTTTGTGACTGTAATGTTTGACTGAAGTGAACATACACCACCTGGTGTAAATGTCCTCTAGAGGGCACCCGTCTCATGTCTACACACCGACATACGTTTGGGACAATTTGATGTAAAACTATTTAAGAAATATTCTCTGCATAGTTGTGATGAAGGAAATATTTTTTAATTTCATGCAACTTGTCTTTAAATAATCCTATTATGGATTTGAATAGGACTAAACCTCCAGACTCTTTTGAGCTGTAGCTGAACTGTGAATGTGTGTGAATATGTTCGTCCATCAGGACTTTGACATGAACAGTGAGCTGAAGATGGGGGTGATCTGTCTGTTGGAGGAGGTGCTACGAGATCCAGACCTGCTGCCCCAAGAGAGGAAAGCAGCATCCAACATATTAAGGTACAAAGTCAGGAGAGGGAGTCAGAAACAGAGACATCGAATGAACTGGTTTTCACACGTTGTAACGGTCTGTTGTACTCTTCAGTGCCCTTTCTCAAGAAGAACAAGACGACGCTCAACTGAAGATAGAGGACATATTACAGATGGTCAGTATTACCACCTATTAGTACCACGAAGTACTTCGATTCATTTCTTCAGAGTACAATTATTAAGCGATTGTTTAAATAATTCATCTCCAGAAAAGCTGTCCCCTACTTCACTTCATTGTGGTAAGAATGTTACTCCCAGTACAGTAGTTACTGTGTATGGTGGTGGATTCCAAGTATGAGGAACGTAGTTAGTGTACTAGTACTCTAGTTCTTCAAATCAGATTTTCATAATCCTGTACTACTATACTCCTGTTTCCAGGCGGAGAGTCCTAAAGCCGAGTGTTTGGAGTCTCTCTCAGCGATGGAGCTGGCAGAACAGATCACACTACTGGACCACATCGTGTTCAGAAGTATTCCCTACGAGTGAGTACTTCATGCACTACAATATTCACCTCGTATGTCTGCAGTTAACGTCATCACGGTTTTTGCAAATCAAGCCCACCATAATACTGCTATGTCAGCCATTTTACTACTTTATGAGAAAAATATTATAGGAAAAATGTACTTGATGTATCAAAAGCATAATTGTATTGCTGTACTTGGTTGAGGTGGAGATCAAAACATGTAGAATAAAATGTTTTTGATTATATATCACAATTCTAAACTTAGATTTGGTTTCATTTTCTGACGGAAGCGTTCGTCACACATGGTGTGTTCAAAGACCATCGGAAAGATGAAAATCTACATATTATGAGAGTGTTTACAGCGTCTGGCTCTGATAAACGGTGTCGTTTTGGCGATTGTTTAAAAACATCATGCTTTTCCATCCCACCGACGGGTTTTGTGGTTCAGAGTGTTAAATGATGAAAGGATAAAGGATGAAAAGTCCATTCCTGCAAAGTGAAAAGTAACTATTGATGTCAGATAGATGTAGTGGTGTAAAAAGTCTAACTTTAAGGAGCATGAAGTAGAAACACTTAAAAGTTACTTTCCACCACAGCAAGTAGACTGAAGACTTGATGGTTTTGTGCTCCTGCAGAGAGTTCCTCGGTCAGGGCTGGATGAAAGTGGACAAGACGGAGAGAACTCCGTACATCATGAAGACCAGCCAGCACTTCAATGACGTGAGACCAGATTCTACATTCTCTTCTCACACTAAGTATACGCTATACTTACCAAATGTGTATTTTTTATATATACCAAAAAATCAATCAGGATGTGACCCACGTGTTTGTGAACCAGTATAAAGAGCGACAAACGCAGTGAAGGGAGGACTTTCACCCAGTCGGTCGCTGTTCGAGTCCCGTGTGAAACCAGAAGTTAACTTTTATTTATTTGTCACTTAACTTCCACCTCCGTAGTTATTTTAACCCAGATGTTGACTTATTTGTCACTTAACGTAGTAAGTTTTGTTGCCTGAACCCAACTAAGTTGTATACATGTAACAATATGAACACGTGTTGCTGGACTGTTGTAGGAGATGGAGGGTTGGGCAATGTGATGGCAATAAAAGCCTTAATTTAATTACACCTAGAATTAATCGGCTACTACTTTGATAGTTGATTAAACTTTTATTTCAAGCAAAAAATATCAAAATGTAAATGTTTATGCAATGCTTTTGCTTGTTGTATATGATGATACATTTAATGTTTGGTGATTGGACTCTTTGGATATTTCAACTTTGATTTTGGGAAATTGTGATGGTTATATTTAATTTCTGATATGTTATAGATAAAAGGGTAAAAATCAATTAATCAAATAATAATTAGCAGATTAATTGACAATGAAGATAATTATTTTTTGTCAGCCTTGTTTATATCAAATGAGGGTAGAATAAATATTAAAAACATAGAAATAGTTATACTTCGTCTTATACTCTCATTGAAACAAACAAGGATGGACAAACATAATAATTATACACACAGCAGCACCATAAGTATTATTTGAATGGTTAAAGGTAACTCGGTGTACCTAATAAACTGAGTGTAGAATACTTTCACTCCACAGATGAGTAACCTGGTGGCGTCTCAGATCATGACCCACACTGACGTGGGCTCCAGGGCCAACTCCATAGAGAAGTGGCTGGCGGTGGCCGATATCTGCCGCTGCCTCAACAACTACAACGGCGTGCTGGAGATCACCTCCGCGCTCAACCGCAGCGCCATCTACAGGCTGAAGAAGACGTGGGCAAAAGTCTGCAAACAGGTTTGAATTAATTTGACGAGTCGTTAGAAATAAAACCTGCTCTCTGCACCGCGACGTTCAGGATTCTTTGTGATTGTCTTTTAGACAAAGGCTCTGATGGACCGGCTGCAGAAGACGGTGTCATCAGAAGGGAGGTTCAAGAACCTCAGAGAGACGCTGAAAAAGTAAATACTGCTCGTTAGAAAAAGTAAATGCAGCCCTTAAAGAGTAATCTAACGTTTGCTCTCTGTGTGTGTGTGGGCAGCTGTAACCCTCCATGTGTCCCATACCTGGGCATGTACCTCACTGACCTGGCTTTCATTGAGGAGGGGACGCCCAACTTCACGGAGGAGGGCCTGGTGAACTTCTCCAAGATGAGGATGGTTAGATATTTTATTCCTCTGATCACGTTCTTCCTCAGTGGACTGTTTGCTAAACCAATCCCCCGAACTAAAGTCCCTCCAAAACCAAAAACAACAGCAGCCAAAGTGAACCGCTCAGTTGACTAAGTTGTCTATTAACTCTCTCTGCGCTCTCAGATTTCTCATATCATCCGGGAGATCCGTCAGTTCCAGCAAGCACCGTACAGGATAGAGCACCAACCCAAGGTGCGTCTAATGAAATGCATTATTTGTGCAACATGAAAGTGAATATGTGTACAGTGATTGTCTGTCCTGACTCCCTCCAGGTGACTCAGTTCCTCCTGGATAAGACGCTAGTGATGGATGAAGATACCCTCTATGAGCTCTCGTTAAAGATCGAACCCCGAGTACCACCTGGCTAATCATAGCTTCATTTCATACACAAACACGGTGTACATATTTTACAATATCAATCATGGATCAACACAACTTGAGATTCTCTCTTAATTAATAAAGCAGGGGTTGTTTCATGAAACACCACCAGTTATTGTGCTTAGGAAACTCAGGAGATAATGTGCCTTGTTGTAAGAATATCCAATGTGTATATTTATTAATCAGAATGAGCTGCATAACCTACGGATAACATCGTAGAGTGATGACTGTAGAAACGACCGTGTTAGCTACTAAACGTGGCACTAGACAGTAACCAGCTGCTGCTATCACATTGTAAATACCGAACAATATGCCTCTGTAGTCTCACACGTAAACGTTGTCAGGTAGGTTTTACATTATTCGTGTGATCATTGCCGGATTAACCTGCTTCGGGTCCTCGGGGGGGCCCTCAGGTTTGCCGTGTGGTGGTTTCCAAATACATTTTTAAATATGCACCGATGTTTGCAAAGCATATGCACGGGATGTATAAAGAGAAGTGGATGCTGTGTTCCAGTGAAAGATGCTAATTAAACGTTTTTATTCATTCTTTGGCCCCTTGGGGGCAGCGGAACAAGCTTTAAACACATATTATCGTCACATAAAGATGATGTGGCTGAAGTGTTAGCAACAAGTTGCCTGTTACACATCCAGCAAACACGGAACATGTGAATTAATTTGAAGTTATTCGTGTCTAACTGATGAATTTCAATACAGAATTCTCTCTTTTTGCTCCGTTTTTGGTCTCCACCAACTCCAGAGGGAAATATGTCTTTAGCTGCTAAATGCTTCACTTTCTGAAGCAGCTATTCTTTAACTGAAGTCTTAAACGTCACAGCAGACATGCAGCAGAGCTGAATGAACCCTACCAGATGCCTCTGGCGTCCGGCCAGTCTCTGGCCATAAAGGCACATGTCAACAAGGGAGAGACAGGCTTGTCAAACAGGAAGTGGTCCTAAAGGTGGGAGGAGTCAAAGGAAGACACAGAGACAGGTAGAAGACAGAGGATGTTAGGGAGGATAATGTCCTCTACTTGGTGAATACACTTCTATATGAGAGGAGAGAACAGAGGAAAGGTTCGGGAGGACTCTGGAGGAGGAGGTGGGCGTCGGTCTAAATGCATTGAGCTGCATTTCCTCTCATTACTGAGCGGCGCTAACATCTTACCAGATCCCCCTGGAGTCGGGCCAGTCTCGGGCCATGAAGGCCGAGGTGAGCAACGGAGACACGGGCTTGTCGAACAGGAAGTGATCCTTGTGTGGCGCAGCGTGAAATAATCAGAACAGGAAGGTCAATAAAAGAGGACCAACATCAGCCGAGGGACGACTTACTAAAGCCCTAAAGCATCCCCTGCTTTATGGTCTGTTTGACTCTAAATGGACCATAAGTTACTAAATGAACATCATGCTGTATTGAAGAAGACTTGAAACTAGAGATTGAGACCATAAACTCATGTTTACAATGTTTACTGAGGTAATAAATCAAGAGAGAAGTAGAGTCATTTTCTCATAGACTTCTATACAACCAGACTTCCCGGACGCCCGATTAAAACATTGATATAAATCAATATTTTTACAATAAGAATTCCTACTTTTTCCGCATTTAGCAGCTAAAGAAACGAATATTTCCTTCAGGAGTTGGTAGAGACCAAAAACGGAGCTAAAAGAAACTTTAAAATACTTAACTTTGTCGTAAACACGACTCTGAATTCATCGCGGTCCCAGTGGGGGTCGGTATCAGCAAATGTAATGAACTGTAGTGAACTGTCTTCAACGCAGAAGATCAATTAGTAAAGTATCTCAAAGCCCTCAGTAAAGATACTGAGCTTTAGTCGTGCACATTCCCAAGCACAATGAATCAAAGCACCACAAACCAGTTTCCACACAGTGAACAGCTGTTGGGGCCCAGTTGGGGCCCTTAGCGGGTGTACGGGTCTGGGGGAAGTTGCCCACTTTTCCCGGTTGGTAGTCCAGCCTTGTGTACGATATCTTAGTGTCCAGACACGCTGGGTTTCCTAAACAACTGGAGTACATTTGATCTACTTTGATATTTCCTGGCTCGTCTGTTTCTTGGTGACGTTGATGCTCACAGGAGCCGTTTTATATCTCTGCTCATCTGTAAATACTAAAGCTTTATGTTGTTGCAGTTGTTATTGGATTTGCATGTTACAGCAAACATGTTTTGTAGCTTACACACGTTCCAAATCTGAAAATATGGTTTTATTCACTTGCTTGACAATCAAAATGTTTGTGAGTGATTTTGTACATTTTTGAATAATAATTCTCTTTTTCAAGAGCGTCGGCCTAAAAGGTTTGTCACATGACACAACGGTTATTTCTTTTGTCACTATTATTATTAGTTCCTTGTCAATGTGATCTTTTAATCATATTTTAAACCTTGTCGACTGTATTAGTAGCATAGTAATATCTTTGCACTTTTAATTTGAAAGAATGTCAGTAGACTCTAAACTTGTTTATAACACGATGTCCCTTCTGTCCTTGAGATTACTGTTATCCATTCCGTTGACTGTTACTGAGTTTTATTAGGTTTATTTTGGCACATTCCTGATGTCAGGAATCTTAAATGCTTTAGTATATAAAACCCTTGCTTTCTTACATTTCTGTATACTTCTATTGTCCCATCCATCTCTCTGTGTAATGTACAGATATTTACACACAATAAAAGCAAAACATTTGAATTATAATGTAGTTGAAAATAGTTTTTATGGTGGTTAGAGGACTAGTGAACAGGAAGTGACGTAGAGACACCGTATACGTCTCTGGTAGAGACCTGTCAATCACTGTGTAGCCCCGCCCTAAAGCATCCCCTGCTTTATGGTCTGTTTGACTCTAAATGGACCATAATGTACTAAATGAACATCATGCTGTATTGAAGAAGACTTGAAACTAGAGATTGAGACCATAAACTCATGTTTACAATGTTTACTGAGGTAATAAATCAAGAGAGAAGTAGAGTCATTTTCTCATAGACTTCTATAGAACCAGAGGAGTCGCCCCCTGGTGGACACTAGAGAGAATGCAGCTTTAACACATTTAAAGAACCAGAGGTTGCCACCTGGTCGGGGCATGTTCTTCAATGTTAAGTGTCTCCTAGAAACTTGTATTGTCTTGTACCTAACTTCTGGTTTCTTCTGTGCAACTTGCAGTTTTTTTTATTATTTCTTTATTTTATTTAGTTGTGTCATCTTTATTATGCATTGTCAACTTGGTGAATATGTTGCTCTTTATTTCTATCTGCACACTGAAGTTGCAGTGTCGATAACTCTCAGGGTCAGAGAGTGTGTGTGTGTGTGTGTGTGTGTGTGTGTGTGTGTGTGTGTGTGTGTGTGTGTGTGTGGAGTAGAAAATATCAAGGTCGAACTGGACGGTGCCATCGGCCCCGTGGTGGTCATAGTTAATCGTGGCTCCACATGATCGGTCTGTGCTCTTGTAGCTCATGTGGGTGGCACCCTCATTGGTGTGTTCTCTAAACTTATGATTGGCCTCCAGTTTTTTAATCCCACCTGAGGGGGCGGAGCTCCCTGGGAGAGGAGAGTGAAAAGCTCTTTAACAGGAGACCATCAGCAAGAAGGCAGAGCAGCTTCTCTTCAGGTACGGTACCTTCTTTTTCTTATTCCTCCTGCAGAACGCCTCCGTTAGCTTCATGCAGCTCAGGCTGTTTGTAAAAAAAAAATGTGTTGAAACTCTTTAAAAGTTGATACGCCATCTTGAATTTAGATTTGTTTGCATGCTTTTGACATTTATAGATAATCTGAGTCGGTTTAACATTTCTGTGCATTTTTCAAAAGTTAAAAAAATAGGAAAGGTGGATGTGATGATGTCATCAAACGTATGATATTAATACTGCAAAGAGTGACAACTTGATTCATGAATTTAGACTAAAAGATTTTTTTGCAGTAAAACAATGTAAATCTCTGAGAGCAGCTTTTTTTTGTGCACTTTGCATGAAAATATATATTCATATAATTTTACATCTTTCCAAAAATGTTTCACTTTAAATTCATGAAGTGGCGTCAACTCTGCTGTGTCCTCTAAGAGAGGACGAAGCTGCTCTTACGTCCTCAACGTAGTCCCCCAGAGTTGAAAGGTCACAGTGATCCCAGGTCTGTGGTTTGGTTTTTAGTGTAATCCTGATCCTAAGACCACATGATCCTACAGCGTCAGTCGGCATGTGGAGAGGAGACAAGAGCACAAAATGACCTGGAGGGTTGTCAGACTTTCCCCTCCACCAACCTGCCCTCCTCCCGGTTTCCGTCCCTCTGTCCTGCTGACGTGGCCTCACGAGGGGGTCCAGGTCTTGTGACTGGTTCAGAATGTCAGCCGGCGTTGTGAGCCCAGAGATGGCTTGTTTCTTGGCACTGGGTCCTGGCAGCACAACTACCCCTCCAGTGATTTATAAATAAATAATATTACCACTGACCCAAAGAGTCCGCCGACGCTAACCTCCCCAGACGAAGAGGTGCGCTAAAGTCAGTAGATTAAAAATAAATCCTGTTTCCCCTCAGAGGACCGTCGGCCATCTTTCCTCCGACATGGATTAACAGTAGTCCTCACAGCTTCCCTCTATATTAAGACACAGTCTCATGGACACTCACTGTGAAGGACAAGCTAGAATATGACCTTTCATTAAGACAGTTTAACTAAGGTGTTACATTTAAGATTTGAAATCCGTATTAAAAGAAATGTAACATGTACTTTGGGCCGAACTGGCTTTTAAAGACTTCCTGATCCGTCTTAAGTCTCACTTTTCCTCCTTCTGTGAGTTTAAGACGGACATCTTTAGTTAACGTCCATTACTGAAGCATTAGTGGACCCGCCGTCCTGTGGGTCGTGCACTCTGGGTCGTGGACTCTGTGGGTCGTGGACTCTGTGGGTCGTGGACTCTGTGGGTCGTGCACTCTGTGGGTCGTGCACTCTGGGTCGTGGACTCTCTGGGTCGTGGACTCTGTGGGTCGTGCACTCTGTGGGTCGTGGACTCTGTGGGTCGTGGACTCTGTGGGTCGTGCACTCTCTGGGTCGTGCACTCTGGGTCGTGGACTCTGTGGGTCATGCACTCTGGGTCGTGGACTCTGTGGGTCGTGGACTCTGTGGGTCGTGCACTCTGGGTCGTGGACTCTGTGGGTCGTGGACTCTGTGGGTCGTGCACTCTGGGTCGTGGACTCTGTGGGTCGTGGACTCTCTGGGTCGTGGACTCTGTGGGTCGTGGACTCTGTGGGTCGTGGACTCTCTGGGTCGTGGACTCTGTGGGTCGTGGACTCTCTGGGTCGTGGACTCTGTGGGTCGTGGACTCTGTGGGTCGTGGACTCTGTGGGTCGTGGACTCTCTGGGTCGTGGACTCTGTGGGTCGTGGACTCTCTGGGTCGTGGACTCTGTGGGTCGTGGACTCTGTGGGTCGTGCACTCTGGGTCGTGGACTCTGTGGGTCGTGGACTCTGTGGGTCGTGGACTCTGTGGGTCGTGCACTCTGGGTCATGGACTCTGTGGGTCGTGGACTCTGTGGGTCGTGCACTCTGGGTCGTGGACTCTGTGGGTCGTGGACTCTGTGGGTCGTGGACTCTGTGGGTCGTGGACTCTGGGTCGTGGACTCTGTGGGTCGTGGACTCTGTGGGTCGTGCACTCTGGGTCGTGGACTCTGGGTCGTGGACTCTGTGGGTCGTGGACTCTCTGGGTCGTGGACTCTGGGTCGTGGACTCTGTGGGTCGTGCACTCTGGGTCGTGGACTCTCTGGGTCGTGGACTCTGTGGGTCGTGGACTCTGTGGGTCGTGCACTCTGGGTCGTGGACTCTGTGGGTCGTGGACTCTCTGGGTCGTGGACTCTGTGGGTCGTGGACTCTGTGGGTCGTGGACTCTCTGGGTCGTGGACTCTGTGGGTCGTGGACTCTCTGGGTCGTGGACTCTGTGGGTCGTGGACTCTGTGGGTCGTGCACTCTGGGTCGTGGACTCTGTGGGTCGTGGACTCTGTGGGTCGTGGACTCTGTGGGTCGTGCACTCTGGGTCATGGACTCTGTGGGTCGTGGACTCTGTGGGTCGTGGACTCTGTGGGTCGTGGACTCTGGGTCGTGGACTCTGTGGGTCGTGGACTCTGTGGGTCGTGCACTCTGGGTCGTGGACTCTGGGTCGTGGACTCTGTGGGTCGTGGACTCTCTGGGTCGTGGACTCTGGGTCGTGGACTCTGTGGGTCGTGCACTCTGGGTCGTGGACTCTCTGGGTCGTGGACTCTGTGGGTCGTGGACTCTGTGGGTCGTGCACTCTGGGTCGTGGACTCTCTGGGTCGTGGACTCTGTGGGTCGTGGACTCTCTGGGTCGTGGACTCTGTGGGTCGTGGACTCTGTGGGTCGTGCACTCTGGGTCGTGGACTCTGTGGGTCGTGGACTCTCTGGGTCGTGGACTCTGTGGGTCGTGGACTTTGTGATAATGCTAAGAGGCTAAGAGCATCTGCTGCGGCCCCTACCTGCTCTAAGCTTGTTACTGTATTAGACAGTGTGTGTGTGTGTGTGGGGGGGGGGGAGTCTCTGAACCCAGAGCAGTTTCTGCTCCTCTCACGTGTTTCTCTGTCGTCTCGTTTTTTAACTCCAGTATAAATGGAAACAGCACAATGACTAGAAGTAAAGAGAACTCATGAATGTCTTTAGTGCAGAATAACAGTTATAATGCCATAAATCAGTAAAACAAATGTAATGATAATTTATTCCACAAACATTTGATAACAATGGAATCTACATATTCAACATGTTTCAACAAGAGTTACCGATGTTGGGGGGGGGGGTGCTCCGTGTTATATATTGTGAACTATTTACATGTTTACAGCCTCTCCTCTCTTAAATGAAAGTGAATTCTGAAACCCTGCTAATAAGCTGTAATAGCATCCTTCATTTTGATTAATGATTAATGATCATCACTGTCGACACAGTTTGACGGCACAAATTCACAACTACAAAGATTCCCACAGATCCTCTCACCCTCATCAACATTTCATAAAACGGTGTCGTTGCTCTTATTTCTCTCTCCAGCTTCTCATTTGCTACCGAGGTACCACCTGTCGTTAAAGATGGCGAACTCTTTCACACGCTTGATCTCCGGACGCAACACGGCCGTGGTGTTGGCCAGTTTGGGAGCGGGAACAATGGCGACCGGCTTCCTGCTGAGCGAAAACTCGCTGGCTGCTGAGGGGAGGACGAAGCTCTATCCGCCCAGGTGAGACGGATCCACAACCGTCATTCATTTAACATGTATTTAAAGTTCTCCGTATGCAGAATGATCTAATATTATAAAGTATAAAGTAGTTTAAAATGAAAACACTAAAGTACACCGGTGGAGTATGAACTCACCAGAGGTCACAGCAGGAACACTGGCACCATCCTGCAGTGTCTCTGACGCTCTCAGGTTTCATCTGCGTTACCTTTGACTCACTCCCTCTCCCTCTTTGACTCTACCTGCATTCAGACTCAGTTAGAGACCAGCTGGTGAACATCGTGGAGCGTTTAGCAGCTAAAGAGGCAGATGTTTCCCTCAGGAGGTGGTGGAGACCAAAAACAGAGCAAAAATAGATTTTTCATCAGGTGACATAAATCTTTCCTCCTCTTCCTCTCCTGCAGCTCTGACTTCCCCGACCTGAGGCAACACAGCAACTGCATGGCGGCGGCTCTGACTCCGGCCATTTATGCCAAACTGAGGGACAAGGTCACCCCCAACAACTGGACCCTGGACCAGAGCATCCAAACCGGAGTCGACAACCCGGGACACCCTTTCATCAAGACGGTGGGCTGTGTGGCTGGTGACGAGGAGAGCTACGAGGTGAGATATACTATATAATCACCTGAAACTAAGAATAGTTGTGTTTTTGTTAGCTTAGAATGAGCCGTTTATATCTACGTATGGAGCAGGTATGGAGCCCTGTTTTCTACGGTAGCCCAGAACGGACAAACCAAATTAGAGAGAGACTTTCACGTTCACATGTTTTTGCGTCAGCCACCTTACTTCTCCTTCACTGTTGGCACATGGGAGAAGTTTTAGTTGGTTGCAATCTGCAAACTCACCCCTAGATGGTGCTAAATTCTACACACTACACATTTAATGTATATTTTATGAATAAAGTTATTATGTATCACAAGCTATCGGCTCTATAAAGGAGACTAAACATGATATTAAGTGGAGGTTTAAGGTTTAAAATAATGTTTTGTTTACTCTTTTTTTAAACACGTCTGAAACTAAAAACCAAACCGTTGACTTCACGCTCTGTTGCAGGTGTTTGCTGAACTCTTGGACCCCATCATCAAAGACCGGCACAACGGCTACGACCCCAAAACCATGAAGCACCCCACTGACCTGGACGCCTCCAAGGTGTTTACACCACAACACCCAACCGCCAACGCATGATCCATCCACCTCTTCCTCCATGTTTTAAACAGCATCCTCTCTTTCTCGCCGGTATCCTCGACCCTCCAGATCACCAACGGCGTGTTTGACGAGAACTACGTCCTGTCGTCCCGCGTCCGGACCGGCCGCAGTATCCGCGGGCTGAGCCTCCCCCCGGCCTGTTCGAGGGCGGAGCGCCGCGAGGTGGAGCGCGTGGTGGTGACGGCCCTGGCCGGCCTGAAGGGAGACCTGGCCGGACGCTACTACAGCCTGGGAGACATGACGGACAAGGAGCAGCAGCAGCTCATCGACGTGAGTTTCATCGCAAACTGCTAAATAATTCGCTTCCCAGATTCCTGCGATCTTTGATGAATCATGTTTGTTGTGGAAGAACTTTAAAGTATTCCTCTGAATATTTGATTCCTCCCCACATTTTACTTGATGGAGCAGCTTTTTGGGCAGATTTTTAGGAGTTCAAGCACAGAAGGGGCGCGAAACCTTGTTTTTGTGCTGATTTTTATTTTTTTCTGACCCAAAATGTTTGCGCAAATTCCAGTGAGATGGAATATCGTAGATACAAGACATTTTCACCAATGATTGGAAGTTGTGTGCAAATGCCGCTCAACAAATATGACCCCAATCGGCCTGATGGGGGGCGTATTAATTAAAGGTCATAACTGAAAAGTGAAGTCAAAGCTTCATGTCTTAAAGCTGCATTCTCTCTAATGTCCACCAGGGGGCGACTCCTCTGGTTGTATAGAAGTCTATGAGAAAATGACTCTACTTCTCTCTTGATTTATTACCTCAGTAAACATTGTAAACATGAGTTTATGGTCTCAATCTCTAGTTTCAAGTCTTCTTCAATACAGCATGATGTTCATTTAGTAACTTATGGTCCATTTAGAGTCAAACAGACCATAAAGCAGGGGATGCTTTAGGGCTTTAGTAAGTCGTCCCTCGGCTGATGTTGGTCCTCTTTTATTGACCTTCCTGTTCTGATTATTTCACGCTGCGCCACACAAGGATCACTTCCTGTTCGACAAGCCCGTGTCTCCGTTGCTCACCTCGGCCTTCATGGCCCGAGACTGGCCCGACTCCAGGGGGATCTGGTAAGATGTTAGCGCCGCTCAGTAATGAGAGGAAATGCAGCTCAATGCATTTAGACCGACGCCCACCTCCTCCTCCAGAGTCCTCCCGAACCTTTCCTCTGTTCTCTCCTCTCATATAGAAGTGTATTCACCAAGTAGAGGACGTTATCCTCCCTAACATCCTCTGTCTTCTACCTGTCTCTGTGTCTTCCTTTGACTCCTCCCACCTTTAGGACCACTTCCTGTTTGACAAGCCTGTCTCTCCCTTGTTGACATGTGCCTTTATGGCCAGAGACTGGCCGGACGCCAGAGGCATCTGGTAGGGTTCATTCAGCTCTGCTGCATGTCTGCTGTGACGTTTAAGACTTCAACGTCCTGGTTCAGGGTTCATGATGTAGTCAGTGGTGGAAGATAACGGAAGTACATTTACTTCAGGGCTGTGTTTAAGTACAACATTTAAGGTACTTTACTTAGACTATTTCCATTTTATGCAGCTCTATTATTTTATTCCACTACATCTCAGAGGTACATGTTGTACTTTTTACTGTACTACATCTCAGAGGTACATGTTGTACTTTTTTCTGTACTACATCTCAGAGGTACATATTGTACTTTTTACTGTACTACATCTCAGAGGTACATATTGTACATTTTACTGTACTACATCTCAGAGGTACATATTGTACATTTTACTGTACTACATCTCACAGGTACATATTGTACATTTTACTGTACTACATCTCAGAGGTACATGTTGTACTTTATACTGTACTACATCTCAGAGGTACATGTTGTACTTTATACTGTACTACATCTCAGAGGTACATGTTGTACCTTTTACTGTACTACATCTCAGAGGTACATATTGTACTTTTTACTGAACTACATCTCAGAGGTACATATTGTACTTTTTACTGTACTACATCTCAGAGGTACATGTTGTACTTTTTACTGTACTACATCTCAGAGGTACATGTTGTACTTTATACTGTACTACATCTCAAAGGTACATGTTGTACTTTTTACTGTACTACATCTCAAAGGTACATGTTGTACTTTTTACTGTACTACACCTCAGAGGTACATGTTGTACTTTATACTGTACTACATCTCAAAGGTACATATTGTACTTTTTACTGTACTACATCTCAAAGGTACATGTTGTACTTTTTACTGTACTACACCTCAGAGGTACATGTTGTACTTTTTACTGTACTACATCTCAGAGGTACATATTGTACTTTTACATAGTATGTATATTCACAGTGTGCTATTAGTACTTTACTCAAGTAAAGGATCTGAATACTTCTTCCACCACTGAATATATTGAATATATCTTTATATATCTATAACTGACGCATGCTGGTGGGAAAACAAATACCACCAGGAAATACTTTTGTGTGTTTCTCTCTCGTATTAATTCTGCACAGACGAGCAGCATGAATATCAAAGTGTCTGCACAATCGGGTCCTTTCATGACTCATCCTGCAGCGATGAAGAGCTCTTTATTTCGTGTCTCATGCTGGTTCTCTTCAGGCACAACAATGAGAAGACCTTCCTGATCTGGGTGAACGAGGAGGACCACACCAGGGTCATCTCCATGGAGAAGGGAGGCAACATGAAGAGAGTGTTTGAGAGATTCTGCAGTGGACTCAAAGAGGTACAGCGGAGTCTGTGGCAATACTTTTACAGAAGCCAATGAGTATTTTAGAGATCTTTATATTTTAATTCAAGACGAGATGCTCCCCAAAAACGTTTCTCAAATATGTTTCCATGCACTGGTCCATTTAGATATTTTGGGCTATTTTGCTTTCAATCTAGTGGAAAGAAAACATGCAAACATTCAGGTGTTCATTTGTATCTGTAGATTTCTCCTAAAGTCACCAGAAGTCACCATTAGATAAACATATTTAACATTTCAGATAACCTTTATGCAAAAAAAGATTGTATTTATTATACATTTATAAATGCATTATTATAAATGTATAATAAATTATAATATAGAATTTCCTGTAAATTTATAATACATTTTATATTATTTATTAAAGATATTTACTTTTTTATATTTACTTATAAATATATTATAAATAAATATATTTCTCTGCTTGGATTTTTAAATATAAAATATTTAAATTACCCAAATAATAATCAAAGAACAAATATTTCAGGTTCTGGTATCTTCAAATCCCCGTATGCGTCTCCCTATGACGATGCATTTTTTGGATTTTATTTTGTGTTACACTTGGAGCTCGTCAAGGACGCTTCTGTTTATCATGACAATACGTCACATGACCGGTCAACTCTTCGTCATGTGACGTCCTGCAGGTGGAGCACCTGATCCAGGAGAGAGGCTGGGAGTTCATGTGGAACGAGCGTCTGGGCTACATCCTCACATGTCCCTCCAACCTGGGCACCGGCCTCAGGGCGGGCGTGCACGTACGCCTGCCAAAACTCAGCAAGGTAACACACACACACACACACACACACACACACACAATAAGGTACCATTTAGTGGCTGTTCTGGAGCTTTTGATCCCACAATCCCTCTGCAGGACCCACGTTTCTCCAAAATCCTGGACAACCTGCGGCTGCAGAAGAGAGGCACGGGTGGAGTGGACACGGCTGCTACCGGAGACACCTTTGACATTTCCAACAACGACCGTCTGGGCAAATCTGAGGTGAGGATCGAGCATATCGTCTTTTGTGATTCATCACTATGCCTCCGATCATCAAAGTTTTTGGCATCTCAGACTCTAGAAAGCCAATATCTCGCTGCAGTAATGACCTTTGTGGTGTGTATTTCTTTAGGTGGAGCTGGTCCAGATGCTGGTCGATGGGGTCAACCACCTGATTGAGTGTGAGAAGAAGCTGGAGCGAGGACAGGACATCAAAGTCCCAGCTCCCGTCGCCCAGTTCAGGAAGTAGAAAAGCTGGACTCATCGTGGCATTAGTGTTAAAAACCTCAGAACGACGTCCGCTACAGAGGAGGCGGCGTCTTTATTCCTCCCTACAAAGATTGCAAATCTTAAGGTCGACCTAATGTTAGACATGAACTACAGCTAGGGGGGAATTCTACCTCAAGTTTAAGGTCTTCACTGTAACCCTGACTTCAATAAAGCCAACAGTATTAAACACTAACTGTGCTGTCCTTGTGAAAATCATAATTATATAAATTTCAGTATACTGCACATACTCAATGCCCCATAATGCATTGCATCTGGGTGCCTTGAAATTAGATTTTAAGCCAGGCTTGTCACTTTATTAATGTTTTTATTTAACCGTTTAGATTCTCAATATGTGGTCAGTTTATCCAAATAAAAGGATCGTTGTAGTCAGACAAATAATAGGGGTCACTTTAAATCATATTTTAGCGTGGATCCCAGTGTCATACTGTAAATAGTCATATTTTCATATTCCAAGTGGGTATAAAACAGGTGATTAAGATCTGAGGCTAATAAACAATAGTTTTGTTTAAGCATCCATCTCAAATCTTTATTCAGTAACGAGCAGTCCTCCTGCAGCTGGATGTAGAACTTCATCAGGTAATAATTACATTAACTGGCTGATTACATTGTGTTTATTCATGGAGGAGAAAGGCCAATTAAAGCCGTTTGACTGCTGCAGTACTAGAACCAATCAGTGCTTTGTAGATCTTGTACTTCATATGAAAACATTGTGATGAGTCCGGTGAGCACGAGTTGGTCAGAACATTATTTTAAAGCTGAGCAGCGTTTAGTAAAGACAAATGAACTGTGTCTGACATCCAGTAATTAATCTACAAACTAATAACATAAAGCTCACTGACATATGAACTATAAATACTATGAACCATAAACAGGAATTGTTGTATTTTTCACAAATCGGTGAGTTTACATGTGGAATTCTGCATCAGTGACAAACTTTAATCTTCATGTTCTGCAACAGGTGATTTCACAAAGTACAGTGTATCTTAAGGGGGGGGGGGGGGGGGGTAAACAAAGAAAACAAGATACAAACAACTGCTTTAGATTAGCTGTGCATCTTTTAACAGAACGTGTAAACAGGTATACGCTGCTGATTAAAGTGGAAACATTGAAGTAAGCAGAACAGCTTCTTTTTTAATTTTCAATCATCATTTCTGATGTTTTACTTTCCAGGATGCCACCTCTGACAATTTTATTATTTTATTTTTTTCTAAAAAGAAATCAGTAGAAAGAAATCAAAACAACTCAAAAGGTGACACCTAGAGGCCGGAGGCTGCACATTCACCAAAAACTGCTGCATGTTTTCGTTTTTTGGCCAAACAGAAACAAGCCTCTATGAAGGTTGAAGAGTGCTAAAAACAAGCAGGTGTGCCAGAACAGGGCGTCGCTGTGTGGTGGGGGGGGGGCTCTTCAAACAGGAAACAGAACAGAAAAGGGGGCGGGACAAACGGGAGCTGGGCGTCCGTGTCGCGCTGTCAGTCGGTGGGCCGCTTCTCACCGTGTTTCTTTGTAAACTCCTCGGCGTTCTTCATGAACTTCGCTCGGTCTTTGCTGTACTCCTCCGCCAGGTCGGCCCTCAGAGGATGCTCCGGCTGGGGGGTGTTCACCAGAGCAATGAGGTTGTTGATCACTGGGGGGGGGGGGCAAAGAAGACACACATAAACACCACTTACTGTTTGTTTATGATACCTGTGGAACTTCAGATATCACAAACAGCTGAGGACTTTGTTTTTGTGCATTTTGTTGCCATTTTAAGTTAGAAGTATTCAGATCCTTAATTAAGTAAAAGTACTAATAGCACACTCCCAGTTTGATTGATCAGTAAGATGTTTTACTATTATAACCGATGTTTCTGGATTAATATTATCTGGAGATACGTGGTTTTACCTGAACAGGAAGGAGATGAAAAACTAAAGATGTCAGACAAATGTAGTAGAAAGTACAATATGTACCTCTGAGATGTAGTAGCTCCTTGTAGTAATTAAAACCCCAAAGACACCCTGTCTGTACCTGCAGGCCACCGTAGTTCAACCTCGCCACTACATCTTACACACTGTCCCTTTAAGAAGCCTCACCCTGTTCAGTTTTGGTGGCTGGCTTCCAGTTCTCGACGCTGATGATGGGCAGGCAGACCTGGCCCTTCTCGTCGATGTTCGGGTGGTAGATCTTTGTCTTGAACGTGACCTTTGGGGGCTTGAAGGGATACTCGGCGGGGAAGATGAGCTCAATCCGAAACGCTCCTTTGTCATATGGAGGACAATCCTTTTTGGAGAGAACAGAGTTTGTAGAGTTCATAAAAACATTGATTGACGGGACAACACCAGTTATTTTTTAGCAACCGAAGTCAATACTCACAGGAACAAGAAGCCCTTGCCAATTCAAAATATTTGAGTCATCCACTTGAATGCTGCGGAAAAACTTTGCCTCACCGGTGCGGAAATCGTCAAGCTCCTGAAACGAAACAAGCCATTCAAAATGGGATTAAAAAAATGTAAGCAGTCACGAAGTGGCCACTTTATTAGGTACACCTGTACAATCAAGTACAACTGTTCATCCATAAAGTCTATTTTTATGATGCCTCTATACATTTCAGGAAGTGTTCATTTATATTTTAGCATTGAGGTCATAGTTCTGTCGTACATCAAACCAAAAAACGAAAATGTAACCAATAAAGTGGCCGTTAAGAGAGTATAACAGTTACATCACTTTCTCCACAATGAGTCACACCCTCGGCTCCTTTTTATTGGTTCATAAAAGGCCGTCGCCATCTTGGATTACGGTCCTCGTCATGTTGTTTTTTTTTCAACCAGTGAACAGGAAGTGACCATATCTGGACTGAGGAGGAGTGACGTAGAGACGCCGTATACGTCTCTGGTAGAGACCTGTCAATCACTGTGTAGCCCCGCCCTAAAGCATCCCCTGCTTTATGGTCTGTTTGACTCTAAATGGACCATAATGTACTAAATGAACATCATGCTGTATTGAAGACTTGAAACTAGAGATTGAGACCATAAACTCATGTTTACAATGTTTACTGAGGTAATAAATCAAGAGAGAAGTAGAGTCATTTTCTCATAGACTTCTATACAACTAGAGGAGTCGCCCCCTGGTGGACACTAGAGAGAATGGTGGACACCATAAGTAACTTTGAAGATTCAGATAAATAATATAATCAACAGATAAAATATGATGTATTATTATGGATAAAGATAAGACTTTGAGTGCACAACCTACCTGTCAAAACTGTCAAATTATGGTATGAACATATTACTATATCAATGATAATAATAATAATAATAATAATAAGTATTATTCTGAAAGGGGGCATACTGCATAATAAGTACTTTCCCTTTTGTAACTATTTCTCCACTGTAGTATTCCTACTTTAGTAGATGATCATCTGAATACTTCTTTGACCACTGATAAAAGTACATAAAGATAAAAACAGGCAGTAAATCTGTGTTCTACTTCCTGCCAGCAGATACTTCACTGTCATATACCTGAATTGTAAAACGTGTCAGAGGAATTCAGGAAGTGGTAACAAGACAAGACATACAAGGGAATGCTTGACTCTGTTGTATAAAAACACACAAATCAAAACTAAAAAGTGGTGGTATGTGTCACACTGAAAGTGTGAGTAAGAGACTGTAGGGAAACAGAAACAGAAAGTACGAGTAAAAGGGTTGTAGTACAGTACAAAGTACTATATGTACCTCTGAGATGTAGTAGAGTAGAAAATACAATAGTTACCTCTGAGATGTAGTACAGTAAAAAGTACAATATGTACCTCTGAGATGTAGTAGAGTAGAAAGTACAATAGTTACCTCTGAGATGTAGTACAGTAAAAAGTACAATAGCTACCTCTGAGATGTGGAGGAGAAATAGAAAGTGAAGGTACAAGTACCTTGAATTTGTGCTCTCATCACTTGAGTAAAAGTACTTAGTTACATTATACTACTGTTTTATAAAACCCGTTTGTTAACATTCATTCACATCATCATCATCATTATTATCATTCTTCTTCTTCTTCTTCTTCTCTGGATGATATTGTATCGCCTCGGTCGAGGTTGTGACGTCACGTCCCAGCCCCAAAAGTCTCCATGTTTTTTTTTTTTTTCCACTTCAGACGGTGACAGAGCGTAAAACAATCTCAACAAGCTCGGCCGATTAAAACAAAAACATGCTTTTAAAAATAACGTGTCTGACGTCACCGCTTTATGTGACAAGTTTTCCCCGTTTAATTGCTGAGTCACGTGTCGCCGGTGAGCTCGCGCTAGCTAACTCACTAACTAGTTACCTCTCAGTCACCGTGTGTCGGACGTCTTTATCCTTTCATTTTGTCGGACGGATGAACGTTAAATTATCGGGTTAACGGGTTTTTTCTCTTGGTTTTTCTCTTGGTTCACGCGCAGACCGGAAACAAGTCACTTGAACCCTCGAAAAGTGGCGTACATTCAATAATTCGGGGATTTTACCTTTAGTATTCTCCTGTTCATTGTGGTGCCGATGTTGTCTTCCTCTTCTTCTTCTGCTTCTGCTTCTGCTGGTGCTGGTGCTGCTGCTTTTCTTCTTCTTCTTCTTCTTCCTGTTTCTTTCCGTTCCTGTTCGACTTCTTTGATTTTGGTTTTAAGTGGTCTCAAACATGGCGTCCCGGTGTCTTACCGCCACCTAGCGGCCTGGAGAGCAAAGCTTATTTTTATTTGTATGTAATAATAATGATAATAATAACAATAATATTATAAAAACAAAATTATATTATAATAATTTATAATAATATAAATAATCATAACAATTTAAAAAATCATAATAATAACAATATAATTATATAATAATAACAACAACAGCAATAATAACGATAATAATATAAAATACAAAATTATGTTATAATAATATAATATTAAAAAATATAATCATAATCGTAACAATAATAATAACAATATAATGATATACTACTGATAATAATAATGATGATAATAATAATGATGATAATAATAATGATGATAATAATAATAATAATAATAATAATGTTGATAATAATAATATTGATAATGTAAAGGGGGGGTTGTTTATTTGCACAGGTTGAAATTTGGCTCACCATTGAGCAAAGGATATCCTCAAACCAGCAGGGCCACATTTGTTCAGTTGTGCCATTAACTCAAAGATACATTTTCTATTCGACCAAATAGTTTACTGCAACAACACACACAACCACAACACCAGATGTGCCGGTACATTCCACCACCGACCATTTACACTTCTACTTCACTACATTTATTTGACTCAGATTAAGATTTAACAAACAAAACATGTGAATAAAATATGACATATGTTGTCATTCTGGACTATATGCCTTCATTTGGAACAGCTGGTGTATTGTAATAATAGATAACATTGGCACAATACAACCATAGATATGTATATAAGAGACGTATACAACAGGTATCTATTGTACAGTAGCTGACAGGACACAGTTGCCACCTGGTGGAAGTAAACTGGTACTACACAAGACAAGAAATGTCTTTTTATTTCAGCTGTATGGAGATAATGTGGAATAAATATTTCATTTAATTCCTTTATAAGATACTCTTGGATATATTCAGCTGAAAGAAAACATATAATACACGTCAAGCAGCTTGTGATTTATTTTAAAATAAATATTATCTGAGTGAGTTTGAGGGTTCTGAGTTTTAAAGGATCCTAACGGAGCTGCATGAAATTACTGCTACTGTTTATTTATTTATCATATCTTAACTGTTTACTTCCTTATTTATTACCATGTATCGTTTTTTAATTGATGCCTCCTGCAAATATATAATAAAGGATTATTAAAGTTAAAGTACAGAAGTATTATCAGCAAAATGTTGAGTTTAAGTATCAAAAGTTAAAGTACTCATTATGTAGAATGTAATATTGTTATGTAATAAAGTGGAGCCAATTTTAGATATTTAGTGTACTGCGTCATTTCATAAAAGCATTTATTTTTCATGTAAAAGGTAACTAGTACTATAAATGACAAATAAATAAATATAGTAGATAATACATTTTGTGTAGCACTTTACATGGTAAGAACAGAAACAGTTAAGCAATAACAATAAAAACAAAGCAAATAAATGACATTATAACAGTAAAAACAAACAATAACATCACATAACTACTACTTTCAGTTTGTGTGTGCATGTGAGAAGAATGTCATAATAAGTACAGGAGCTTAGGTTAATGTACTTAGTTACATTCCACAGTGCTGAATAAATAACTTTTAAAGTAAGTGTAAATAATAAAGTGTCCATTGCGTGTAAATTATAGCCACTTACATGAACTATAACTCCTAATGAATAAATAAATAAAATAAATAAATGTCAGTTTGGCTTTCCAGATCCTGTGACCTCGCGACAGTCAGTTTCAAGATGGCCGCCTGAGTGGAGAATTCACACACATCTCCAATAAAAAAAAAATCCAACTAATCCAACTAGCTAGTTAGCTTCTCTCTCTCTCACACACAACTTTAACTGCCTTGTTACGGAAGAATGAGACGACGACACGGGCCACGTTTGTTCCTGTTTTGAACCGGAATGTGACGTCGGAGTTATGGAATAAAAACCAGTACTGGTAAGGAATGTATTAGTCACAGAATAAAACCGGGTTAAAACACAGTTAGCTAGCTGCTAGCTACATTAGCCAGCTAACGCCTTCAATAACAACATAGCTAACATGCTAACTTTAGCTACACCTACTGTAATCACGTGACTTACAACAACAGGGTGTTTTTATATTGATAGCAGACGTTAACCGTTAACGTTAGCTTACAATCATCCCTATAATTAGCATCCAAGCTAAGTGTTTGTTGTGGTGAAGTGTTACAGTAGCTAATGCTAACGTTAGCCGTTAGCTCACTGAAATGCTAGTTGTGTAAATTAGCTTGTTTTGCTAATCCTGTAGCTGAAAGTGGGTTCTTATTAAATTGTTGGAATTAACGTCTAACGGCCTTTATCTGACAGCGTTAAGTTGTCTTAACTTGAGTTTTTAAGTTGCATTGATATTCAGCCTGACACCGGTTGCCATCGGTGTTACGACAATATATGTTACCGGCAGATTATGTGACCTCATCTGAGATTTCAGTTTGTACTTCGTCTGTAAATACCTCTACCAGTTCACCAGTGGTGGAGTGTAGTTAAGAAGTAATCATTCAATGTACTTTACTTCAATATGTCTATTTCATGCTGCTTTATACATCTCCTCCACTACATCTCTATTGTACTTTTTACTGTACTACACCTCAGAGGTAAATATTGTACTTTTTACTTCACTGCACCTCACAGGTAAATATTGTACTTTTTACTGTACTACACCTCAGAGGTAAATATTGTACTTTTTACTGTACTACACCTCAGAGGTAAATATTGTACTTTTTACTACATCTCAGAGGCACATATTGTACTTTTTACTGTACTACATCTCAGAGGTAAATATTGTACTTTTTACTTCACTACATCTCAGAGGTAAATATTGTACTTTTTACTTCACTACATCTCAGAGGTAAATATTGTACTCTTTACTACATCTCAGAGGCACATATTGTACTTTTTACTTCACTGCACCTCACAGGTAAATATTGTACTTTTTACTGTACTACATCTCAGAGGTACATATTGTACTCTTTACTGTACTACATCTCAGAGGTACATATTGTACTCTTTACTGTACTACATCTCAGAGGTAAATATTGTACTTTTTACTTCACTACATCTCAGAGGTAAATATTGTACTCTTTACTACATCTCAGAGGTAAATATTGTACTTTTTACTACATCTCAGAGGTACATATTGTACTTTTTACTACATCTCAGAGGTACATATTGTACTTTTTACTACATCTCAGAGGCACATATTGTACTTTTGATGAGCTCAAAAGATATAATACATTGTGGAGGTTAAACCAGGCTAACCAGGAGACTATAAAGTAGTTTCACTTTGTACTGCTGCCTTTACATAAGTACAAGATAAGAGTACTTCTTTTACTACTGGCCATAACACAGCTTCTTCTCCCAAGAAATACTTAAGTAAGTATAACATTTACATAAAAGTTTGATAAGAACTTAGAATAAATATATTTAATTGTCAGAGAAATACCAGATGACTGTTGTTCAGATCTGGTTACTCCACATTTATGTAAGTGCATATTTTTACTGTGACGATTAACCGTGTGAAACGTGTTTAGTGAGACTGGCTTCCTCATTCCTAACTATGTTTAGCCTCCATAGAGACCAGTGTGTTAGGAAAGGAAGCGTCTCTACAGTTTTAGAGCTCTTTAGTGTCCTTTGTGTCTTTATTAACACGGTTGTAGAGTTCATATCAGCTGGTTTCTGTGTATTCAGTGTGAAAAAACTCATCACAATCACTTCTTTTAACTTCAATAATCGCAGGAAAAGAAAAGAGTCATCTGATCAGAACGCTTCAAAAGTAATCTGACATTTGCCATTTCTATCTAGAAGTCGAGTAAACCACTAAATACTCTCTTTGACCACACACTTACTATGTAATATATGATTTAAATGTTCTTTTAAAGGCAACTGCTTGTTATTTCTGGAGAGGAAGGTGACTCCTTTCATCAAGCAGCTGATTTTTATAGAACATTTTTTGACGTTTGAAGTTATTTTTAGCCATGCTAGAGCTTCACTTTCTCATTCCCGGTAATGTTGACCCATTTCTGATATTCCATTTCCACAAATCCAGTTTAAAAGCAGAGGTGGAAGAGACTCCTGTGTTTATTAATGATTGTGTGATTCAAGCTGAACTCTGTGGGAGTGTTTCTACAGAGACGTAAAGTGTCCTTGTTGTTGTTGCAGGAAGTTACAGCCTTAACAAAAGCACATTATCATTCCACGTTTCTTTTGTTAGTGCAGGAATCCTCCCTTAATGTTCCTTGTGTTGATGCACAGAAATACAGATTAGGACATTTGAGACAACATAGTTTTCCTTTCACGAGGCGACAAAAACACATTTATTAACGTTTTAATCTGGCAGAAGTTCATTCTCGGTGGCGTTTAAAGCTAAACCTCGTGACTCCGGTTCAACACGGAGAGGAAAAGTCCCCACATTAAAGGAGCAAGTTTGAAACGTAACACATAAATGATTAAAGTATAAACAGTCACTTCTTCAGTTGTTGTTGGCAGTCATTGTACTGTAATTGATCATGTTTGACTTTAGACATTAGACTGTAAAGATATATGTTGTTTTTAATAATACTTCTCTTTTTGTGTCTTTAGGAATTGGAGGGGGTTCAGGGCCCGTCGCTTTAGTCCAGCATGGACAGCTTCTTCAAGGCTGCTGTTTGTGATCTGGACAAACTGCTGGATGACTTTGAGCTCAATACTGGTAAGAAACAACAAAAGGGCCGCAAGTAATGATCAGCTTCATTGTTGATTAGTCCACTCACTGTTTTGTCTGTTAGGTGTCGAGAAAGAGAGAAAAATGTTCATCACAATATCTCAGAGCTCATGTTGACATTTTGAAATCATTAGATTTGTCAAAAAGAACAAACAAACACACAGTAAACAATATACAGCGTGCTGACACAGTTGGGCTGCAACTAACTCATTATTGTCATTGTCGATTAATCCAACCATTATGTATTGTAAACAGAGATAAATGTCCATCTCGTGTCCTTTAAAGTCTTGTTTTTTCAGCTTGGTTACTTAAAGATATTCACTTTAACATAAAACAGAGAAAAGCAGGAAATCAACTTATTTTAATGGCTAAAAACAGCATTTTCTGCTGTTATTGTTTGAAACAAATCAGATTTTTTGATTAATTGATTTCATATTTTTCTATCCATCGACTACTCGTTGCAGCTCGATCTGACAGTGATGTGTTTTTTTTACAATTAAAGAAAAGAGTGTTTTTAAACTTACATTTTTGTCCGATCCATACGATGTTTGTGTCTAATTTTTGCAATTTCATTTTAATCATTGTTAGAGAAATACATTTGGGAGTTAGCATTTTAATTGTACTACTAAACATCAGTAATATAGTTTCATATCTAGATTATTCATATTTTTTCCTGATATGAAGTTTAACATGTTTTGTTCTTTTCATTATTTCAGAGGAACATGAATGCAGATCAGTTTTCCTGAAGCCGTCTGTGTACCCGTTCTCACTGGGCTCTTTAACCTCCGAGGCCTCCAACGTCCCACCGAACCTCCCCGACCTTAACTCTCTCCACTATGGTTCTGCCACCAGCTGTCCCGACCGCTCCGCCGCCGACGATGACCGAGAAGTCAAAGGTCAGCCCCTCACGGCGGTGGACCTCCTCTCCTCGGTGGATTGCCGGCCTGCGGCTCAGAGCTCGGCTCCTCCCTGCCCCGACCGAGCCCTGAAGCCGGTGTGCGACCTCGTGAACGACACCGGCTCGGCCGTCCTGGTCAGGGCCGACAGCCACGACGCATTCAGCGAGCTGGACGTGGTGGAGAAGCAAATGGCGGAGGAGGAAGAAGAGGAGGTGGAGGAGGAGGACGGGCTGCTCGTGGACTTCGACAGCCCAGTGGTCACCGGAGAGCAGCGAAGTGATGGCTTCGGAGACGACGAGCTGCTCGGTTTAGACGCCCGCGAGCAGAGCGGTGGATTCTCCGCCTCGCTCAGTCTGCTGGACGTCATTCTCCCTGCTGCGGTGGAGAGGAGCTGCGAGTCCGCAGAGGATTCACCGTCACCGAGGACGGCCGAGTCCGCCGAGAACGAGGAGAGGAACTGTGAGGAGGCGGCTAACTCTATAGACCGCTGTGAGCCGGAGGCCCCTCTGCCCGTTAATAGCATTAAAGAAACAACAACCTCGGACGCACAAGAAGCCTCGGATGAAGGTGAGTCCTTACAGTCAGACGGCGTGTCGGTGGGCCTGTCGTGCCTCCCCATCGCCGTGTCCATGTGTGGAGCTCTGTTGAACACAACGTTCTCAGAGGAGGATGAGTCGAGGCGAGCTGCAGAGCCGCTCGACGAGGCGGCGGAAGCCTCCGAGTGCGCAGAGGCCGACTCCTCCACGTCGGCCTCGGAAGCCAGGTCCCGTTTAGAGGACCCTGTAGAGGACTCGTCACCTGCGGAGGGCCGGGCGTCACCAGAGGGGCAGCAGCATCTCGCTCTGGATCCTGCTGCTGCAGACCGCTCAGAACCCAGCCCGGTCGACCCGCCCGAGTTCGGCTTCGAATACCTCCCCGAGAGCGACCAGGCCGAGCTGCTGGTCACGGACGAGGAGCTGGACGCCTTCCTGCAGGCGCACACGGAAGCGGAGCAGAGAGGCGTCTCTTACTGCGGCATGTCGGGAGATTTCACTCGGGGTCTCTCGGAGTCTGATGGAGATCTGGAGGGCCGGCTTGTGGGCGAGGAGCTGAGGAGCTGCGATCTGACTTCTCCAGAGAGCGACAGAACAATGTGCGTGTCTGTAGAGGGAGGTTTTAACCCCGATGCTCCATCACGGGACTCTTGCCGACCTCCTTGCCAAGAGGAGCCAGAACTCTCCTTAACCAGCAACTCTTTCCAGTCCCCCGATCAGCAGCCCTCCTATGGAGGCGCGAGACCTAAACAACTACACTGCCAAACCGCTAGATCTCCACCAGCAGGGGAGGAAGAAAAAGACGAGCAGACCGAGACGCTCGGCACACCCGAGGACGAGGAAGACAGTTCACCCTCAAGTTTCACAGACGAGCCCGCCGCCAACATCATGGATTTGAGCCCGATGTGCGCCTCTCAGGAGCATCGGGACTACAGCGTTGGGTACGATGAACTCTCAGAGCCTCCACCGTACCCCGGGGGGTCGCCCACCGACGGAGCCGGGACGGTGAACTGGAAGAGAGACGGAGCGGAGGAGCTGGGCAGCAGGCAGCCCTCGTGGGTGCCCGACGCCGAAGCTCCCAACTGCATGAACTGCTACCAGAGGTTCACCTTCACCAAGAGGAGGCACCACTGTCGAGCCTGCGGGAAGGTACGAACGTCAGCTTAGACACTCCTGTTGTTTACTAGAGTTTCACTTACATGTTCTGTTGATGTAGTTACAATAGTAACGATTCATCTGCCGAGTGAAGCCAAAGCTTCATGTGTTAAAGCTGCATTCTCTCTAGTGTCCACCAGGGGGCGTTGTATAGAAGTCTATGAGAAAATGACTCTACTTCTCTCTTGATTTATTACCTCAGTCATTTTCACAGCAATATTAAATAGATATCATAGAGGTAATTATGACATGTTAAGCTTCCTAAGCAGCTTAAACAACAACATTTCCCAAATATTTATACTAGGTTGTCTGATCAACTTTAATTATGTTTTTTCCGTTCATTTATTTCTACCAATAGTCTTGATTGTACATTTTAACGCTCTTATCGCACTAAAACAATGAAAGTGACAGTTCTGAGTTAGTGTGCGTGTTTTGGAAATAGTCCAATAAAACCGGATTACATCCGAGGACCAAATATAGCTCAGTGGATTCATGGACACAGTGAGCTGAGTCAGCTCTTCTTCTTCTTCTTCTTCTTCTTCTTCTTCTTCTTCTTCTTCTTCTTCTTCTTCTTCTTCTTCTTCTTCTTCTTCTTCTTCTTCTTCTTCTCCTTCTTCTTCTTCTTCTTCTTCTTCTTCTTCTTCTTCTTCTTCTTCTTCTTCTTCTTCTTCTTCTTCTTCTTCTTCTTCTTCTTCTTCTTTCTTAGCTCCCCTCTAGATCTCTACTGAGCCGTGAGAGCTTTAAGTCCTTTAAGGGCCAGTGATTAAAGCAGCATTAGAGAGGACTGTTTGTGTTTGTTCTGCTACTTAACAGACTAGATCGACACACACACACACACACACACACACACACACACACACACATGTTCAGTGAATTGTTGTTGTCTCCTCGGTGGCAGGTTTACTGTGCGGTGTGCTGCAACAGGAAGTGTAAGCTGAAGTACCTGGAGAAGGAGGCTCGCGTGTGCGTGGTCTGCTTCGATACGATACACCGAGGTAAGGTTTCATCTCCCGAGATCAGAGACTCACTTCCACATGTCTGTTACGGACGTGAGCGCTAAAGACCAGCTCATAATGCACAAGTGTGCAAATAAAACGAGATATTTATTCAACTATAGTAGGATTTTTAACAGAAACGTCCTTCAGAAGGTTTGTTTACTTCCAAGAAACAAAAGAAACAATGTGAGTTACTGACAAACATCTCAAATGGGACGGAGATGTTTAAAGAATTAGAAAGACGACTGAACGGCTTTAAATTATATTATCATGCTAAAAAGACTAGTTATATTGTAAAATAGACAGAGAACACGTCCTTCCTGCTGCTTGCTGATAAAAGGATTCACCAACTGTGCAAATGATAGTAATGAAGTGGAAGATCAGGTGGAAATAGTCAAAGAAAACATTTAGAAAACACAAAGTTAGATACTTTAAGACACTTTAAAGCTTCGCTAATCAGTGTTTTTATTAACAATGGATCTAAATGTATGTGTGAAATGTAAAAGGTGTCGTTTGAAGCAAAGAACCCAGAAATAATTATTACCCGACTCTGTAGTTCAGACCATGACTGAGTGTTTTAGTGTCTTTCAGCACTGTCACCGCTATCATCAACCTCATTTCTCTATACAAACCCACCGTTCATCAAACAGACACAGCTATCGACTGATCTGTTGAACATGGTGCAGCATTTAGCAGCTAAAGAAATATTTCCCTTATTTTTGGTGGTGGAGACCAAAAACGGAGCTAAAAGAGAGAGAATACTGAAGTCGAGGAATCGTGTGTAAAATGCAACAGTTTGATGACACGTTTGCCGTAACAACTTTATTAGGTGATACAAGTTGTGCTCGAAATCACTCACTCGTTCACGTCTCCCTACTCACGATCCAGGAAGTTCTATTGAAGGTCGGTAGAACTTCCTGCGTCACTGCTTTTACACAATTAAAATGTGAAATGTCAGTGGCAGTTAGTGGACCATCGTTATTAAAATAAATCTTTTCTTATAAATACATGTAATCTATTTTGTTCAGTAGCCTTTTATCGAAAAATGTAGTGAATTCATATTCCCCTGATAAACATTGATGCCTTGTGTATGTCTAGGGCTTTTATTGTGAAAGGTAAGAATGGAAGTAGTAAAGCGGTATACTGCCGTTGTCCATATGGGGCCAATAAGTGTATTTTTGTATATTAATAAATAAATACAAACTGCTTTCTGGCCGTTAAATGTATTATTTTTGTGCCACAACTCGTGGGTTTGTCTCAATCGTGCCGCTCTCTCCTCTGTTCTCCGTCTGACATTTTTCCCAATGTGTGATGGTACATGGCAGTCATGGCAAGAGGATCCTTTCTCAAGGATTCATGTGCTCACGAAGCCTCCTGTTGGCCAAAGAGTGTATAACAGGCAGACCCATTACATGTAACATCACTAGTTTATGGTGCTTGGTTAAAAAATGGCGAATCATTTCGGATTCAGCCAATATCTCCATGTTGAGTTTAAAGCTTGTGTTTCTGCCCCCAAAAAATCTGTTAATGCAGCTTTAATATTTAATATGTATTGCTTTAATATGTCCCTGGTTGGTGGGTAAATATAGTTTGCCTCACAGGACTATGAGTCGTCTTTAAATAGACTGAAGTTGTCATGAAAACTTAATAACATCACAGTAACGTTTTCATTATGCAGCTCGGAGGCTATTCAATATTCAAACATTCATATGAACAATTGGTGTCTTTTCGCCCATTTACATATAAAATATATATATTTAAAGGCAGATTGTTTTTATTTTTTGTGGTCTCGTTTCAACGGACCTTTTTATGGTTAAAAGACTGCAGCATGGAGAGGGAGGAGGAGGGGGGATGGATGGATGGAGAGAGGGAGGGAGAGAGGAGGGAGGAGAGTTATAGCAGGACACTGGCATTTGTCCTTGATTGTGTGTGTGTGTGTGTGTGTGTGTGTGTGTGTGTGTGTGTGTGTGTGTGTGTGTGTGTGTGTGTGTGTGTGTGTGTGTGTGTGTGTGTGTGTGTGTGTGTGTGTGTGTGTGTGTGTGTGTGTGTGTGTGTGTGGGGGGGGGGACATGTGATGCTCGCACACACCGTTGTCGTCTAAATTAAGAAGGAAGCGGTGTGATCCACTTTTTACGGCTGGCGGATTGCTCGAGCGGTTGTGACGCCATCGCTCTCTCCTCTCCGTCACCTCTCCTTCCCTCCCTCCCTCCCTCCCTCCTTCCTTCCCTCCCTCCCTCCCTTCCTCTCTCATAACAGTGTGGTGAGCTACATGTGAAGCTCACCACACACACACACACACAGCCTGAAGCTAACAGGCTATCGTGGCTAACAACAGACGTAGACTCTGAGGATATGACGCGAGGCTGTGATGGGCGTGTCTAAAGTCAGACTGAGGAACAGACTTGCAGTGAGTTGGACTGGTTGAGTTTTAGCAGAGAGGATGATGATGATGATGATGATGATGAGGAAGAGGTAAGCTGCGTTTGTTTACTGCCTCTGTGTATCTTTGCTGGTTTGTTGTGGTGTTTTTATAATCTGTGCAGAGGAGTATTTGTGTACATTAGTGGTAAATCTAAAATGAGGTCACTCGTGGGTTTCTTCCTCATACTGAGAGTTGTTGGCCTGCAGCCCTGGATGACTTCTTTATGCCTTGTCATCCTTTTCCAGGATGAATCGACTCTCCTTGTAGTGATGCTGTGGGACTATTTTTATCCGTTAACCCTCTCAACCCCCAAAGCCGTTGGGGGCAATTTCTTGCTCTGGTCACATTTTTCTCTCTTTTGCGCCTTAATTTTCACTTCAAAATAAAAGTCCTGCTCCTCTATGAAACAGAACCATCACGACTAGAAGTAGAGAGAACTAGAACATGTCTTTAGTGCAGAACAACACAGTTATAATGACATCAATCATTAAAAAGAAAGACACACAAGTTGAATTTCTTTGATCATTTATTTTACAAAAATTGTCAAACAATTTTGTTGGAAACAAAAATGGAGGCTCTACGTGTTATAAATATTAGACTATTTACATGTTTCCCTCTCTCCTCCCTCTCCTCTCCTCTCCTCTCCACTCTCCTCTCCTCTCTCCTCTCTCCTCTCCTCTCCTCTCTCTCCTCTCCTCTCCTCTCCTCTTCCTGTAGTTCAGTCCTAGTGTCTCCTCTCCTCTCCTCTCCTCTCCTCTCCTCTTCCTGTAGTTCAGTCCTAGTGTCTCCTCTCTCCTCTCCTCTCCTCTCCTCTCCTCTCCTCTCCTCTCCTCTCCTCTCCTCTTCCTGTAGTTCAGTCCTAGTGTCTCCTCTCTCCTCTCCTCTCCTCTCCTCTCCTCTCCTCTCCTCTCCTCTCCTCTCCTCTCCCTGTAGTTCAGTCCTAGTGTCTCCTCTCCTCTCCTCTCCTCTCCTCTTCCTGTAGTTCAGTCCTAGTGTCTCCTCTCCTCTCCTCTCCTCTCCTCTCCTCTCCTCTCCTCTCCTCTTCCTGTAGTTCAGTCCTAGTGCCTCTCCTCTCCTCTCCTCTCCTCTCCTCTTCCTGTAGTTCAGTCCTAGTGTCTCCTCTCTCCTCTCCTCTCCTCTCCTCTCCTCTCCTCTCCTCTTCCTGTAGTTCAGTCCTAGTGTCTCCTCTCCTCTCCTCTCCTCTCCTCTCCTCTCCTCTCCTCTTTCTGTAGTTCAGTCCTAGTGTCTCCTCTCTCCTCTCCTCTCCTCTCCTCTCCTCTCCTCTTCCTGTAGTTCAGTCCTAGTGTCTCCTCTCTCCTCTCCTCTCCTCTCCTCTCCTCTTCCTGTAGTTCAGTCCTAGTGTCTCCTCTCTCCTCTCCTCTCCTCTCCTCTCCTCTTCCTGTAGTTCAGTCCTAGTGTCTCCTCTCCTCTCCTCTCCTCTTCCTGTAGTTCAGTCCTAGTGTCTCCTCTCTCCTCTCCTCTCCTCTCCTCTTCCTGTAGTTCAGTCCTAGTGTCTCCTCTCTCCTCTCCTCTCCTCTCCTCTCCTCTTCCTGTAGTTCAGTCCTAGTGTCTCCTCTCTCCTCTCCTCTCCTCTCCCTGTAGTTCAGTCCTAGTGTCTCCTCTCTTCTTGTCACATGACTGTTGGTCTCAGATGAATCCATCATGACGTCATAGTTTCACACTTTAATGTTTTAACAGAATCATGTTAAAGTGAACTCTTTATTAGAGGAGAGATTATCATGAGAACATGAAGAATAAAATGTTTTTGATGAAATATTATTTTAAGCTTAATTAAGTTGCTTTTTCTGATGGAATTATTCGTCACACATGATGTGTTCAAGGACCGTCGTTAAGATGAACATCTGACGATGATGACGTTTTTACAGCTTCTGGCTGATGAACGGTGTCGTTTTGTCGATAGTTTCTTTCCCATCCTGCCAGGGTTCAGAGGGTTAACAAGGGTCTGAATCACTGGAACGTCTTCGCTGTATTCTTCCTCCCGATGTCGTTCTGTGTTCCCGTGCTTTTGTACACCACACTGTAGTTGTTGTCGGTACACAACAGATCGATAAAGATCTATGATGCTTAATCAATATAATGCAGACGAGTGCTACATCAGCATTTTCTGAGAGAGCCTCTCGGTCTTGAGCCAGCTTTCCTGGAAGCAACAACTCACGTCTGACCGCATCATCGTCATCATCGTCATCGTCATCATCAGTTGCTTCAGGCTTCATTTTATTTTTTTGTTAGTATTAACAGAATCCTCCAATATCAAAGAAACGTCTTCATTTAAAGTATCAGTGATACAAATGAATGTGTAACTGATCCTTCTTACTGGTAGAGAATCAGGCAGGAAGTTTAGGTTCTGAACAGTGAAGTTCCTTAAAGCTACATTCTCTCTAGTGTCCACCAGGGGGCGACTCCTCTGGTTGTATAGAAGTCTATGAGAAAATGACTCTACTTCTCTCTTGATTTATTACCTCAGTAAACATTGTAAACATGAGTTTATGGTCTCAATCTCTAGTTTCAAGTCTTCTTCAATACAGCATGATGTTCATTTAGTAAATGATGGTCCATTTAGAGTCAAACAGACCATAAAGCAGTGAATGCTTTAGGGGCGGGGCTACACGGTGATTGACAGGTCTCTACCAGAGACGTATACGGCGTCTCTACGTCACTCCTCCTCAGTCTAGATATGGTCACTTCTGTTTATCGGTTGCAAAAAAGCCAAGTACATGAAAATGTGAATGTTTGCATGCTAACTGTTTAAGAGTTGATGTTTAGCTTCTTAATTTGGGAAGTCAGCATGCTAACATTTGCTAATTATCACAAAGAACAGCTGAGATTGATGAGAATGTCATCAGTGTTTCAGGTATTTCACCGTAAACCAAAGAGTTCGACAGTTAACCTGTCGACCTGACGATGGTGCTGGATAAAAAATGAAGGAATCAACAAAACTAATTTTGTGGCAGTTTATCTAATTGTCAAATGCGCAAATATGGATCTGATGGTGGTGCTGGAGGAAAAGTCAGCAGGATTCATCCTCTGGGGAACATGAATGTCTGCACAGAGAATGTTTCAGTCTGGACTCAAATCTTTCTGTGCATGGACTCACACAGCGAGTGAGGCTCAAGACAATGAAGTGAATCTAGTTAGCCGTAGATTAAAGATGAGTTAAACGTGTGCTAAGATTAACACGCCTCTACGACGTGTTTCTCCTTGTAGCCCAGGCCCTGGAGCGGATGATGAGTCCTGCAGGTCCAAGTCCAAACCCCAACGTCCCGTCTGAGTACTGCAGCACCATCCCCCCTCTGCAGCAGGCTCGAGCCGCCGGCACTCTTAACTCTCCTCCGCCCACCGTCATGGTGCCTGTGTCCGTTCTCAAACACCCAAACAATGACAGTATGATTGCTCTTAAATACTGTACATAGTCCTCTACTTTCACTGTTGTTTCCTGAACTGAACCCCTTGAAAAGACTTTCTCTTTCCTGTGTCGTCAGGTTGTCCTCGGGAGCAGAAGCGCGTCTGGTTCGCCGACGGCATCTTGCCCAACGGGGAGGTGGCGGACACGACCAAGCTGTCGGTGACGAGCCGCCGGAGCTCGCAGGAGTTCGGTTCCGTCTCTCCGGACCAAACAGTAAGACGCGTGATCCACACGGCCGGAGGGAAAACACCAGATTCTAGAGTTTAGGGACTTTTTGGCTACTTTTTCACCTTCTTTAGAGAAAGTTTGGTTCTTCCGCTGGTGATCAAAAGGACAGTTTGGATGTTTTTAAGTAGCGTTGATGCAATAACCATAATATTAAAATACCGTGAGGCAGTTTTATTTACCCGACAGCCAAACTAACATAATATAGACCTAACTTTATTAATCTGTCGCGTTATTGACATGAAAACACACGATTCAAAGGATTTTGAAATAAATGATTGAATGTATTTTTCTTTAAATATTTGCTTTGCTTACGTTGTTTGTGGGGTATTAGTAGTTTCATAGTAGAGTCATAATCTCTAATATTTATTTTATATTTGAGTGAAAACATCTTCAAACAGCTGTTGTCTCCATTGACACAAACATAGATTTAGATTAGAGAATCACTGTTTTCATCAATGGAGTCTGGTGTCTTTGAAGAGAGGTAAAGATAATATTCTAAATATAGCGTTCACTTAAACTGATAAGAATCTTTTAGGACATTTATCAGCGTCACTGAGTTTTCCACCACTAGATGAAACATATTTTAACACTGTGAACAGTAATAATCATGGTGTAACGGCACCGCAGTGACTGATCCTCTCATGTTTTCAGCCGGGCTCAGAGGTCGAGGTCGGTGGCTCCTCGGCCCCCGAAGCTTCTGAAGCTTTTGGAGGCGTGGAGGTGGTCCGGCCCCCCGTGTCCGGCCCCTGGGACTACGCGCTGCTCTCTGGGATCGGCTCTTGTGTGACGAGGGTTCCCAGCCTGCTGCCGGATAACGAGGATGATCTTCCTCCTCTGCTCATCACCACCGGGGAGGACGAAGTGGGAGGTCTGTGTTTGTGTTTACCTCCTTATCTCCTTATGTGAATAAATTAATATTCAGCCAAAAACTACACAGCATGTGAGAAAGTAGTCATTGAATGATGTCTTCATTTAACATTCTGTCAGACTTCATAACAGATGCACCAGAGTTCTCTACGAAATGATTAAATTGATGTAAACTGTAAGACACTCACAGTGGTCTTATTATGACATCAATGGCAAAACAAGTTTTAAAAGCACCAGGAGCCAAAAATGATTTTTAAGAAGCTGTGAACGTCTCTTATGTGTGATTAAATAAGTCTTCACTGTAACAGAAAGATGAACTCACACTGCTGCTTTGGATCTCTGCGTTGTTGTTTTCTTTCCAGATGTTTTGGTTGAGGAAAGCCCCGCCCCCTGCCAGATTCTGCACCTATTAGAGGAGGGAGGACCTCGACCGCTGACGTTTGTTCTCAACGCCAACCTGCTGGTCAACGTCAAACTGGTAACATGTGAGTCGAATATACTTTAGAATCATGAGTGTGAGCTAATTATGTTGAGTTACTTTAAGAGCTCTCGAGGAAGCACCCTGTGTGTGTCTGGGGCTTTTATTGTGAAGGATGAAGAGGAAGAAGGTTCTTGTGGAGTGTGTGAAAAGAGAATAAAGTGTTGCAGTCAGTTAACTCTCTTGTGCTTCTCTCCAGACTCCGGTCGTCAGTGTTGGTGTTTCGGCTCTAACGGGCTGCAGGCTCTCGGCCAGAGAGAGCTGGTGTTTTTGTTGGAGTGTTTGCCGGAAGAGAAAACTCTCCCAAAAGACCTCTTCACACTTTATCTCAACATTTACCAAGAAGCCCAGAAAGGTAGACACAACGACACTTAGCCCACCTGTCTGTCTGCAACAAACACACACACACACACACACACACACTACAGAGTCGTTGTCGTGTCTGTTACAGGGAAGTTCTTGGAGGAGCTGGATAACGTGACGTTCACCAGCAGCTTTCTGGGCAGTAAGGACCACGCTGGGATGCTGTTCTTCTCCCCCAGCTGTCAGCCTCTGGACGGACTCACGCTGCCTCCTCAGCCCTTCATGTTCGGGCTGCTGGTCCAGAAGCTGGAGGTTCCCTGGGCCAAAGTCTTCCCCCTGAGGCTGCTCCTGCGGCTCGGAGCTGAATACAGCGGTGTGTGTGTGTGTGTGTGTGTGTGTGTGTGTGTGTGTGTGTGTGAACCAAATTCACCAAATTAATTCTTGATGAAAATTGTTATTTGCAGCTCTGAATGTTATTTTATCCAAAATGAAATGTTTTTATCATATTTGTATTGCATGTCTGTAAATGAATAGAGATAAAGATGATTCATTATAGTGTTAATAACCGGTTCATATTTCTCTCTACAGTTTATCCCACCACACTGACAAGTGTTCGTTTTCGTGACTCCGTGTATCGAGAGACGGGACACACCATCATGAATCTACTGGCTGTGAGTAATGAAACACAGAGAAGCTTTTATATTGTCCTCAGTATATGAATATATGAAGTATTATATATGAACTAAAGTCACGTACTTCACTTCTTCATCCCGCTGAAACCTACTTTTAATTACGTGGCTGCCAGAAAAACGTCCACTCTGGAGCGGTTTGATCTGAGAACGAGATTTATATTTTAGCTTTCGGCTCCCGACAGGAAGAGAGTTTCACTTTTGAGTCTCCTTGTTTCCTTTCCTTATTGGCTTCATTTTTGGAGGCACAAACACCAAAGTCTGTGCTCCAAAATGCAAATATTGAAGTAGTTTTTTTTTCTCCACAGGACCTGAGGAACTACCAGTACAGTCTGTCGGTGGTGGAGGGCCTGAGGATCCACATGGAGATGGGACACAGCTACATCGACATCCCCAAAAGTAGCTTCAATGAGGTAACTGTTGTACTCTTTACTGTACTACACCTCAGAGCTACATGTTGTACTCTTTACTGTACTACACCTCAGAGCTACATGTTGTACTCTTTACTGTACTACACCTCAGAGCTACATGTTGTACTCTTTACTGTACTACACCTCAGAGCTACATGTTGTACTCTTTACTGTACTACACCTCAGAGCTACATGTTGTACTCTTTACTGTACTACACCTCAGAGGTAACTGTTGTACTCTTTACTGTACTACACCTCAGAGCTACATGTTGTACTCTTTACTGTACTACACCTCAGAGGTAACTGTTGTACTCTTTACTGTACTACACCTCAGAGCTACATGTTGTACTCTTTACTGTACTACACCTCAGAGCTACATGTTGTACTCTTTACTGTACTACACCTCAGAGGTACATGTTGTACTCTTTACTGTACTACACCTCAGAGGTACATGTTGTACTCTTTACTGTACTACACCTCAGAGCTACATGTTGTACTCTTTACTGTACTACACCTCAGAGGTACATGTTGTACTCTTTACTGTACTACACCTCAGAGCTACATGTTGTACTCTTTACTGTACTACACCTCAGAGGTACATGTTGTACTCTTTACTGTACTACACCTCAGAGCTACATGTTGTACTCTTTACTGTACTACACCTCAGAGCTACATGTTGTACTCTTTACTGTACTACACCTCAGAGGTACATGTTGTACTCTTTACTGTACTACACCTCAGAGCTACATGTTGTACTCTTTACTGTACTACACCTCAGAGCTACATGTTGTACTCTTTACTGTACTACATCTCAGAGGTAACTGTTGTACTCTTTACTGTACTACACCTCAGAGCTACATGTTGTACTCTTTACTGTACTACACCTCAGAGCTACATGTTGTACTCTTTACTGTACTACACCTCAGAGGTAACTGTTGTACTCTTTACTGTACTACACCTCAGAGCTACATGTTGTACTCTTTACTGTACTACACCTCAGAGGTAACTGTTGTACTCTTTACTGTACTACACCTCAGAGGTAACTGTTGTACTCTTTACTGTACTACACCTCAGAGGTAACTGTTGTACTCTTTACTAGCTCTGCAGCACCGTGAATGTGTTTCCTGTGTGTTCACAGATGCAGAAGGTGGTGAACGCGTCCAACGAGCACGTCATCAGCATCGGAGCGAGGTTCAGCTCGGAGGCCGACTCTCACCTCGTGTGTTTCCAGAACGAGGAGGGAAACTACCAGACGCAGGCCAACAGCAAGCCTGACAAGACCCGCACAGGTGAGAGCCGTCGCCGATCCTCCGTCCAATCAAAAGCTAGAAGACGAGCACAATGACGTCATTCTGTGTTTTGTTACAGTGACCGGGGCCAGTTTCGTGGTGTTCAACGGGGCCCTGAAGGCCTCCTCGGGCTTCATCGCCAAGTCCAGCATTGTTGAGGGTAAACTCACGGGTTTATTGGCTCTTATTCCACACCGCTTTCTTTTGTTTTGGACCTACCGTAACTGGGATTTGTTCCTCAGATGGGTTGATGGTTCAAATCCCTCCGGAGACCATGGAGTCCCTGCGCGGCGCCCTGAGGGAGCAGACGGACTTCCACATCCCGTGCGGCAGGAACAACGGAGGGGAGCTCCGAGAGACCGTCAGCGTCCGCTGGGTCGACCTGAGCTCACCCGTCAACACGGGGTAACGACTCGTTCACTCAGCGGTGAACTCGCTCTAACTCTGTGTGCTGCACAGTTTGTAATACTAAAGTCAGATGTTTTAGTTTGTTTCTCTTGAGTTTACACAAACTGAAGAGATGTGACAACACACAGAAGTCACGACTCGTGATTTATTTGATGATTAACTTCACAAAAATTTGAAAACAATGGAATCTATAGAACCAACATATGTCCTAGTGTCCACAAGTGTTACCAATGTTGGGGGGGAATGTTATCAATACTAAACTATTGACATGTTTCCAGCCTCTCCTCTCTCCTCTCCTCTCCTCTCCTCTCCTCTCCTCTCCTCTCCTCTCCTCTCCTCTCCTCTCCTCTCCTCCCTCTCCTCTCCTCTCCTCTCTCCCCTCCCTCTCTCCTCTCCTCTCTCCTCTCCTCTTCCTGTAGTTCAGTGCTAGTGTCTCCTCTCCTCTCCTCTCCTCTCCTCTCCTCTCCTCTCCTCTCCTCTCCTCTCCTCTCCTCTCCTCTCCTGTAGTTCAGTCCTAGTGTCTCCTCTCTCCTCTCCTCTCTCCTCTCCTCTCCTCTCCTCTCCTCTCCTCTCCTCTCCTCTCCTCTCCTCTCCTCTCCTCTCCCTGTAGTTCAGTCCTAGTGTCTCCTCTCCTCTCTCCTCTCCTCTCTCCTCTCCTCTCCTCTCCTCTCCTCTCCTCTCCTCTCCTCTCCTCTCCTCTCCTCTTCCTGTAGTTCAGTCCTAGTGTCTCCTCTCTCCTCTCCTCTCTCCTCTCCTCTTCCTGTAGTTCAGTCCTAGTGTCTCCTCTCCTCTCCTCTCCTCTCCTCTCCTCTCCTCTCCTCTCCTCTCCTCTCCTCTCCTCTCCTCTCCTCTTCCTGTAGTTCAGTCTTAGTGTCTCCTCTCCTCTCCTCTCCTCTCCTCTCCCTGTAGTTCAGTCCTAGTGTCTCCTCTCCTCTCCTCTCTCCTCTCCTCTCCTCTCCCTCAGTCCTAGTGTCTCCTCTCTCCTCTCCTCTCCTCTCCTCTCCTCTCCTCTTCCTGTAGTTCAGTCCTAGTGTCTCCTCTCCTCTCCTCTCCTCTCCTCTTCCTGTAGTTCAGTCCTAGTGTCTCCTCTCCTCTCCTCTCCTCTCCTCTCCTCTCCTCTCCCTGTAGTTCAGTCCTAGTGTCCTCTCCTCTCCTCTCTTCTCTCCTCTCCTCTCCCTCAGTCCTAGTGTCTCCTCTCTCCTCTCCTCTCCTCTCCTCTCCTCTCCTCTCCTCTTCCTGTAGTTCAGTCCTAGTGTCTCCTCTCCTCTCCTCTCCTCTCCTCTCCTCTTCCTGTAGTTCAGTCCAAGTGTCTCCTCTCTCCTCTCCTCTCCTCTCCTCTCCTCTTCCTGTAGTTCAGTCCTAGTGTCTCCTCTCTCCTCTCCTCTCCTCTCCTCTCCTCTCCTCTTCCTGTAGTTCAGTCCTAGTGTCTCCTCTCCTCTCCTCTCCTCTCCTCTCCTCTCTCCTCTCCTCTCCTCTCCTCTCCTCTCCTCTCCTCTCCTCTCCTCTTCCTGTAGTTCAGTCCTAGTGTCTCCTCTCCTCTCCCTGTAGTTCAGTCCTAGTGTCTCCTCTCTCCTCTCCTCTCCTCTCCTCTCCCTGTAGTTCAGTCCTAGTGTCTCCTCTCTTCTTGTCACATGACTGTTGGTCTCAGATGAATCCATCATGACGTCATAGTTTCACACTTTAATGTTTTAACAGAATCATGTTAAAGGGAACTCTTTATTAGAGGAGAGATTATCATGAGAACATGAAGAATAAAATGTTTTTGATGAAATATTATTTTAAGCTTAATTTTGGCTTCTTTTTCTGACGGAAGCGTTCGTCGTACATGATGTGTTCAAGGACCGTCGGAAAGATTAAAATCTGACAATAATGACGTTTTTTACAGCTTCTGGCTGATGAACGGTGCAGTTTTGGCGATTGTTTAAAGAAAACATGCTTTTCAATCCAGAGGTCAGAAGGTTGATTAAGTTACGTGTCCCGACTCTTGTTTCCTCGACACAAATACGGAATTTAGTTTTTCAAAGTTGAAATTAAAAACACAGAGTGATTGTTTAGGAAGTGAAACGTTTGTGAGTTTCTCTGTAACGTGGTTTTCTCACTCTGGTGCTCGTCTGCAGCAGAACCAGCGGCGTTGATGGGAGACCTCTGGACGGCGTCCGCAGCGTGAGGATGCAGCAGGACACGGAGTTCGAGTCGGACGGACGCACCATCAGAAGCACCGAGGTGACTTTAAAGGAGCCGAGTCTTTTGCCCCCGATGAACGTCGTGTTTTAGGGTTTTAGTTGACGGTCCGGGTCTCTGAATGTCCCTCCAGGTTTTCTACCAGCTGAAGACTCCCGACTGCAGCCTGGAGTCGGTGCTGTCGGCCTGCAGCGTGTTCCAGAAGGAGATGGCTTTGGCCGCCTGCAGCGCTCTGACTCCTCACCTCGCCGTCCTCGCGTCCAGCGGCATCAACTCGCTCTCGCTCCGCATCTCCACACAGGCTGACATGGTACAAATATCTCTGATTTAAACTAACCATAAACCAGCCTCCAATATGACGAGGAGGGATTATAATCATCTATAAACTCATATCTCGTATTCATAAACTACTTCATTGACTTTATACAAACCCTGTAAAGAAACAAGTCAAGTTAAATGTGTTCTAAGGAAACAGGCTGAATATCTTGTAAACTGTTTGATGTAGTTGATACATATCGACTCACATGTAGATGTATAAGACCTCCTGTTTCTAAAGCATCTCAACATGAATGGTTCTTCTTTGTATGATCCCTAAACATGTAAGTAGTGTTCATTTCTTTCTGCTCTGCTCTCAGGTGGAGTACCAGGCCGGCTCCGGAGGCCGGCTCCTCCCTCAGCGCTACATGAACGAGCTGGACGGCGCTCTGATCCCCGTCATCCACGGAGGTAGTGCTAGCGTACCGCAGACCGCCATGGACATGGAGTTCATCTTCTACATCACACACGCCATCTAAACTCACACTCATCGACAGTATTAAGAAAAGAAAGAGTTAAAGTTTGAGCACACAGAGAGAGAGAGAAGCTGTTGACGTTTGGCGCGATATGCTAATGCAGCAGCTCGCTAATGCAGCAGCTCATTTATTTGCACAGTTGGACATGCAGCCGGTCACAGAGGACGAGCTGCAACATTCCCCCTCTGAGGTTCGGGATGTTTCCATGTCTGGACGTAAACTGACATGATTTTCAGTTGTTAGTTGTTGTTTTTTTGCCCTCACCAAAGCTGCTTTAACACAAGAAGCCAAACACTAAACACGGATTACGACACGACCAAATACAACCAAACCGTTTCTTCTTCTTCTTCTTCTTCTGCTCGGCCTTCCAGACTCCGTCGGCTCGGAGCACCTCAGTGAATGTCGCCCCCCCCCCACGGACTCTCATTTGGATGTATTTATTATATTTTAATAATGGCTCATTGAATGAAATGATGATATTAAAGCAAAGGGGATGTTACCGGCTGCAGTATTCAGTGCTTCAGAGGTGAAAGCTGCTGATCGGATGCTGACTGACTTCCACAGAGATGCAAAGTGTTTATGACACCGTCCTGCAAGAACATTCACTGTGTTAACATTGGGACGTTCTGCTCGTGCGATTATTTAAAGTCACGTTCACCAAACTCTACTCAAACTTGTGCATTTTGGACGACAAAGTAATGAAACTTCATTTAAAACGTCTTTCTGACGTTTTTTAATATTTATGTAACCTTTGATTTCTGCTAAGATGCTACTGGATGCTAGCTGCTACTTTAGCACGGCGTCCTCTCGCGTCGATGACCACAAGTTTAGCTCGATACCAATGATTTTACTTTAGGAGATTTAAGATGTAAAGTTCTTGAGATGAGATTTTGCACAGCTGATGAGAACTTTACGTCACATTTTATGGCTCTTCGTCTCACAGACTTTATTTCATTCTTAAGATTTAGCGATTATGAATGTACAGACTTTTTTAAAAAGTCTTAAATTGATAGTTAGATTTTGGGGACTTATGCTTGTTGTCTTTGTTGCTGATAGTTCGTTGAGCCGTCTGTCGTCGGAACCGAGGAAGAAGTACGCGGAGAGACGAAGAGAACAAACGTTGAACTTGCATTTTGGCCGACGACTTTATGAAGAGTCGGTTGTAGAAAACATAAACAAAACATCTGATACTTTTCAACTATTATCTGAGGATACGAGAGGACAAGAAAGCCCGTAAACCAGTTATGAAACTATTCAGAGATGCAGAATGGAATCGGCGCAGACAGGATGTAGGAGACGTAGTTGACGTCGGCAGGACGTAGTTGACGTAGTTGACGTCAATAGGACGTAGGCGGCGTCGAAAGGACGTAGGCGACGTCGACAGGACGTAGGCGACGTCGACAGGACGTAGGCGACGTCGACAGGACGTAGGCGACGTCGAAAGGACGTAGGCGACGTCGACAGGACGTAGGCGACGTCGACAGGACGTAGGCGACGTCGAAAGGACGTAGGCGACGTCGACAGGACGTAGGCGACGTCGACAGGACGTAGGCGACGTCGAAAGGACGTAGGCGACGTCGAAAGGACGTAGGCGACGTCGACAGGACGTAGGCGACGTCGACAGGACGTAGGCGACGTCGAAAGGACGTAGGCGACGTCGACAGGACGTAGTTGACGTAGTTGACGTCAATAGGACGTAGGCGGCGTCGAAAGGACGTAGGCGACGTCGACAGGACGTAGGCGACGTCGACAGGACGTAGGCGACGTCGACAGGACGTAGGCGACGTCGACAGGACGTAGGCGACGTCGACAGGACGTAGGCGACGTCGACAGGACGTAGGCGACGTCGAAAGGACGTAGGCGACGTCGACAGGACGTAGGCGACGTCGACAGGACGTAGGCGACGTCGACAGGACGTAGGCGACGTCGACAGGACGTAGGCGACGTCGACAGGACGTAGGCGACGTCGACAGGACGTAGGCGACGTCGACAGGACGTAGGCGACGTCGACAGGACGTAGGCGACGTCGACAGGACGTAGGCGACGTCGACAGGACGTAGGCGACGTCGACAGGACGTAGGCGACGTCGACAGGACGTAGGCGACGTCGACAGGACGTAGTTGACGTCGACAGGACGGAGGCGATATCCAGCTCTCAGGTGTAAAAAGACTTTAACTCTCAGCAAATGCGAATAAGCAGGTTTCCCAAAATATTGAACACAACGCTTTAACGCTCTGAGCTCAGCAGGAGTCGTCTCAGGTGTTTAGAAGAAGAATTCAAATTATTCTAACAAACCGTGAAAAGCATCCGACCGGTTTCATGTTCAGAGTTGATGTGTTTTCACATCAGAACCATTAAACGGCTCACAGGACGTTTCTACACCATTCAAACATCTGTGTAGAAGGTTCCTTGAAGCACTCGGACAGTTAATTCCATAAAATAAGCAAATGTAATATATAATGTTGTCATAAGGTGGAAAATATCTAAACTGTAGATTCAATGCATAAAGAATGTGTAGGTGAAGGTGTTCAAATCTAAATAAAAGCAGCCGTCGGCTTCTTATAGCGTTGATTTCAGAATGTCTTGATGATCACAGAAGAGACGTTTCATATTAAGTGACTCAGAATTGACTAAATAATTAACTGTTTTTAATGATTTAACTGAGAAAAAATTATTTCTTGTAGATGTTTTTGTGACTTGTGGCAAAAGTCAAAATATAAGGAAGCATTTGAAATCCCCCCCCCCCCCAAAACAAACGTAAAGCAAACGAGGGAAAGTCGACATGTTGTAACAGCTGTGCAAACACCTCCAAACATGCTCAGGACGTCTGTCTGAGAACTCGCCACGTTTCTTTTATTATCTAAACTTTGGAAGCAGAATAATTGAACATATCTTCCTCCTCGTTATATATCGATCAGGGCGCTAACGTTCATGGACGTAAATTATTATATTTTTTCTCTGTCGGATCAAAACAACTTTGTCAAAGTTTTCTTCTGTTTTGTGTAACTCGTCTATTTGAACCTGGTATCTGGGTCCGAATCATCTGAACAACTCGATATTTAAAGAATAAAATGAGTTTTATGAGACAATATTTGTTTGTAATCTTTTTATCTCAGAAATCTTTTGTCTTCAATGAATTTGATTCAAATTTCTACTTATTTCAAAATAGTGCAAAGATCAAACCTTTATTTTTGTTACTTTTAATTATATTTTGATAATAAACTGTTTCATTTCAGTACTTGAGGCAAATAACATAGATAATACAAAATAATACAAAAATAAAATACGCAACAATAATTACAGATAGAAACAATAATGGTAATAAAACAGATTGCTAGTATTAATAAAAAGCTTTTATTTATGTAAAAACTTTAAAAGCATGACTTATATGTTGAACATTACTTCAGCCCATTCCTGCCAATGTGAGGGGAAAAACATCCTGTCGTCATTTTAAAATACTTCGTCATGAATTCTAAAAAAGTATTTATTTAAGTTTTTATCTTATTTATTTATTTTACTGGCAGAAATGGGCTTCCATACAACAGTGTGTGTCGCAATAAAGAGCTCCAACTAAGTGTGTGTGTGTGTGTGTGTGTGTGTGTGTGTGTGTGTGGAGGCGTGGTGTTTACTGATCTACCTGCAGTTTTTCCCTCCACTTCACTTCACTCACAGCTTCTGTCGCAGCAGAGATGAGCGGACGAGTCGGAGACTTGAGCCCCAAACAGGCTGAAACATTAACGGAGGTAAACTTGTTATTAATCGATATTGATCCTGTGATTCATCACTCATCGTCGATCGTCGATCGTCTCAGAGACCTCGGGGTGTTTTGTTCTGGTCGTCTCTACGGTTTCTTTTGTTGTGGTTTCACAGGGATCCTATGGTAACTCCAGCTGACTGCTGAGAGCTCATTGTGACATTAATCTTATTTTAACGACACATTCTTACCTCTGTTGTACATTTACTGCACTTAAACACACTTTGAGGTACTTGTACTTTTTACATTTTATTCTACTTTGTACTTTACATTTCAGGATGAGATATTGTACGTTTTATCCAACTACTAGACTTATTTAACAGGTATAGTTATGGCTACTTGTCAGATTGTTAAAAGTTGATCATTTGGTTTATAAAATGTCAGAATTTGGTAAATTCCCTTTTGTGATTTTCATGAAATTGTCAAACTATTTCTTGCATTTGTCGTCTTTACACACAAGTATTTGTACAGATTAAATAAACAACATGATAATCAGCTTTAGAGGTGCTGGTAGCTGGATTTTGTTACCAGTAGTCGGAGCTATGCTAGCTGTTTCCCCCCGTTTCCAGTCTCTATGCTAAGCTAAGCTAACAAGAGAGTGGTATCAATCATCTCATCTAACTCTGTCAAACTATTCCTTAAATAATAAAAGCAGCTTTCTTCAACGTATGATTGAGGTTTTTTTTTGCTCCATTTGGTTCTCCTCCTCCAGTTCCGGGGGAGGATCCAGGACGTCCTCCCCGACCTGCCGGCTCAACACGACCACTACCTCCTCCGCTGGCTCAGAGGTGAGACTTCTGTTCCTCTGTGCGGGTTCAAGGTGACTCCTTTAATCAAAGATAAAGAACAGAGAACACAGAACACAGAGCGGAACAGCCAAACAATTATAAAACACACCGGACTAAATATGTGTTCAGTTTAAAGTCAACGTGAGTTATTTACACAACACTCAGTGTACCCTCTTATTTAATATACGTATTCTAATGAGTCACCAGTGGTGGAAAGTACTGCACTTTAGAACAAGTTTCAGGTACTTGTACTTTACTGGAGTATTTCCATTGTATGCTACTTTTATACTTCTACTCAACTACATTTAGCTGACAGCTTTAGTTACTTTACAGTTTGACATTTTACATTAAATAAGATATTATGAACGCATTGTTAAAGATTATAACTTTCTACAATAAAGATTGTTTTATTTATATTTCGAGGCCCAAAGATGTCAAATTAAAAACAAAGATTAAAGAAAACTCTAAAGAATTAATATATATATTTATGTACCAGAGCTGAGCTGCTTCTTCTTCTCTCCCATTAATCGTCTCTGGACCCCTCAGGTTTATCTGGCGACCCTTTGGAGGGCCCCGACCCCTATGTTGGGAACCACTGGACTAAACTAGCTGACTGTATTTATAATAATATAAACACAGAATACATTATGTTCTGTAGAATACATTATCCTACACAATGAGTACTTTAAGGCTGATACTTTAAGTTCTATTAGCCGATAATACTTCTGTAAAGTTTAGAGTTTTATTGTGACGAAGTATTTTTTAAGTAGAGACGCTACAGGTGACTAAGATAAAACAATAACTAATACATATCTTCATGAAACTCCTCCAGTTGATTACTGACATTAATCTGAAACATTTAGAATAAACACAGTCAATACACAGCCGGAGGAAAGCGTTTCTCTCAGTCAGGTGGATACTTTACTCAAGTAAAAGTACCAATGAAACTGTTTAAAAATACTCCAGTACATGTAAACGTCCTGCATTACAGGCGTGTTGGCCACTTCTCCATAAAACCAGTCTTCACAGTTCAGTGTTTGATTACAGAGAATCTAAAAAGATGCATTTAGCCTTCATTAAAGGGGATTAATTGCCGGATGTTTTGAGCCAGGTGTTCCTAATAAACTGAGAATTACTTGATTATTAAAGGAGTTCTTCGGCATTTTGGGAAATATGCTATTCATTTTTTATACTTGCCAAGATTTCTTTGTTCAGATCTATACCACCCATGTCTGTATGCTAAATATGAAAGCTACAGCCTGCAGACGGTTAGCTTAGCTTAGCATAAAGACTGGAAACGGGGGCGAACAACTAGCCTGGCTGTGTCTAAAGTTACAAAGGTGACTGTGCGAGGTTTAGAAAAAACACTGCTGTCTTTGTCACACTTTTGTGTTCACGTTTTACAAACAAGATATTAGTTAGTGGAAGACAGTAAGCTAGCTGTTTCCCACTGTTCCCAGTCTTTGTGCTAAGCTAAGCTAACCATCTCCTGTCTGCAGCTTCTTATTTAACACACAGACATGTGTGGTATTAATCTTCTTGTCTAATTCTCAGCAAGAAAGCAAAACAGCCTATTTCCCAAACTGTCAAACTGTTAAAGCGAGACAATAACTAACTTTTGCTGAACATCTTGTGGTTCAGGTCTTCATCACAACTTAAAACCAACAGCTAAGCATTGATTTCAATTACAGAGAATCGTTTTGACAATCTAAAAAGCTGCATTTAGCCTTTATTAAGGAGGATTTATTCCTTGAAAGCGAAGATAAATGTCGTCCTTGTCCTGGTTATTCAGTAATTTATAACAGTCCTCCCTCTGACCTTGTGGACATGAAACGTATAGTATTTACTCAGCCAGGAGGGTTTGATCTGCCTTCAGCTCAATAGTCTTATCCGACAGTAAATGTTTGCTTTACGCTGAACAAAACTCAACCTCAGAAAAGCTGCAGAGATTTTGAACAGAATGTACTTTCCCCCTCCTTTAAAGTCTAAACCCGGCTTCTCAAATACAATAAGTGGAGATATATACGATCTGATGAGTACAAATTAAATGAGCTGCTCCGTCTCCATACAGACGAGTTCCTCTCATTTCTCTTTTCATCTCGTCGCTCGCCTGCTGAGCTGGACGTCTGTGCAGCACGTCGTGTTAGTTTACTGGTCCAGAGTTCAGATCTGAGGACTCTGGGACGGTCGATCAATATTTGCATCGGCTGCGGACAATTTTACTTACTTGACTTTTAAATATAGAGTATTGAACCGGTTTTCTATTTTGTAAGCTGGTGCAACATTTATAAATCAGTGATGATCAGAGAAGGAATAATAGTGCTTTGTGTTTTATGTTTCACATGTCGGACAAATACATACATCTTTTGTCTCCTCTGTCAAATGTACTCAAGTACCCTTTATGGATACTAATGTGTTTATTTAAACTTACTTAAAGTACTTAAGTACAACATTGAGGTAGATGTAAAGTATCTAAGTAGTTTTCTGCTACTTTATACTTCTACTGTACTACATCTCAGAGGTACATATTGTACTTTTTACTGTACTACATCTCAGAGGTACATATTGTAATATTGTGTTAAGTGGCATGAGAAGAAAATACTCTAGTGCACTCTACTATACTCTAGTTTATATATATATATATATATACCTCAAATGTGTCCTTAAAGTACAGTACTTTGGTAAATGCTGCTTAATTTCTCTACTTTTATAATCAGTCTTTGTTTCTGTCTTTTTGCAGCTCGTAGCTTCAATGTGCAGAAAGCTGAAGTCATGATCAGGAAGGTGAGCTCGTCTTTAAAACACGTTCATCGGGGATGTTGTTTCTACTGAACGGCTGCAGGATGGTGCTGGTTATAACCTCTCTTTGTCTCTTTGTCTCTGTCTCTTTGTCTCTCTGTCTCTTTGTCTCTCTGTGTCTCTGTCTCTTTGTGTCTCTGCAGCACCTGGAGTTCAGGAAGAAGATGAACGTGGACTCCATCATATCTGACTGGAAACCTCCAGAGGTGAAGACGCTCACTAATTTACAGATATTTATTGATCGAGTCGGGTTTTACTCCAGAAATTATTTTGGATTAAATGTAGATGTCTTATTGAAACTTAAATTATTTTATAGTTTTATATATATTTATTTTTGAGTACGTGTCGGGGGGGATGTAATGATGACGGTATAAGTTCTTCTTCAGGTGATTGAGCAGTACGTGTCGGGGGGGATGTGTGGATTCGACAGAGAGGGGAGCCCCATCTGGTATGATGTCATCGGTCCTCTGGACCCTAAAGGTCTGTTGCTATCGGCGACCAAACAGGACTTCATGAAGTTGAAGATCAGACACACAGAGATGCTGCATCAGGAGTGTAGGAGGCAGTCTGAGAAGGTCTGTGTCCTCTCTACTCTTCTTTTATGTCAGCTTGTCTCCTCTCCTCTTCTCCTTTCATCTCCTCTCATTGTCTCTCCTCTTGTTTCTCTTATCTTGTTTGTATTTCTCTGCTATTGTGTCAACTTGTCTCCTCTCCTCTCTCCCCCCCAACCTCCTCCCTCTCTCCTCCCCTCCTCCCTATCTCCTCTCCTCCCCTCCCCTCTCCTCCCCTCCTCCTCTCCTCCCCTCACCTCTCCTCCCCTCCTCCTCTCCTCCCCTCACCTCCTCCCCTCCTCCCTCTCTCCTCTCCTCTCCTCCCCTCCTCCTCTCCTCCTCTCCTCCCCTCACCTCCTCCTCTCCTCCCCTCCTCCCTCTCTCCTCTCCTCTCCTCCCCTCCTCCCTCTCTCCTCTCCTCTCCTCCTCTCCTCTCCTCCTCTCCTCTCCTCCCCTCCTCCCCTCACCTCCTCCCCTCCTCCCCTCCTCCCTCTGTGTCTCAGTTGGGTCAGAACATTGAGGCGATCTCTCTGATCTCCGACTGTGAAGGACTCGGACTGAAACACGTGTGGAAACCTGCGATAGAGACGTATGGAGAGGTTAGAGAGCTGAAGTCACATCACAATCACCACGTTTCACCACATTAAATATCATATAAACGTTATGTATGTATATATATGTGTGTATATATATATAAATGCTGCTCTCCTGTGCTGTAGATCCTCACCATGTTTGAAGAGAACTATCCAGAGGGGCTGAAGAGAGTGTTTCTAATCAAAGGTGCTTCATCTTGTGACTGTCTCATTGTGTTCACTATGTTTTGTGTTTTTGATCTTCAGTTTGTGTCTTTGTGTCTTTGCTGCAGCTCCCAAAATGTTTCCCATGGCCTACAACCTCATCAAACACTTCCTGTGTGAGGAAACACGCCGCAAGATCATCGTTTTAGGAAGTAAGACGAGTGAACAATAAGAATAAAGGCTGCACATCATCTTAGCTTAGCATGTTAGCATGCTAATGTTGCACACTGTAAAGATACTCTGTTACAAGTAAAAATACTATATTACAAGTTAAAGTACTAGTACTACACAGTACAAAAATACTGTCAAATGTTCCTTCAGTTAAAGTGTCAGTCGAATCAGTAGAATGTGGTTAAAGTATTCAAACTGTGAATGTTCTACTATTTATACTTTCTACTAGTATTACTCATACATTAATGTAAACAGATTTTTACTTTAGTTGGTTGAGCTGGAGCTCATTTTAAACGATTAACTAATAATTATTTTCATTATGGATTCATCTGCTGATTATTTTCTCCATTAATCGATCGTCATTAACTAATTGATTACCTTCCTGTGTTTGTAGGTAACTGGCAGGAGGTGCTGCGTAAACACATCGACCCGGAGCAGCTACCTGTGGTCTACGGAGGAACCCTGACCGACCCGGACGGAGACCCTCGCTGCAGAACCATGGTGAGAGAGGAGAGCAGGGGGAGAGAGGAGAGCAAGGGGAGAGAGGAGAGCAGGGGGAGAGAGGAGAACAGGGGGAGAGAGGAGAGCAGGGGGAGAGAGGAGAGCAAGGGGAGAGAGGAGAGCAAGGGGAGAGAGGAGAGCAGGGGGAGAGAGGAGAGCAGGGGGGGAGAGGAGAGCAGGGGGAGAGAGGAGAGCAGGGTGAGAGAGGAGAGCAGGGGGAGAGAGGAGAGCAAGGGGAGAGAGGAGAGCAGGGGGAGAGAGGAGAGCAGGGGGGGAGAGGAGAGCAGGGGGAGAGAGGAGAACAGGGGAGAGAGGTGAGCAGGGGGAGAGAGGAGAGCAGGGGGAGAGAGGAGAGCAGGGGGAGAGAGGAGAGCAAGGGGAGAGAGGAGAGCAAGGGGAGAGAGGAGAGCAGGGGGAGAGAGGGGAGCAGGGGGAGAGAGGAGAGCAGGGGGAGAGAGGAGAACAGGGGAGAGAGGTGAGCAGGGGGAGAGAGGAGAGCAGGGGGAGAGAGGAGAGCAGGGGGAGAGAGGAGAGCAAGGGGAGAGAGGAGAGCAAGGGGAGAGAGGAGAGCAGGGGGAGAGAGGGGAGCAGGGGGAGAGAGGAGAGCAGGGGGAGAGAGGAGAGCAGGGTGAGAGAGGAGAACAGGGGGAGAGAGGAGAACGGGGAGAGAGGAGAACAGGGGGAGAGAGGAGAGCAGGGTGAGAGAGGAGAACAGGGGGAGAGAGGAGAACGGGGAGAGAGGAGAGCAGGGGGAGAGAGGAGAGCAGGGGGAGAGAGGAGAACAGGGGGAGAGAGGAGAGCAGGGGGAGAGAGGAGAACAGGGGGAGAGAGGAGAGCAGGGGGAGAGAGGAGAACAGGGGGAGAGAGGAGAACGGGGAGAGAGGAGAACAGGGGGAGAGAGGAGAGCAGGGTGAGAGAGGAGAACAGGGGGAGAGAGGAGAACGGGGAGAGAGGAGAACAGGGGGAGAGAGGAGAGCAAGGGGGAGAGAGGAGAGCAGGGGGAGAGAGGAGAACAGGGGGAGAGAGGAGAGCAGGGGGAGAGAGGAGAGCAGGGGGAGAGAGGAGAGCAGGGGGAGAGAGGAGAACAGGGGGAGAGAGGAGAGCAGGGGGAGAGAGGAGAGCAGGGGGAGAGAGGAGAACAGGGGGAGAGAGGAGAACAGGAGAGAGAGGTGAGCAGGGGGAGTGAGGAGAGCAGGGGGAGAGAGGAGAACAGGGGGAGAGAGGAGAGCAGGGGGAGAGAGGAGAACAGGGGGAGTGAGGAGAGCAGGGTGAGAGAGGAGAGCAGGGGGAGAGAGGAGAACAGGGGGAGAGAGGAGAGTCTTTCTAAATGACCGGGACTGAACCGGTGGATGTTTCCGTTGCAGATAAAGTACGGTGGTACGGTTCCCCGGTCGTACTACGTCCAGGACTCGTTGAAGGTTCAGTACGACAACAGTGTGACCGTCAGCCGGGGATCCGACTTCCAGCTGGAGTTTGATGTTTCAGCAGCCAGCAGCCTTCTGAGGTACAACACAAGTATTTAAACTTTCAGCAGCCTTCTGAGGTACAACACAAGTATTTAAACTTTCAGCAGCCTTCTGAGGTACAACACAAGTATTTAAACCTTCAGCAGCCTTCTGAGGTACAACACAAGTATTTAAACCTTCAGCAGCCTTCTGAGGTACAACACAAGTATTTAAACCTTTAGCAGCTGAACAGAACATACTTTGTTTTATCAGCTTCACATGAATCTTCTTAATTGTATGAGAATCACTTACAAACACGCTTACATGCATATATATGCACATGCATAATACTTGCATATTAAACAGTAAAGAAATAAAATAAAACAAGCTACAGTACTGATTGTGTGAATAAACATGGTGGCTAGTTTGTTTATTTTTGCAGATACAGCAGTTACAATATACAGTTGGATAATTACATCAGATGCTATCGGTTTCCTCCCAGGTGTCAGTTTGCCAGTGACGGAGCAGATATCGGGTTCGGCGTGTACCGACGGACCAAAGAGGGCGGCGGTCAGAAGGTGTCTGAGATGCTTCAGGTTCTGCCCAGCGAACGCTACAACGCTCACCTGGTCCCTGAAGACCGCCGCCTCACCTGCCCCGAGCCCGGCGTCTGTGAGTCCTACTGAGTCACTACTAGAGAGGTTGTTAGATTAAAGAGCTGAAAACATGAAGGCAAGAAAGCTTTATCTAAAGGGCCAGTGTGTGAGATGTGGCGCCATCTAGTGGTGAGCTTGTAGAATGCAACCAACTGAAACTTCTCCCGTGTGCCAAAATCAGAATGTCCTCCATATGGAGATAGAAACGCTTTATTCTGGGCCAACGGTGGACCGGCCTCTGCTGGAGGATCTGGGTCTGTCCGCGGTGGACCGGTCTCTACTAGAGGATCTGGGTCTGAGCTGAAGGAGTTTCTGGTGAACCTGCATGATGTCTTCTGGTTTCACCAGAATCCGACCCGGTGGCTCCGATGACGAGCTTTAAGAATAACGCTATAGAAACAGACCATCTTCTCTCTGATGGTCTCTTTACTGATGGAGGTCTGATAGAGGATCAGGACTACACTGAGACTGGTTCAGGACCAGTTAAGCTCCTCACAGTAACTTTAACTAACTCTAGTTTCCTTCTTCTTCTGCAGACGTGCTGTGTTTTGATAACAGCTACAGCTTCCTGCAGTCTAAGAAGGTGAGCTACAAAGTCGAGGTTCTTCCTCCTCCGGACGGACAGATGCCGAGTCCTCACAGCCGAGGAGACCGGAGGCTGCAGTGACCGACAGCTCGGATCCACGAGTGACGGAGTTCACGGAGTATCACCGACCACTGACGGCGAAACCAATGCTTTTACATCAGGGCTGCATCAACCCTCTTTGACTCCAGTCTGAACGTTGTGTTTGTATCAGTTCAGTACTTGTAATCAGCCGGTGGTAACTTGATTAAATAGTGTTTCTTTTTGTAAAGCATTTAGCAGCTAAAGAGACACATGCTTCCCTCAGGAGTTCATAGATTGTCATGGCAACAATATTAAATAATAGGCGCTTTAAAATGCAAATTAGAAACCGACGTTCTTCAGGAGAAATCAACCAGAAGGGATCAGGTTTCTAGAGTCCTCGACCCTGATAATGGACACCAGGTTTATGTGATGTCACGGTGTACTCACACACCCGGGAGTACACCGTGACATCACCGTGACATCACCGCAGCGAGGCCACAACGAGACTCTCTGCAGGTGTTGAGTTGCTCTTTAAAGCGTATCGCTGAACAGGTTTAAGTTTACAATCGGTTACACACATTTCTCTCTACTTGAGTTCACTTTAAAAACACTTGAAACACGTCTCAGGATCGACTGTCGTACCAGAACACTGACGACGTGTTTTCACTGTTTGAAGTCCAATAGGCGCTGATTGTGCTGCTTTATATTCCTAAACTACGGTCATTCTAGTTATGGATGGATTAATGAACGGGCCTACCTGAGGGCCAAAGCATCAGGGGCCCCCTGGCCCTCGCCTACAAAATGTCACTCAAAGAGACGCGTCTCAACCAGATAGAGACTCAACATGACCACGAAGAGACCAAAACAACCAATAAGAGACACAGACAGACCACGAAGAGACACAAAAAGACGACAAGGAGACACAAAAAGACTACAGAGACACCGAAACAACCTCAAAAAGACACTAAATGACACTTAAATCGACAATAAAGAGACACAAAAAGACTACAAAGACACCAAAATAACCACAAAGAGATCAAAGCAACTATTAAAAGGGGCATACCAACGAAGAAGAACGACGTCACTGAAGAGACGAAAGGAGCAAAGTTACGTTCGTCCATAGATCTCTGCGTCATAATTAAACATTTATTCTGCTCGTAACTGTTTAAATCTATTATTGTTATGTAATGTGTTGAAATGAAGGATGTTTTTATGATGAATCTAAATATTGAAAAACAACTTGAAGTCGTTACGATGACGGGATTTACTAAATATATTTTTTTAATTTATGACGAATCTTCTGCTAAGTTTAATTTGTGTATTTCTTGTAATAAAAGCAGAACTTGTGTATTGAAGAGAAACTGATGGTATTTAATATTCTAATCTCAAACATGATTGCAAACTACAACCCCAATAATTCACATTTAATTTCTGCCTGACGATTATTATCTTCATTCAATTTTAATTATATATATAAATTATTATTATTTAATTATATTCTTCCAAAATGTTGAACCACTATAAAATATGTGTAATTAGTATTCACTAATCAGTGACGATGAGTGGATGTGTAACATTTCTTTGTGTAAACATAACTATTTTTACAGTAATTTCACACAGAATCACTTGAGCGGGTTTGACCAGCAGGTGGCAGTGAGAGATGCTGTTACATAACTGTCACTAAATATTAGGACCTAATGATAAAGATGGTGAAGAAATATTAAAATAAGAGTTTAATGCAGTGATTTAAAGTTCAAATACTTAAAAAGGTAAAAGGTCTATTTGAGCGACACTCATTTAATTAAAAGTACCATTAAGACAGTTATTATTAGTAGTATTAGTATTGTATTATCATAATACGACTTTTAATCATTATTACACCAATAATAATATCTGTCATATAATAACATTTGCATTGTGTTGTACTTTGTTATTATTATTATTATTATAATGTTATTAATGTACAGACAGATGAAGTCCCAGCTGTGCAACCCTAATTTAATTAAAATGAACATGAATTATGAAGGAAGTTATTATTTGTATCTTCATTCGTCTTTTTATTATTATTCCTATTATTATATTATTATATAGAGTTATTATTACATGATTATTATAGAGTTATTATTACATGATTATTAGTATTATTATTATTATCATTGACATATGAAGTCCCAGCTGAGCTGCCCTATTGTAGTTAAAAGTCACACGCATTCTTAAGGCGGTTATTATTGAATATATTATCATTATTACATTATTAGTATTATTGTAGAGACAGATGAAGTCCCAGCTGCAGAGCAGGCCTGGCTCGGTGCCAGAGGGGTGCGGGATGGTGCAGGATGGGGGGGGGGGGGGTGCACAGCTGACATGTGCCGTTACATTACATAACAGCATCTCCATCCGCGGTGTGCCGCATTGCCCCGAGAGACAGTAACAGTGTGTGTGTGGGGGGGGGGGGGGGGGGGGGGGGGTGCAGGGTGAAGCAGGGTGCATCATGCATAATTTGGGGATGTTTAGCTGCTGCAGAAATAAACAGATAAACAAAGATGACGAGTGAGAGAGGAGGAGGAGGAGGAGGAGGAGGAGGAGGAGGAGGAGGAGGAGGAGGAGGAGGAGGAGGAGGAGGAGGAGGAGGAGAGTTTGTTTATTAGCTCTACCTGTCGCTGTCCGGTAGGCGGTGATAACGTGTGTGTGTGAGTGACGGGCCGGCGGGGGGGGGCGGAGCCGCTCGGACATGAGTAAATGACGTCAGCCCCCGGGTCGCCGAGCAGTGAAACAAACATGGCGACAGAATGGAGCGGGCAGCAGGGTTACATTCTCGCCGTCATTATCTTCCTGTGGAGCGCGGTTGGCGGACGCACGGAGACGGCGGCGGCCGCTGCAGCGGCGTCCGGCGGCAGGAGCGGAGGCAGCGGAGGCGGCGGACAGGTGCTCGGCATGCGGCTGGAGAGGAGCGACAAGCCGTCCGGCACCAATGACGACGGTGTCATCCAGGTGACCGAGGAGAGCACCGTGCAGCTCCGGTTTTACGGGGTGCAGCTCCACTCGGGCGCCTGGACGCAGATCCGCTTCACGGAGCTCACGGACGGCGGCGAGGAAGAGGAGGAGGAGGAGGCGGTGGCTGTGGCGGCTGCGAGGGGCGGCAGCGGCATGATGGAGGAACCGGACAGGACCTGCGCCGACTTCACGAAGGACATCAGCGTGGGGACCTTCATGAACGTGAGCGGCCGAGGCACGTCCGGTGTGCTCACCGTGCGCGTTAAGCCGCTCCGCAAGAGCGAGCCGCAGAAGGAGTACGCCCTGTGCACGCGCCACGCCGACGGGAGCAGGTGGGTGCTGCTGGACGACAGCGACGGCCGGCTGCTGGTGCTGGAGGAGAAGAAGTCCATGCTGCCCATGTGGCTGCAGCTCATCGTCATCTGCTGCCTGCTGGTGCTCTCCGGCATGTTCAGCGGGCTGAACCTGGGCCTGATGGCTCTGGACCCGATGGAGCTGCGCATCGTGCAGAGCTGCGGCACCGACAAGGAGAGGAGTGACGCCCGGAAGATCGAGCCCATCCGCAGCAAAGGGAACTACCTCCTCTGCTCCTTGTTGCTGGGGAACGTCCTGGTGAACACCACCCTCACCATCCTCCTGGACGACATGATCGGGTCCGGTTTGGGCGCCGTGGTGGCCTCCACCATCGGCATCGTGATCTTCGGGGAGATCGTGCCCCAGGCGCTGTGCTCGCGCCACGGCCTGTCGGTGGGCGCCAACACCATCATGGTGACCAAGTTCTTCATGTTCCTCACCTTCCCGGTGTCCTTCCCCGTCAGCAAGCTGCTGGACGTGCTGCTGGGCCAGGAGATCGGCACCGTGTACAACCGGGAGAAGCTGGTGGAGATGCTGAAGGTGACGGAGCCCTACAACGACCTGGTGAAGGAGGAGATGAACATGATCCAGGGCGCCCTGGAGCTCCGCACCAAGACCGTGGAGGACATCATGACGCCCGTGGGCGACTGCTTCATGATCCAGGCCGACGCCGTGCTGGACTTCAACACCATGTCGGTGATCATGGAGAGCGGCTACACGAGGATCCCCGTGTACGACGACGAGCGCTCCAACATCGTGGACGTCCTGTACGTCAAGGACCTGGCCTTCGTGGACCCGGACGACTGCACCACCCTGAAGACCATCACCAAGTTCTACAACCACCCGGTGCACTTTGTGTTCCACGACACCAAGCTGGACGCCATGCTGGAGGAGTTCAAGAAAGGTGTGTGTGTGTGAGTGTGTGTGTGTGTGTCATCATATAACAGCTGTTTCAGCTCCTCTCTGGGTTTTGTTTGTTTCTAGCCTGCAGCCATCTTTGCATCCACACAAACAACTTCCTGTCCAATCACAATCCGTGTGTATCGATCAGATCTATTGATGGCTGGAACATCACAGCCTCCATGTTTCACACAACATGTGATGCAACAAATACCCAGAACACATTTCATCACACCGTGGTCCTGATGAGACAGGAAGCTGTCCTTCATCGTCACCTTCATCATCCTCATCTCTGTTTATGTTTAAAAGGTCTGTGAGTAGTTTTACTAGACACAAGTATACCAATATTTATTGTGTCTTTACAAACTTGTACTTTACTTTATACTTCTACATCTCAGAGGTACTTATTGTACTTTTTACTACATCTCAGAGGTACATATTGTACTTTTTACTACATCTCAGAGGTAAATATGGTACTTTTTTTTTTTTAAACTTCCATCTTCACAGGAAACTACTTTGTTAGTTTTAACGGTCTCCTCGCTAAGAGACCATGATTTACATAAAGTAACCCGCTAAACTGTTAGCCTCTGTGAGAGCTGGTGTCCATGTTACCGGTGCTTTTTAACCACATGAACACACATACACATACACATACACATACACATACACATACACATACACATACACATACACACACACATACACACACACACACACACACATATATACACCTATATATATGTGTGTGTGTGTGTGTGTGTGTGTGTGTGTGTGTGTGTGTGTGTGATATACTGTATATGTTGATATATATCCACATACGTGTACATATATGTGTGTATATATATTTGTGTGTATGTATATAGTATATATGTGTGTATATATATATATATATATATTTATATACAATTTAGTGAGCGGGTTACTTTATGCAGGAATTTCAAAGGACAAAGATCAGGCCGGTGGAATATCAAAATTTTCCTCAGAAATATAATAAAATGACAAAGCAAAAAGGAAAACGTTTATACGACTAACATAACAATAAATAAATAAACAAAAGAACGACCCATCCCCCGCTGAAGGCAGCAGTAGTTATTACTTCAACACATCTGGATGTTATCTGGCCTCGCGTATATAAAGTTCTGCACGTTCACGTTGGGACGTTGCATCACAGCCGGGTGGTGTTTCATCGATTGGCTGCTCGGAGCTCCGTCTGTTTATCCTCCGTCAGCGCTGCAGCTTCAGTCGGAGCAGCTAATCAGTGGAATCCGCTGCTGATGGGATCAAACTGTGCACGTTCAGGCGCACCGGATTAGTGCGGGAAATCTCAGCGCTGATATCCACACCTCGGAAAAACAAAGCCGGGCGTCGCAACAATGAAGCGGCCGCTAAGCTTGTGATGATGATGATGATGATGATGATGATGAAGCTATTTTTAAGATATCGGATGTTTTCTGTAAACACGACACGTTAAACTTTATTGTTTTATCAGATTTATAAAGATATTATTCTGAATTTATAGCGCTTTTATTATCATTAATTCATCACAAATCAGATCATCTATCATTGTTTCAAACGTCACAGAGGATGAATTATGTATTAATATCTAGAGCCTGAATCCCAACAGTAGACGGAGTTATTGATCGTGTAAATGTTTAGAGGCCGAAATAAATCACAATCATTGATCAGCCTCAGAGATTCATACGTCATCTGATCAGTGAGAGGAACACTTCACAGTTACTACATTTGTTATTATGAATCATTAAAGTACCAGAAACGCTCCTTTAAAGTCAAGCAGTCTGTGACATTGATGGTTTTTACGACGACCATCACTGTTGTTGACGACGTGGCGACTTCTGGAGCGAGTGCTGCTTTCATTGGAAAGGATTTAACAAAGCTGAGCTGCGTTTTTAAGTTGTATGATTTTGCTAGTTTCTCAATATTACCAACCCGTCCTTTAAACTGGTAGAGTGCTCTCAGGACTAGTTCAGGTTTCCTTCAGGTGTGTCTCTTTCTCCCCACAGTCAACATGGCGGCAAAGCCGACAAAGAAACGTTTACTTATTCATCTCGTATCGTGACGAATTTTAGGATTTATAAGTTATCGGGTATGGAATTAATCTGCAGATGCTCCGCTTGTAAATGAGACTGTTGATCGTTAAGAGGAGTGAGGAGTCAGTGAATGTGTTTAAAGGATAAATGTTCTACTGATGGGTCCAGTAGTTTGTGAGATGAGCTGTTTTCAAAGCTTCATGTGTTAAAGCTGCATTCTCTCTGCTGTCCACCAGGGGGCGACTCCTCTGGTTGTATAGAAGTCTATGAGAAAATGACTCTACTTCTCTCTTGATTTATTACCTCAGTAAACATTGTAAACATGAGTTTATGGTCTCAATCTCTAGTTTCAAGTCTTCTTCAATACAGCATGATGTTCATTTAGTACATTATGGTCCATTTAGAGTCAAACAGACCATAAAGCAGGGGATGCTTTAGGGGCGGGGCTTACAGTGATTGACAGGTCTCTCCCAGAGACGTATACGGCTGCTGCTCTTGGTGTTCCCGTCCTCCTGTTCACAGTCTTTACTGGTGAAGTTAGTGAACATGAGTCTGTCTTTAATGAGGAGAGGATTAATCCGCTCTCCCTCCTCGTTATCTCTGCTTTGGCAGGTCCTCCAGCTCTTTTCTCTGCAAAGCTCTTAGTCCAGTCTGGAGCTAAATTAAGCCGTCAGTCTGTCCTCGTGGGATAAAATCCACCAACAGATCGAACAGCAGCCTCCGAAATACAAAAAGTAACAACAACACTTGTATTGAGCTGAATGTGTGTTTGAAGGCTGCACTTTAAAGCCGTCATACTTCTCTTCTGACAGCTCAAACCGTCCATACATCCTGTTAGTAACCTTCTCTCCCTCTCTCTCTCTCTCTGTCTCTGTATCTCTCTCTCTCTCTCTCCCTCTCTCTCTCAGGTAAATCCCACCTGGCCATCGTCCAGAAGGTGAACAACGAGGGGGAGGGGGATCCGTTCTACGAGGTGCTGGGATTGGTGACGTTAGAGGACGTCATCGAGGAGATCATCAAGTCAGAGATCCTGGATGAGTCCGACCTTTACAGTGAGTCAGCAGATGCAGACGTCGCACACACACCCACACACACACACACACACACACACACACACACACACACACACACACACACACACACTTGACGGTAAACACTCCTGACATCATCCACAAATAGAAGCTGGAGTTTTCTTTTATCTGCGTTTCTGCACAGTTTGCACACAGCAGCACAAACATATTTACACAATAAGACTTTTTAATAATAATCATCAGTAATGTGGACATAATGTGTGAAAAGGAAAATAATAGAACATCTGGTGAACATCGGCATTCGAGTTACTGCCCTACAATGTTTTAATCATTCTCTGTCAACATGGACAACTGCTCCTCTCAACCAGCCCCCCTGACCTGTGGGGTACCGCAGGGGTCCATTTTGGGCCCACTGCTGTTCTCACTGTACATGCTGCCTCTTGGATCCATTTTCCAGAAACATAACATTTCTTATCACCTCTATACATTCAAATATACCTTCCCCTCAAACTTAATGTCTCTCGCTACATGTTCTATGTCTCAACGAAGGTAAAACAGAGATCATGGTAATCAATCCCTCTCGCCTTTCAGCTGCTATACCGGACAGTCCCTCGTTGTGTCTTGGCCCCATGACAACCCACTGCAAATCCCATGTAAAACATCTGGGTGTGATTTTGGACTCATCTTTTATATTGGACCTCCGAGTTGCGTCCGTGGTCAAAGTCAGCTTCTTTCAGCGAAGACTCTTCGCTGAAGTCAAAGCCTTTCTATCGTCAAAAGACCTGGAGAACGTTATTCATGCTTTCATCACCTCCAGGCTGGACTACTGTAATTCTTTGTATGCTGGAATCGGCAAAAAACTTCTATCACAACTTCAGTTGGTGCAGAACTCTGCAGCGAGACTTTTAACTGTGACACGCAGGCGTGAACACATTTCACCGATCTTACAATCCCTTCATTGGCTACCTGTCGAGTACAGAATTCATTTTAAAATGTTATTAGTTTTTAAGTGTACGTCATGAAAACAATATATATATATGTATGTATATACACATATATATATGTACATATATATGTGTGTATTTGTATATATATATATACACACAGTGGCACTCTTACTTTAGTAAAAGTACTAATACTACAGTGTAGAAATACACTGTCCTGCATAAAAAATCGTACATATATATATATGTATATATTTACGTGTATGTATATGTATATACAGTATATTTATATATATATGTACATATGTATGTATTTATATATATATGTGTATATATGTATTTATATATGTGTATATTTATAAATACAATGTAATTACACTCTACTATGTATTGAATGTTCTTATACTACAGTATGTTCATACAGTACATATCTATTGTATTCATACCTTCATTCTACTTTGTATTCTGTACATTTGGCTGCGTTTCATGTCTTCGTCTCTCTGCAGCCGACAACAGGAACAGGAAGAAGGTCGACCCGAACAAGAACAAACCCGACTTCTCGGTCTTCAAGCAGGACGGAGACAGTAAAGTGAAGATCTCTCCTCAGCTCATGCTGGCGGCGCATCGCTTCCTGGCGACGGGTGAGCTGTGATGTCACGATGTGACCTCGGTGTGACGCTCTGGTCCAGATAGTCTCTCGTGTTTATATCACGTTTTAATGTTTAATACACAAATATGTTCCGTTTAGTTTGTAATCAACACAAGCAGCACAACTATCCAACAATACAACACAATATACATGAGTTCTATTACGTTTATTCCACTAGAAATAAATAAATACAAATAATTATAAAGATTATAATAATAGTGTGCATGAGTAATCATCTAAACATCTAAATATATATTTTAGAATTAATTACAAAATCTAAATATTTGTATTATTAATATGATTGTTTTTTTAATTGTTTATATTTGATTTTATAAAATATTTATTATTTATTATTTTCTTTTTAAATAAAATGTATATATTTATTTGTATATAATGTTGTATAAAGAATACGTGTTATTGAACTGATCTGTGTACTCTGATAGTTTCTCCTCTTACAAAGTAAAACAATCTGCTTTATAAAGTACACACCTGATCTCCCCTACCTGTCTCTCCCCCCTCCCCCCCCCCCCTTGGTGTCCCCCCTCCCCCCAGAGGTGAGTCTGTTCAGCCCGTTCCAGATCAAAGAGAAGGTCTTGTTGAGGGTCCTCAGACATCCGGACGTCATCCAGGAACTCAAGTTCAACGACAGCGACAAACGCTCAGCGCAGCACTTCCTGTATCAGAGAGGGAAACCTGTCGACTACTTCATCCTCGTACTGCAGGTACACACACACACACTCACACTCACACACACACACTCACACACAACACACACACGCACTCTCACACGCACTCACACACACACACACACACACACACACACACACACACACACACACACACGCACTCTCACACACTCATACACACACTCACACTCACAGAGACACAGACACACTCATACACACACACACACACACTCACACAGACACACGCACTCTTACACACACTCACACACACACACACACACAGACACATACACACAGACACACTCATACACACACACACACTCTCACATACACACTCACACACATACACACACACACTCTCACACACACTCACACACATACACGCACACACACACACACACACACACACATACATACAGCTACACACACACTCACACTCACACACACACAATATAAAATACAGACTAATTAGAATAAAGTATTTAAAGCCACACACACACAGATGAATGAACCTGTGTGTGTAATTAAAGACGTTGCGTCCTGAAGATGATGAAGATCAATGAGTGAAGATCAGAGAGCCGGCTGGTGAAGCGAGTCACCACGAGGTGAGATTACAGGACAACAGTTTAACGTGTCGGTGCGTCAGTCTGGATTAACTCACGAGGAGCTGAACTCACCGAACCTTTAAGACTCCCGACTTAAGACAAGTAACTGGATGTTATGTTAACTCCTTCATCAGGCAGAGAATTGTTCCAACACTGATATTAAATCATAAATATCATACTCGTTGAGATTGATCATCTTTAGATTAAGTGTGTTTTTATTTGTTAAACGACTCGTAGAGAGATGACGTGATGACGTGTTGATGTAACCAAACAGGAAGTCATCATCACTGGTTCCTCCAACAGCCAATCAGATCCCTCCATTTATATTCTGTGTTTTTAATTCTGTCAGTTATTTTATCAAATAATCGACGGATCGTTTGATCTCATGTCAGGAAATAATGGAAAGTTAAAATCTCTTCAACCTAAAGTGACTAAGAAACGAATGATTTAGTGAAATATCACGAGAGACAAAGACGTCTTTGTACGTGAGACGCTGGAATTAAGTCATATTTAGTATTTTCCCTTTAAAAACATGACTTCAATGGTTAATTAAATATCATAATAGTTGCACTTAAATCAGCTAATTGTATATAATTGTAACATTTTTAAATTCTAGATATTGTCTCTAATATTCAGCAGATTGTTGTTCTGAGGAACAAATGAAACGTCTCATTAAAGCTGTTGTTTTGTGTCGGGGGGGCTTCTGTCTGCACGACCGTCACTGATGATCCTCTTATATAAGGGGGGGGGGGTCACATGAGAGGGGGAGGAGGAGGAGGAGGAGGAGGAGGAGGAAGAAGACGTTCATCAACATATCAAACATGTTTATTTATTTAACATCTTTCAAACTAATTAAAGTTCAAAGTGTTTTATGAATGATTGAAGAGATGAAATCATATCAAATAATGAAGTACAACAAGTAATATAATGAATTACGGTGAAACAGTAAAACTTTAATTCAGTAAAATTAGAGCAAAATAAAAGCTGAAAACACATAAACACTATAACATCACACGTAATAATAAACAATAATGAAAACATCAAATTAAAATCCTGACTGAACAGAAGGTGTTTAGGTGTTTAGCTTCAGAACACTCAGATGTAGATTTCTCAGACTTCTTTATGAACTCCTCACACATGTCAACATGTTTTATCTGTGAACTATTCGTGACGATTGATCAATCATCTTCTCATGTCTGCACATTGTCCACGTATGCAGACTCCTAATGAAGTCTTATATATATGTTGGACACACACACACACACACACACACACACACACACACACACACACCTGCTCTGTCATACACGTCTCGTTTGAACTCATTGTGTGTTGGAGGCTTTGTTTCTTCAACACCTGAGGTGTGGATGAAGTGACTGCAGACACTCAGCATGTAACCTGAACACAGCTGCTCCTGTTCCACCACGCAGGTGTGTGTGTGTGTGTGTGTGTGTGTGTGTGTGTGTGTGTGTGTGTGTGTGTGTGTGTGAGGTAAAGAGACACCTAAAGCTGATGTAATATTCATAGGACGTCACAGTGTTTCTGTTACCGGCCACAGGAGACGACCACTCCTGACTGACTGACTCACACACACACGAGTGTAATACACACTGTAAGATAATGTGCTTATTAAACTAAATGTCCTGTGTGTGTGTGTGTGTGTGTGTGTGTGTGTGTGTTTCAGGGGAGAGTGGAGGTGGAAGCCGGAAATGAAAACATGAAGTTTGAAAGCGGACCGTTCTCTTACTACGGAGTCATGGCTCTGAGCTCACCGTCACTGGGTGAGACAACACACACACACACACACAGACACACACACAGACACACACACACACACAGACACACACACACACACACAGACACACACACACACAGACACACACAGACACACAGACACACACACACACACGCACACACAGACACACACACACACAGACACACACACAGACATATACACACACACACACAGTGATCATATATGATATGTGATCTCGCTGCACCGTGACAAACAAACAAAGTCTCATGTCATTAAAACAAGATATTTAGTTTTTTTGTCATTATTACTACATAACAGTAGTAGTACCACATTCAAAATACTACTACAAATACTACAAGTAAAAGTCTCCACATGTCTCCTCCTCTTCCTCCTCTTCCTCTTCCTCTTCCTCCTCTTCCTCTTCCTCTTCCTCCTCCTCCTCCTCTTCCTCCTCCTCCTCCTCCTCTTCCTCCTCTTCCTCTCTATCTGCTGATAAACTGCTGTGTGTACTTCATGTGTGTATTTTGCAGCTCAGTGTGTGTTTTTGTCTGATGACTAATTTCTCATCAACTGTTAACTGTTAAACATTAAAGGTTAATAATTAACGTTAACGTATGAATCAGAAGGTGTTGAACACTTGAACCACCAGAGAGCACTGCGGCTTTTGTTCTAATGATTTGAATAAATATTATTTAAGTTGACTTGGTCGAGTTCATCAGAATCAGATTCATTTAAACATGTGACTCTAAAATAACTCGCTTATCAAAGATGTTTCTTTATGTTTTGATTGTATAATAAAAGCTGAACGTATTGATTATTTAAAACTTTAAAACGTTGTAATCTACGGCCGTGTTTAGAGTATCGTTTATTTAAATAGTTAAACTCATATTACAACATTTAAATAAGTACGAAGATGTTTAGTCACAGAATGTTTCGTTGTAATTAATCGTTTTTGTTCCAACCAATCAGCTCACAGGCTCGTTAATTCTTCTTCTGTGGTCGAAGGAAATAAAACCTAAAGAGAATAAATACAAACAAATAAACCAGCTCCTCTTTCTCTGTCTCCTCCTCCCTCTCCTCTTCCTCCTCCTCTCTCAGCCGTCACTCCTCCTCTCTCCCCATCAGTGGCGTCTCCCCCTCCACGACGCCTCTCTCTTAAGAGGTTTTCTCTGTTCTCTCGTTTCCCAGGTAAACACTCGCATGGGCCAGAGGAGGGAGGGGGGAGGAGGGAGGAGGGAGGAGGGAGGGAGGGAGGGAGGGAGGGAGGGAAGGAAGGAGGGAGGGAAGGAAGGAGGGAGGGAGGGAAGGAGGGAAGGAAGGAGGGCGTCTTTTTTACGCCTCTTCACCATTTCCCCTCTTTTCCATCATCTTCAGATCCTTGATCCAGCAAGTCCAGACCTCAAATACATGAAGTTTAGTTTATAGTTTCATCTTTTTCTCTTTTTAAGGCTTTTTTGAACAAACGCATTTTTACATCTAAATTAACTCGAGACCATGTTCTGGTTCCAGCTCCTCTACTGTGATGTTTTCTCTGTTTTATAGCATTTAAAATGTAATATTAATAGTTTTTAACTGTTAGTTCAACAAAACAAGCAATTTAAAAACAATACCTTGAGTTCTGGGAGATACAGAAGTTACACATGTTGTGTAATTAAACTCACCATGAACGCTTTGAGTTATATTTAGACGATGAGCTGCTGGTGCACGTCTCCCTCTTGTGGCTGAAATGAGCATTACAACAACAAAACAAATAGAAAACGAGTAATTTAGAAAAATGATCCTTAAAAACATCAAATGTAAAACAGGAATTAGTTTTCTCACTTGCCTCCGTAAACAACAGTAAAAACAACAGATATTTAATTAAAGTAACAGATAACTTAAACAACTCTTAATCAATTATAAAAACATTTAATTGAGGTTCTGTTGACTTAATTGATTAATATTCTGATTGTTTCAGCTCTGGATGTGTTTATTATAGAAGTTAAGTTCCCGATCATGTGATCGATCGGATCAATAACTCAGATTATTGCAGCGTGAAGAAGAGGAACTTGCTGGATGAGGAGCACCACGTCCTCCCCTTTAACCACTGATCTGTGGTCAGATCTTATTCATAACTAATCTGACCGTAGACCTCTGGTTAAAGGAATAGTTTCACATGTTTACAAATGCGCTCATTTGCTTTCTTTTTGAGTTGGATGAGAAGATGGAAAAAAACTCACGTCGGTCCTTTAAAATATAAAGCTAGCACAGCAGCTAGTTAGCTTAGCTTAGCATAAAGACTGGAAACAGCTAGCATGGCTCTGTCCAATTGTGATATAAGTATAATCTGTATAGAGACACTAATACTATGGGACCGTAGAAAGAAAAGGTACGGAAGTCAAGAGACGACACGAGACAAATGAATTTGATCCCGTTTGTTGTGTCATGAATTACACATGTGATGTGTAAAGTTGCGTTTTGTCGTAAAACGGTAAGATAACGTTATATTTGTCCGTGGAACGTAGCCGGGTTAGCTTGCGAGCTAGCAAACCAAGCTAACGGCCGTGTTGGTGACGTAGTTCAAACTGTTGACAAACGTGCAAAATTAACTTTTAAATTGACAAACGCATTCATTAAAACGGGATCAAAACATACATACTACGTACATATTTTTCTCCAAAATAAGGTTGCATGGGGGTCACCGGAAGGGGCGGGGCTTCACCTCTCAAGAACCCAAGATATACCGTTACCGTGTTCATCTGTGAGCTTCAGAGGTGCGTTACCTTCAGACAGAGCCAGGCTAGCAGTTTCCACCTGTTTCCATTCTTTATGCTAAGCTAAGCTAATGAGCCGTAGCGCCAAAGTTTGATATCAATCTTCTCCTCTAACTCTCGGAGGGAAACAAATAATGTTGAATTATTCCTTTGATCATCACCGACGCTTTACGTCACCCTCCATGACATCACTAAACCCAGCCAATGAGAGCGCTTCCTCCTGTCGTAGCCCAAAAAGAAAAGCTCAAACGATGCACTCCGCCTCATCGCTCATCGTTTGTCGCATTCTTTTCAAACACTCTCATCTCTTGTGGCGTTGACATTAAAAATGTGTTTTGTGTTCATGATGTCGTCATTTTAACGTCTGCTTCTGTTCATGTGTTTGTTGTTGTTTTGTTGCTTTCTTTGCCTCCTCGCTCTCTCGCTCACACTCTTCTCTGTCAATCCACCCCCCCCCCCCCCCCCACCACCACCACCACCAGAGTTTCGTTCTCCGTCTCACGCTGGGAACCTCAACCGCTCGGCGTCTCTGAGCTGCACTGAGCGCGCTCCAGAAAACGTCTCCGTTGGCGGGAGCATCACTCAGATCCCGGGAACCCCGTTCCAGTACATACCGGACTTCTGCGTACGAGCTCTCACGGACCTGCAGTTTGTCAAGGTGAGGAACTTCTGTCAGACCTGCTGCAGTAACATGAGAGTCTGGTGCTCAGAAACACGACCGCTTCAGTCCACAGGGGGCGACAATCAACACAGGATGAAAGTTCCTCATAGTGACTTTAAGTAACTAGTAATTATATCTGTCAAATAAATGTAGTAGCATGAACGAGGATGTGGGCTTTGATTTTTGACACGAGGTTTACTGTTAAAAACGGTTCTATACTTTCTGTCTTGTCCTCCTCAGATCACTCGTCCTCAGTACCAGAACGGTCTCCTGGCGTCCCGGCTGGACAGCACTCCTCAGTCTCCAGAGGGCAGTCGCACTCGTCTGGACACGTCCGTCTCTTTGCCCCCCGTGACGCCACCGGTGACCCGAGCTCCGCTGCCGCTGGCCACGCCTCCTGCGATGCACCCGGCGTCTAAAATTCAGCCGCCGCCACCGCCGCCGGCGAGCAGCCGCGCCACTCCGCCCACCTCCACCTCCACCTGCAGACCGAGCCAGTCGCTCCCCCAAGCCACGCCCCCTCCCGGCAACCACACCCCTTTCGCCCAACCCCCTCCGTCCTCCGTGAGCCTGACGGCGTGCACCTTTAGCCCGACTCCGCCCTCCTCCGTCTCCCCGAAGCCCCAGCTGTCGCCGCCCTCCCCCGGTCCGTTAGAGACCACCACTCTGCTCAGTGAGCAGCAGAACTGTATGGGCCCCCGCAGGCCCAGCCACACCCAGGCACACCCCCACATCCACACCAACATCGGTCACACACACACCGAAAGCACCATATAACGTAAAAGAAGCCCCTGAGGGGACGAAACTACTCACTCACTCACTCACTCACTGGCACTACTTCCTGTTTGCTCGTTGTCTCCTGAACTTGCTGAGGATCAGCACCTCATGTGTATTTTGTAAACAGAGATCCTCTTCTAACCCATCCTGCATGACCCCCCCCCCCCCCCCCCAGAATCCACAAAATATCCAGAATAGACTACAAAGATGGCCGAGGGAACGCTAGTGAGTACGAGTGGAAACGTCGACGGGGTTTTGTGTTTGTAAAGGATCAGTTTACCGGCTTTACAAACAGACTGTTTCAGGTTTTTAGAGATTTCTGCCTTCAGCTCAGTGAAAGATTAACGAGTTCACAGAAACCAGTTCCTGTGGATCATCTGCAGACCTCCAGGCTTCATAGGAGCCACTTTACATCCAGAATAACTGGGACATCGTTTCGGGAAAGACTCAATCAAAATGCATTTCCTCTAAGAAATCAGCATTAATATTTCCACGCTGTTTGTTTTGACCTGCGTACTTATTTGATCCTTTTCTTACGCTGCGTTCATGTCTTGTCCAGGCGACACCCTCCGGTTCTGCATGTACCAGAGTTTGCTCTCATTACTGCGTAAGTGCCTGAAAACCAAACAAACATGGCCGCCGTCGTTCAATATAATTAAACCAACAAATACGTTCGAAAAGCCACAAAACTGAATTAAGCTGCTTTTCATTTCAGAGGCAGAAATCTCAAAAGCTCTAAAACTATTTGTTAGTTTGTTTGTGATTTATGTGAACGGAACCTTTAAGTCATCGCCGGTGTGACTTAAACAGATCCGTGCTGCAGAAGATCTTCTTCTTTATTTATTTACTTTTCCAAAGAGTGAAACTTCCAAAAACTATAAAGTTTATTTTCAAAAAGCACGATTTTATTTATAGAGTTTGTTTAAGTGTTCTTTGGAGGTTTTCTAGATTCTTGGATTTATTTTACCGACTTCAAGGTTTCCATCGGTTTCTATTCACTTCTGTTGAGCTTGAAACTCACTGAGACTCTTGAAACGTCTCGTCTGTTTATTTATGTCAAAGTTAGAATATTAGAGTTATATACTCACATAAAGATTTCATTTAACAACTCCAGCAGGTTTCTATGAAGCCTGAATATCACTTTCTGTCTCTCTCTTTAATTTAACTCTTAACATTAAATGAATAACAACTTGCACTCTGATTGGCTGAAAGCATAACAGCTGGCCAATCAGATCCCACGCAGTTATTTCACATTAGAGAGACGTATTTAAATATAAGCAAACACAAACTGTAAACTGTTCATCTTAAAGTGGGACACAAATAAATTGTGAGATGTAATTTAATAAAACTAAATTTAATAACAAAAACATTTAAAAAAATATATTTTTTAATTATTGTTGTTCTATTTCAAAACGTTGTTATTAATTTACTATTAAAAGACTTAATATGGGAATAGAAACATTAATTGGCAAATGTAATCATATTTTTTCATTATTATTTTAGGTTATTAATGCACAATTAATTAGTCTTATCTTCCTACATTTACTCATTTATTAACAAACTATAATTCAAGTGCTAATTGTTTTTTATTACACAAACCGATGGCATCCTGAAAAGTAGAAATAAATTCATGCGCTGGAAAATAATCCTCAGTAATATGAGTTCCTGAGAAGTAAACACGGGTTTGCTCCTTTAGTTGAGGTTTAGTGACGTGAAGGTGTCTTCAGGCCTACCTCGTGACCAACAAGGCAATATATGTTTTAAATGATTTCACTTCTAAGAGTGACGTTGAGAGTATTTATTTTCTGTTATATTAAATTATATATAGAGAGAGATATTTAATTAGTTGTTTTATATTTTAGAGATTTTCTTTATGTTTTGCCTTCGTTGGTTCTTGAAGTTGAAGGACGAGCTGCAGACTTCAGACACTGTTCTCTGAATGTTCCTCACTGTGGACACCAGCGCTGTCCTGAAGCTGGATCTTTAGTTTAAACACTGTGTTCACGGACTGATGATGTCAAAGACTCTGGGCAGTTTATGTATTTAGTTATTGTATGTTTGAACACACAAATGTGGGTTCACTTTGACACAACAGCAGACATGGAGATCAAATGACCCAGAGCCACGAGTCCTTTCATGCTCAGTGTTTCAGTAGCAAATCCAGGTTTCTACATATTTTCTGCACATGACACTGATCACAGAGACTGAGAGTAATAACTGCTATTAAAACAATGTTAAGGAGCCATGGGACGGGGTACTATTCAGAGAAAAAGACTGAATATTCTCTGAGAATATTAAGTCAAAGATTATGTTTTATGCAGTTGATCAGATTTAGTGAATTTCAGGTTTTTTTCATACTTTTCTTTTAAATTTACCTCAAAAAAGTTTTGAGTATCCGAGACTTTTCATGCAAATTTGTGATTTTTTAAATGTTTTTTCTCTAAATATTGACCCTCCGCCCCAGCTCCCTGATTTATTGATGTATTACCTACAATGGTAATAAGCCGTCGTAGATGAACTACTACGACTAAAACTTAAGACTGAAATGTGTTCCACACTTATATCTGTCCGTTAAAGTTACACCCTCAAACCTTTCGAGATTAATACCCTAAACATTAAGCTACAGCCAGGACGTTGTTAGCTTAGCTTAGCTTAAAGACTGGAAACAAGGGGGAACAGCTAGCATGGCTCTCTCCAAAGTTCAACCTTGTGACTTAATATTTAACGGACAGATGTGAGAGTGGAATTCATCTTTAACTAGTGTTTCACACGTTGTTAACCTTTGAGCTCACAGCTAAGCCCGGGGTTAAGGATTGACACTCGCAGCACAACGACTTGATGAGATTTAATGGACAACAAACATTCCACTGCATGTCTTCACACTCGTGGTGTTAACCCTGTCGGGGTTGGAAAAAAACCTCACGTTGGCTTCTTGTAACTGGACAATTGTGTGTGTGTGTGTGTGTGTGTGTGTGTGTGTGTGTGTGTGTGTGTGTGTGTGTGTGTGTGTGTGTGTGTGTGTGTGTGTGTGTGTGTGTGTGTGTGTGTGTGTGTGTGTGTGTGTGTGTGTGTGTGTGTGTGTGTGTGTGTGTGTGTGTGTCTGAATGGCACTCAAAACCAATGTGAAGTAGATTTTATTGTGTTTGTAAATGAAACTATTGAACCCGTGTTCAGAGCGGACGAGGAGTTGGAGGACGTTTGTTTGGAGAGAAAGAGAGATTTAAATGAAGACGACTGTAGCGGCTCAGATGCTAAAGCTGCTAGCTTGTAATCTACATATTTATTTATTTTTCCCACATATGCAGTGACACTGAAACTATTTGAAGTGACTGAAGATGAATTATTTTGTTGATGATATAGTGATTTATTTAAAAAAAAGAACTGTTGTATAAGCTAGCACTGGTTTGAAAAACACTTTAAACATGTGAATCACGTAGTTTAAGTGTGAAAAAATGAATATTCCAAAGCATTTACAGGTACAAAGGAGGTTTATGTTTTTTTAAACCCAGTTGTCAGAAACATATGTTGCCATTGAACGTTTTTGCAAACCACAGAATACGACGAACGTCCACGCTGGTAAAAAACGCACAATGCTACATGTAGTGAGTTGAGATGAAATTAAAAATGTATTTTTAACCCTTTTAGATCACATCCCCGGGCGTATTGTTCCCCTGTTTAACAATATATGTAATGTATTTCTTTGTATTTTTTATATCAAAATCAAATAATCTTTTCTTCCCCAAAAAAAACAAAATATAAATAATTGTGCTCGTATAACCAATTACAACCAATAATACCCAGAATGTGGTCGTCTCCGGATCCGACGCTCTGAAAAATGTTTTGTGTTCAAACAATAATTTACCAACTTAATGAAATAACTCTAACGGTACTACAGCAAATATACAACAACACCGCAGAATGTCTCACATAATGTTATGTAATAAGCAACGTTACGTAAAACAACGTTACGTAAAACAACGTTACGTAAAACAACGTTACGTAAAACAACGTTACGTAAAACAGCGTTACGTAAAACAGCGTTACGTAAAACAGCGTTACGTAAAACAGCGTTACGTAAAACAACGTTACGTAAAACAACGTTACGTAAAACAACGTTACGTAAAACAACGTTACGTAAAACAACGTTACGTAAAACAACGTTACGTAAAACAACGTTACGTAAAACAACGTTACGTAAAACAACGTTACGTAAAGTAAAACAACGTTACGTAAAGTAAAACAACGTTACGTAAAAGTAAACTTTTGGTTTCAGACGGGACATTAACATCGGTCTCCTGGGTGAAAGTCCCGGGTTTGTTTCTTGCTTGTTATAATCATTTTCATACCACGTAACTTTCAATAACGTATCCGCGGTTTGCAGAAACGTACAATGGCAACATCTTTACTGGCGACTGGGCTGTTTCTTACCTTGAGGTCTTAAAGATTCTAGTTTCCAGACCTTTGTTATTTTAGTTTTAGTTGAGCTCAGTTTTACCCCGGTGGTCCCCCTACCGTGAATCCGGCAATATAGAAGATCGGCACTCTGTGAAAACCGTAGTTATAATTCAGCAGGACCTTCCAGTTCACTTACCTTAGAGGAGAAACCTGCTCAATAAATAGAAATATAGAGTCGACATAGCCTTAAGAAAAGTTAGACCTGCCTGCTGGTTCATAGGTCTCATGTAGCAATTGGTCTCATACTGGTTTCCAGTGAAGCCACTGGTTGGCTGTGTGACTGCCAGTTTGTGTACTGGGAAATGTGCAAACAATTGTTCTACTTATTAATGTTGTATTTATTGTAAACATTGTATTTATTGTTCTTTTTTGGGGGGGTTATAGGCACCTGAGGGTGTGGTTCTGTGAAACGGGCTTCCAGCTGTGAAACGCAGCTTTAATCGGGTTATTTACCCAGAAACACTGTGTTCAGCTCCCTGACTGCTGTGTGTGTGATGTTACTGTAAATACTACTGTACATGAAGAGATGGACATTGAAAAAATAACAAAGAGATGTTGAAAATAGCTCTATTTATAATGAGAGATGTTATTTCATTTACTTCCATTGTTTTGTTAGGCATTATATAGCAATAAACTTTGCACAGAGTTGACCTCAAATAATAATTTACTCATATATCTTTCTTCCATTTTTCTGCCGGTAGACGTGATAACCAAAGCTTTCTTTTCTTTCAGCATCCTGTTTCTCCCTCCTTATCTCCTCTCCTCCCACGCTTCCTTTTCACTTCTCCTCATCCCTTTTTCTCCCCGCCTCTTATCTCGACTCCTCTCCCGCCGTTTAATAATATTGAAATTCCTGCAGCTTTGACTGCCGGTCTGAATCTGCTAATCCGTTTTTATTGTTCAGACCGTTCTCTTTTTTTCTGTCATGGGACTTGAAGCGGGGCTTATCAGCAACCCCTGTCGTGTTGTTTTTTGCCCTGCAGCGGTGTGATGATTAGACCTGTACGAAGGTTAAAGATTTTCTGGCGCAGGGTTCTCAGGCCAGTGAGTTTTTTCCACACGATGTATCATTCACACGTGGATTGTTTTGAGTCGTTTCGGGTTTCATGCATGTGGAGCGATGCAGAAACAGCAGAGTGAAGGGCCTTTAAAGTGCATGTTATTATTCGCACGCAGAGAGATCGGACGTGTTTTTTAAGAGTTGCAGTGCAGACATAGCCTCTGAAATACACAAATATTTAACTATTTATAACTATTATACGGAGGTCAAGTTATTTTCCCTTTTCGATTCCCCAGAGTACGTAAAGCAGATACCTGTTTGGCATGTTTTAATATTCAGACAAGGCTGTATGTTTGACTCGGGTGTGAGTTTTTTATTTATTGCAATGACTGAGCGAAGATGGAGGAGCACTTCCAAACATGGATAGTGGAACTTAAAAGCAATGTGTACATACTGTTTTATAAGTAGCCCACTGTAAGGCAATCTATGAGGTTAATAAACCTGAGATATATTTCTCTACAGAAAGTCTGTCTCTTGTTTGATTCAAGGTTTCTTTGGATTGCTGGATTTTCTTTTCGCCTGCAGGATTTGTTCATTTCACGCTAACTGATGTGAGAGATGTTTACAGGACATGTGGGAGGATCCTCAAATTCTGTTATCAAAAGGAAGCTGGTTATTATATTCATGTCATTACCAATCCTGCACTTCTTCTCATACACTGACTGCACAGATAGACTGTATTGTGTTAAAGGACAGCTGACTTTAAAGGATAAATTCTTATATTTTGTCTGTCTTGAAACAACACTCACAAGTACATTGAAGGAGTCCACATAAAGTGGATTAACTCGGGTGGGGCGAAATCATTTAGTGAAAAACTTTCGCTTGCTAACTGCCATGTGATCACCTTCTTTGTCAGAGTATAACCCAAGAGACATACATTTGACAGTTCAGGAGTTGTTGGTATTACATCTCTTGTGCAAACTGAACTTATTGTCCCGTTAGCGACCTAACAACCTGACAGAATTAGTAAAACTAGAGCATTTTATTACTAATAACTAGAATAATCTACAATACTGAGAACAAAATGCCAGGATAGCAAGTAGCACAGAAAAGAAAGAAACATGTTCAAAAACATGTTCAAAGCTAGCTAGCGTGTTAGCCGTTAACATGCTAGCCAAAGTAGCTCATCGACTAGCGTAGCATTTTATCCCGGGGCCAATAACTCTTCATTCAATAGAATAATCTATAATACTGACAACAAAATGCCAGGATAGTAAGCAGCACAGAAAAGAAAAAATATGGAATTAATATGTTTGAATATGTTAAACGGTAGCTAGCGTGTTAGCTGTCATCATGCTAGCCAAAGTAGCTCATCAACTAGCGTAGCTGCCAGGGCTTTATAAGTGTATTCAAAAGTAACTGTGTTTTTAGTACTTCTTTGTGTTTCCATTATTGTTTCCTGGCTGACCTGATATACAGATAGAAACATAAACAGGAACTTTAATACTGAAAAGACTTGACCCATGAGTTTGATCAGTTTTAGTGTATCTTATTGTACACAGGATTGACTAATATGCCTTTAATTCTTTATATTGTCACTTTACCTTCATATACTTTCACATATATATAGACCTTTATTTATATATATAGACTTTTTATTACTTCTCATTGGGCATACATTCACTACATTTCTTTACATTCAGTTTATTCACTTAACACACTACTGTATTTTATTTAATCCCTATATTTTAACTTCTGCAACATTTTGTGTCTTAGATTCTAATTTTTACGACTGTTTCTTTGTAAATGTAGTTCATAAGACAATAAATAACTTCAAACGTGATGCAGATAAGTACTTGTTTTAAGTCAAACGTGTAAAAAAAACAAGTCAGAACCAATCCTTGTATGTAAAGTGTGATTAAATTAGCATTGATTCAATGGATGTGTATTGAGTCTACCAGAGGCCCAGAGTGATGAATGACTTGTTTATATGAAATCTAACAAAGAACGGCGTTCGCTCCTCTTGTTTCCTCAGTTGTATTGGCCATTAACGAACACTGACTGTAATTTGCTGGTTTAGAGAAGAGGCGGCGCAGTAAAAAAAAACAAAAAAACATTCAGAATCAAGCCCCAACATGAAGAGAAATCTCAACGCTCCGCCTCAAACGAATAGAACCAAAATGTCCGCCACAGCAGCTTAGTTGCCGTGTTCGTTTTCACCTATAGACCTTTATTTTTTATATATAGCCTTGTTATTACTTCTTATTGGTCATACATTCAGTTTATTCACTGAACACACAGCTGTATTTTATTTTATTTAATCCCCCATATTTGAACTTTTAACCATTTTGTGTCTTACATTCAAATTTCTACGACCCACAATGGCCGTCACAGCAGCTCAGTTGCCGTGTTCGTATTGTTTGGCTGGCGCAGCCCCCTCAGTGGGCGGGGCCGCTGTGGAGTCACATGATCCGCGCGCAGAGCCAGGCCGACCAATTCCAATATGGTGGCCAGCTTGGCAGGTCTACGGTTGCTGTTGATGATATTGTTGTTCTGCGGGATCAGGTACGGCGACTGCGGCCGGGAAGCCCCGCCGGTCCTGGGGCTGCGACTGGAAGCTCCGACCGGTCTGGTGTGTATGAAGGATCGGATCATCTCGGCACCAGAGGGAGCCACGTTCGAGCTCCGTCTCTTCGGCACCGAGCTGAATGGAAGCTGGCCGTCGGTGGCGTTCGCGGGGGCATCCGGCGGAGCGGCCGGGGCGGCCGTCGGGGACGCGCCCGACCCGTGCGTGCATGAGCACAACCGTAAACGGTCCTGTTTCCAGGTGACGCGCGGATTCACGCCGGATGAGACGTACAGCGGGCTGATAACGGTGGAGGTATAACAACACGAACAGCACGTGCGATATAAATACGCTGCAATATAAATACAGTGCGATATAAATACAGTGCGATATAAATACACTGCAATATAAATACACTGATATAAATACAGTGCGATATAAATACACTGCAATATAAATACACTGTGATATAAATACAGTGCGATATAAATACAGTGTGATATAAATACACTGCGATATAAATACACTGTGATATAAATACACTGCAATATAAATACAGTGCGATATAAATACACTGCGATATAAATACAGTGCGATATAAATACACTGCAATATAAATACACTGTGATATAAATACAGTGCGATATAAATACACTGCAATATAAATACTCTGCGATATAAATACACTGCAATATAAATACTCTGGGCGATATAAATACACTGCGCAATATAAATACTCTGTGCGATATAAATACACTGTGCAATATAAATGCAGTGCGATATAAATACACTGCGATATAAATACACTGTGCAATATAAATACACTGTGCAATATAAATACACTGTGCAATACTACAACTATTCTGTCTGTATATATAGTATTTTAGTTTTTGTGGATTTTTTACTTATTTAATATTCTTTACTGTTTTATTACTTATTTACTTATTTGTAATACTTGTTTTGATCTTGTTTTTTTACTATGTCTCTTGTTTGCACTATCCACTATATATCTATATCTATATAGATATATAGATCTATATATCTATATATATATATTTACTCCACTATGCTGCTGTAATCCTGTAAATTTCCCCACTGCGGGACAATCTTTTTTCATTTATCATGTATTGATTTATTTGATAAGGGACGGTGCACATTAATAAAAACATTACTGTAAATGCTCCAGAGTTAAAGCCAAGAGGCAGATGTTACAAAGTAAACCTATATAAACAGAATATAAGATTACATTTACAAAGTTATGCAATATTGACCCTTTACAAAGTGTGCAGAAACAATGAAAGAAGTGAGAATATTAATATAAGTAGTATCATTATTCAGGAGACTCTTATACTAAAGACATGTATGCAGGTAGATGAGGGTCGACTGATCTGATCTGGTCTGGTCTTGTCTGATCTTATCTGGTCTTGTCTTGTCTGATCTGATCTGGTCTTGTCTGATCTTATCTGGTCTTGTCTGATCTTATCTGGTCTTGTCTGATCTTATCTGGTCTTGTCTTGTCTTGTCTTGTCTTGTCTTGTCTGATCTTGTCTTAGGTCCGGCGGAGCGTCTCTTCTGGAGAGAACACAGCTAGCAGCGAGCAGCAGACGTACCACCACCTGTGCGTGCTGAGCGGGGGGAAATGGGCGTCCGCGGGGATCCCGGACCGGCTGCGGATCAACACCGATACGGGTCTGCCGGCGGACTACATCCCACCGTGGGCTCTGGCCGTGCTGGTCGTGGTGCTGCTGCCGGTCTGCGCGCTTCTGAGGACCGTGAACCTGAGCCTGCTGTGGCTGGACCCCGTGGAGCTCTACGTCCTCCACAGCTGCGGGTCCGAGGAGGAGAAGCGGGCCGCCAAGCGCCTGGAGCCCATCCGGAGGAGGGGCAACTTCCTGGTGAGTTTCTGAGGAGTACTCTGATTATACAGTGTATAAATACTCTGTTGCAAGTCAAAGTCCTACATTCAAAAAGTACCAAAAGTAGAAGTACTAATTATGCAGTTTTCACTTTACCTTCATGTACTTATATATAGACCTTTATTTTTATATATATTAATATATATATAGCCTTTTTATTACTTCTCATTGGGCATACATTCACTTTATTTCTTTACATTCACTTAACACACAGCTGTATTTTATTTTATTTAATCCCCATATTTTAACTTCTGCAACATTTTGTGTCTTAGATTCAAATTTTTACGACTTCTTCCTTGTAAGTGTAGTGTAACAATAAATAACTTCAAACGTGATGCATACGAGTACTTGTTTTAAGTACATACAACCAATCCGTGTATGTAAATGTAAAGTGTGATTAAATTAGCATTGATTCAATGTGTATTGCGTCTACCAGAGGCCCAGAGTGATGAATGACTTGTTTGTATGAAATCTAACTTCCTGGTAAGTTTGTAGCAGTACTACAGTGTATAAATACTTTAGTTAAAAGTACAATATTTCTCTCTGAGATGTTTTGAGGTAAATGTATTAACAAGCATCAAATGAAAGTACTGTAAAGTACAATTTAAGTACCTAAAAATTGTACTAAAGTACAGTACTTGAGTACATTTTTACACTGCTTTATGAACTCTAAATAATTTGTATTAATAATCCAAATCTGTAAAGTAAATAAAGGTTTCTAATAAATGTAGTGCAGTGAAAAGTACAATGTTTCCCTTTTTAGATGTAGTAGAGTAGAAGTATAAAGTAGCAAAAAACTGAAATTACCCCAGTAAAGTACAACTTAAGTACCTCAAAATGTTACCAAAGTACATCACTTGAGTACACGTGCTTCATGCAGAGAATGAGATGAACCAGCTGTTCCTAAATGTTCCTAAATGTTCCTAAATGTTCCTAAATGTTCCTCAATGTTCCTAAATGTTCCTTCTTCCTTCCAGACGTGCTCTCTGCTGTTCCTGTCCGCCGTGGGACACTCGGCCCTCGGCGTCCTCCTCTACCGCGCGCTGGGCACCATCGTCTCCGCCGTCTTCACCAGCGGCTTCCTCGTCTTCTTCGTGGCCGAGCTGGCTCCTCACATCCTGTGCTCCGGGTACGGCTTCCAGCTGGCGCCGGGACTCACCTGGCTGGCCCAGGTGTGTCTGGTGCTCACTTGCCCGCTGTCCTGCCCTCTGGGGCTGATCCTGGACCTGGCGCTGAGGAGGGACATCAGCACCTGTGGGATAAGGGAGCGGACCATGGAGATGATCCGCACGAGCGTCAACGACCCGTACAGGTAAGAAGAGGCCGCGACGGAGACCCCGAGGTGTGTTTGAAGAAGCGCGGCGTCGACTCATCCTTTTCTCTCCTGTCCCAGTGAGTTTGTGAAGGAGGAGTTCAGCCGCGGGATGCTGCGCAGTAAGACGGTGGAGGACATCCTGACCCCCCTGAAGGACTGCTTCATGCTGCCCAGCTCCGTGGTCCTGGACTTCTCCACCATGTCTGAGATCATGCAGAGCGGATACACCCGGGTGCCCATCTACGAGGAGGAGAGGTGAACACGGGAACACGGCCCGGAAGTTTATCCAACCGGAAGTTATAGATTACTGATGAAAACAGACTTATTGTACTCAATATAATAATATCAATATCAATAATATCAATATATTATAATAAAATCAGAGAGCTGTGGTAGCATTATAGGGTTATAGGTTATATAAAAAAAATATCTAAATTTCCAAGATTAAAGTCGTAAATTTACGAGAAAAAAACTAAAATATTCTGTGAGAACAACGGTGTAAATTTACAAAAAAATATATATATTCTATGAAATTAAAGTTGTAAATTTACAAGAGAAAAACTGAATATTCTCTGAGAATATAAAGTCATAAATTAACCGCCGTCTGAATTTCGTTGCCCCTAAAGTAAGAATCTAAGTAATGTGAAGGTCCTGAAAGATACATATACGTGTTTTCTTTTATGTTCTTTCTGTTGTTTTATGAACGTATATAAATACTGATATAATTAGCCTAATATTATACTTCGTTAGTCTTAGTTATATAAAAGAACAACAGAAGTTAAATGTATTAGAAAGAAAAGAAGCGTCTGAATATCTTGAAAAGTGCTCTAAAAATAAAAAGGTATTATTATTATTATTATTATTATTATAATAAAATAGATTAAAAGTTCTGGTTCTTTCTCCTAACTGCAGCAGAAACACAGCAGTTCAATGTTTAAACTTTTCATAATGAAAGAAAGAACCTGTTATTGTTTAAACCTTCTTTACTCAGATTTCACTCAGTGATGTTGGTTTAGTGATCACACACACACACACACTCATCAACACATGTGTGTGATGTTCCAGGTCCAACATCGTGGAAATCCTGTACGTGAAGGACTTGGCTCTGGTGGACCCGGACGACTCCACCCCCATGACGACCATCACCAAGTTCTACAACCACCCGCTGCACTACGTGTTCAACGACACCAAGCTGGACGCCATGCTGGAGGAGTTCAAGAAAGGTGCAACACGACACCTCACAGCAGAGGCCTCTTTGTTTTAATGTTTTCTACCTTTTATTTTGATTCCTCCCAGGAGGAATGCAATTTTATATAATGTGGAGACAGAAATACCAAAACCTGGTCAAGTAAAAATGAGTCTTTTTGTAATTTTGGTGACCTTGCTGTTTACTGATTTACTGAAGGAGTCCTCTCTGTGACTCTCTCAGGTAACTCTCACATGGCCATCGTCCAGAAGGTGAACAACGAGGGGGAGGGGGATCCGTTCTACGAGGTGCTGGGATTGGTGACGTTAGAGGACGTCATCGAGGAGATCATCAAGTCAGAGATCCTGGATGAGTCCGACGGCTACCGTGAGTTTGTTTATTGTAAATGTGTTGATTCATTTAGCGTCTGATGTCTGTTATTTAAAGTTTCCGTCTCCTCCTGCAGTGGACAGGAAGGTGAAGCGTCCTCTCGCTCCGCTGGAGATTCCTCTGGAGCGTCGCAGCGTCCACGAGGAGTTTTCTCTCTTCAAGCCCCCTGAAGGAGAACCCAAGATCAGGACGTCACCACAGCTCCTGCTGGCTACACACCGCTTCCTGTCCAGAGGTGAGGCTTTACCTGCACACCTGTATGTTCACCAAGCTGCATTCTCTCTAGTGTCCACCAGGGGGCGACTCCTCTGGTTGTATAGAAGTCTATGAGAAAATGACTCTGAAGATGAGTTTATGGTCTCAGTCTCTAGTTTCAAGTCTTCTTCAATACAGCATGATGTTCATTTAGTACATTATGGTCCATTTAGAGTCAAACAGACCATAAAGCAGGGGATGCTTTAGGGCGGGGCTACTGTGATTGACAGGTCTCTACCAGAGACGTATACGCCGTCTCTACGTCACTCCTCCTCAGTCCAGATGTGGTCACTTCCTGTTCACTGGTTGCAAAAAAAACAAGATGGCGACGGCCAGGTGCCGAACTAGAGGCTTCAAATGTCATGATGTCATGACGACGACGTGCACTTCTTATATATTCTGTGGTCTGAGAGGACGACTGTAAATGGCTTGGATTTTATAAGGAGCAGCTTCCTGTTTCAGTGTCAAGAGTTTCACAATAAAAGCAGCCAAAAACAAGCTGTAATTAACTTTATCAAAGCTCTTCTTCAGACTTCACAGTAGAAATAGAAGGTTAGTCGTAGATAAGTTTGTTCAACAGGATTCTCCTCCGTCATGTGACACATGTAAATAAAGCTCATAACTTAGTGGACAGATCGGTCGACCGTGTGTCTCACTGATTGAATCCGTCACAGTTTAACTCCACACGTGTAATGATTATGTTCCTCGTTACTTATTATACTTCTGAGGATCGATGAGAGAAACAAGCTTCTTCAAGTTCATTCAGATCTGTTCCCCCCCCCCCCCCCCCCCCCCCCCCCCCCTCCGCAGAGGTGGCACACTTCAGCCCCGGCCGCATGTCAGAGAAGGTCCTGTTCCACCTGCTCCGTCACCCCAGTGTCAACCAGGAAGTCCACTTCGACCCAAACAACCGGCTGAGCCCGGATCACTATCTCTACACCCGCAACCACCCGGTGGACTACTTCATCCTGCTGCTGCAGGTTAGTGCTGCAAGCTCACACAGGCTCACCTTAAAGGGCCAGTCGTGATGTTTAAAGTGTGCTTGTATGAGGTTCTTCTCCACAGACAGTAGTATTACTACAGTAGAGTACTGTACACACAGTAATGTTCTGCTGAGGACGTGTTTTAGACTCTTAAAAGAATCTCCTTTATCAACTCCTGTTATCAGTGAACTCATGAATCTACGCACAACGTTCTCTGGAGTACTTTGACACTAAAGAAAACTTTAAACTTAACTTCTGCAGTTCTATGTATCAAACATCTGAAAACAAACAAACATCTCTTTATAACATCATACGTTGATGTGTTGTTATAACACTTATTTATTATCTATTACTGAAAACCCAAAGAACTGCAGTGTGGGGAGAAAAACTGTGAAAGAAGCAAGAAAAGAAGTACTTTATGTGTACTATGTTTATCAAACATGAAATATTTTTGACGTGTCGCTGCTTCCTGTTTGTGTTTAGGGTCGGGTGGAGGTGGAGATCGGTAAAGAGGGGCTGAAGTTTGAGAACGGAGCGTTCACGTACTACGGAGTCGCTGCACTAACGCTGCCCTCTTCAGGTGAGATGAAGAATCACAGTCACACACAGCTCCATCATCACTGATCATCAGTGATGTCACTGATCATCAGTGATGTCACTGATCACAGCTGCTGCTGCTGAATCCAGAGTTTTATTTCAACGTCTAACTTACACGCTACATTAACGCAAACTGAGCCGCTCTTTTCATTCAATATTTTACATATTTATTACAGTAAATTTCCATTTTATGTTTAAGATTCTTGCAGAACTTGTTTATTTTAATGTTTTCTTACTTTGTTTATTGTGACGTCACCAAAATACCAAGAAAAATTATTTGAATGTGAAAAAAATTAAACATTCTGATTTGAGTGAGAAAATCAATCAATAAAACTGTATTTATATTTATTTTTATTATTATTATTAGAGTTAAAACAAACAGAAGTTTAATACATTTATTAAATTAATATATACATTTATATTAGTATAATAATATATATATATGTATATATTAGTACAGTATAATATACAATAGAAATGTATGTTTCGATGTTTCTATTAAAGAAATGATACGTTGTTATATTTTATATTATTACAGTTTCTGTCATCGTGTTACAACATGAAGATCACAGTTGTGTGAAATGACTGACGAGGCTCTTTTCCCTCTGTGTTCACTGAGCTTCATACGAGTCGGCACATGGCTATAAAAAGGAGAAGAAGAAGTGGCAGGATTGCAGATATTGTGCTGACTCATTGTGTGTGTGTGTGTGTGTGTGTGTGTGTGTGTGTGTGTGTGTGTGTGTGTGTGTGTTGCAGTGCACCAGTCTCCAGTGTCGACCCAGTGTCAGTCTCCCAGGGATCCCTTTGAGTCAGCGGACGCCACGAGCCCGTCCAGCTATTGTCCCGACTACACCGTCCGAGCGCTCACCGACCTGCAGCTCATACGGGTGTGTGTGTGTGTGTGTGTGTGTGTGTGTGTGTGTGTGTGTGTGTGTGTGTGTGTGTGTGTGTGTGTGTGTGTGTGTGTGTGTGTGTGTGTGTGTGTGTGTGTGTGTGTGTGTGTGTTTTCAGTTACACACTGAGATTTGAGGATGTTTCAGACCAAAGTTGTGTCAAAAGTATGATACGAGTTGGATATCAGACTCCAAGATGACGCCCTGATTCATACTTTTACTTTAATTCATTCACAGTGTGGTATTAATACTTTTACTGAAGTAAAGAATCTGAATACTTCTTCCAACACTGTGTGTTAGTCTGGGACAAAAGGACAAACACACACCTGCACAAACAAGAACAAAAATAAGTAAAGGAATAATACGTGTAAAGCTTCTACAAGGAACTTTCATGTAGTGTTGACTCTGGCGCCCCCTGTGGACTAACGTGGTAGTGTCTCTGAGAGAGTCTTTAGAAAACCTCATGTTACTGCAGCAGTTTGATAATAATACACACATACAGGAAATATATGCATGTGTTCTTTAAATAACTGTTTTTACATTGATATCGTATGGATTCAGAATCGGTTCATAGATTAATGAGAGAGTGAGATTTATTAAACCTGCACTGTCGCTGTTATCACTCAGTGTTTGTGGAGCCGGTTTAGAGGAAACACTAAACTCTGGCTTTGTTTTGTAGGTGACTCGTCTCCAGTATCTGAACGCTCTCATGGCGTCGCGGGTCGGTCAGAGTCCAGATCCTCCTGAGATTAAGATCCTGCCCAACAGTCAGACCAAGCTGCTCAACGACAGAAACTCTCAACAAGGTAGGTTCCTCAAAAAACTAACATTTACCGTGTCCACCAAATCGTTTTTCCCCGAGGACAGCGTTTAAAAAAAGAAAGATTTCCTACATCTGACGTAGAGACGCCGTATACGTCTCTGGTAGAGACCTGTCAATCACAGTAGCCCCGCCCTAAAGCATCCCCTGCTTTATGGTCTGTTTGACTCTAAATGGACCATAATGTACTAAATGAACATCATGCTGTATTGAAGAAGACTTGAAACTAGAGATTGAGACCATAAACTCATGTTTACAATGTTTACTGAGGTAATAAATCAAGAGAGAAGTAGAGTCATTTTCTCATAGACTTCTATACAACCAGAGGAGTCGCCCCCTGGTGGACACTAGAGAGAATGCAGGTTGGAGAACCAGCCGTTGTCTTTAGGGAGAATCATTTTGGTGGACGTGTCCTTTAATCACACTGCATCTCTCTTTGAATACAAACGTCTCTGTAGTATTTCCTCACTGCACTTTCCTGTTTTTGCTTTCAGCTGAACGATAATTAATTTTCCTCTTTCTCTCTTTTCTTTTTCCTGCTTTCGTGCCTCCGTGTCTTCTTCTCTGCTCCGTCCAGAGTTCCCTGTAAACTTTTCATTCTTTGATACCATTGAGAATTACTGTTAGTATTTATTTGTGTTGTTTTGTTTTTGCATGAGGTAAATGAAAATGCAGCCCGTCTGTGGCATGACAGCGAACACAGACTGTACATAGAGCACACACACACACACACACACACACACACACACACACACACACACACACACTTCCTCTTCAAAGTGAGACAGGACTGTTATCACCTTTACCTCGTAACAATCAGCCCTCATTTGATTTCCTCTGTGTTTATGTGTTTGTGAGGCTTTGTAACCTCTGTTTTATTTCTCACTTCTCTCTGTCAACGTTGATCTGATCTGATCCAGCTGTTCACTTCATATAATTAATATTTACGACATTATTAAGACTTTAAAGGGATGAAACGTGTCCTCTGGCGTCCACATTGGAGGCTCAGGGACAGGTGCTTGGAGAAGAAAGACGCTCTGTATGACTAATAATACTCACATTTTTCAGTTTTCAGTGACGGTTGCCTGCGTATCTATGGATACACTGCAAACAGGAGCTGCTAATAGTTCATTGAACATATTTTAAATTGGGACAACTTTGCCAAAATGTGAACAAATATAGTTTAAAAAAAGCAAAATATCCGCACTGTTGCCGTAGTTTGCACTGTTAGCTGCTAGCCGCTGGCTCAGCCGTCGCCATGTTGAGAGCCGTATGGAGGCAATATGTAAGATGTTAAGGTTTCTGCTTTAATTTAGCGGTCTGATATATTGTCTGGCACAAATTAATGAAATTTAACAATCCCTCAGAAAGATGCATGAAAGACAATTTTACCTTAACTGAAAAATTCCTTTTAAGGTATAAATTAAGGGATGGCTTCATGCTTTTATTATTAATTTGTATTGGTTTCTACCTTTAAAAATCCCTTTAAATATGCAAATAATCTATTAAAATCCCTTTAAATATGCAAATAATCTATTAAAAAATATATTTAAATATGCAAATAATCTATTAAAAATACCATAATATATTACAATCCATTAATCATCCCTTAAAACCTGATTAAAAATAACTTCATTCCATCATTACTCATTTTTATCAAATAACTGTTACGTCACCTCAAGTGTAATTTAAATACAATATAATATTTAATATAACAGACGTGGACAAGATGGCGAAAAAGAAGCTTTAGTTGATTATAACCTAAATTTATCTTAATATCTCGAGATGTCGAGCCATGACTTTGAGCCCTCGGAGTCCTGGGGCTTATGGGAAATTAAGTTAAATGTCAAACGCTAGTAAAACCACCGTCGCTATCTAAATATATGAAACGAGCCACGCGACATGCTGTCGACAACAGTTATTAGAATTGTTAAAAGTCAAAGAGGGTTTTCTTGTTCTGGAGCAGAAACTGCCTTTGGGCTTCTTCTTCTACTCCTTAAACTCTGGCCCTTCTTCTTCTTCTTCTCTGTCTCTCTTGCTCCATCTTGTCGTGTTTCCTCTCTTTTTTTTCTATCCGCCCTCCGTCACCTTTAACACCCGTGTTGCGTGATTGTGCTCGCCGTGATGTCATCACGACCTCACTCACCCCAGCTCTCCCTCTCATTGGTCGGGTTCCACAGGTGGCAGTAGCGCCCAGGAGAGCTCCACAGAAGAGGAGGCTCATGGGTAATGCGGTTCTGAACCTGCTCCAAACAAGTAGAGATGTTTTTTATTTTTAATTGATGAATCATTTATGGCTGGAACGTAGTTATTGAACAAAACTGGAGTGAGAGATTTTATTTGTTACGTAGATCTCATCCTCATTCCTTTAATTAGTTTTTGTGATTTTCATTGCAATTATTATTTCATGCTGTTTTATACACTTTGACCTTTATGTGTGTATATATATATATATATATACATAAATACATTTTATTTTAATTTGGCCGTGCCTTTTCTTCCGGGTTCATACTAAACTCTTCATGATTCCTCACTTTTGTCTGTCTGGGTGCCAAAGCTGTGTGTGTGTGTGTGTGTGTGTGTATAGGTGCGTGTGTGTGTGTGTGTGTACTGAAGCATCCGTCCCTTTCAGACACTTAAAAAAGAAAGAAAGTCAAAAGCAGATTTGCACATTAAATGTGTGCACTGCTGATAGTATTAAGCTATTTTACAAGCTGTAAGGTACGTCCATGTTTTTATACCCTCAGATAAGTGTGTGTGTGTGTGTGTGTGTGTGTGTGTGTGTGTGTGTGTGTGTGTGTGTGTGTGTGTGTGTGTGTGTGTGTGTGTGTGTGTGTGTGTGTGTGTGTGTGTGTGTGTGTGTGTGTGTGTGTGTGTGTGTGTGTGTGTGTGTGTGTGTGTGTGTGTGTGTGTGTGTGTGTGTGTGTGTGGCCGAAAAACAATCTTTCAGAGGTAGTTCACACTTTAAATGTTCATTCAGAAAGTGAGAGGTAAAATGAGGATTTTACAAAGTAACCAAAGTAAAACAGAGTAAACGCTCGTTACTAACAAAGAGTGAAAGTTTCTATTGATGATGAAGATGAAGACGAACCTAATCGAGGTTGGAAGTAGAGCTGAAACAATTAGTCGATTCAGAAAAATAACTATTTTGATAATCAATGAATCGGCTTCGTTGAGGATTTGCTGCCTTCATGTTATGTGATGAATATCTTTGGGTTGTCAAGACAGAAAAAATACATTTATCGCGTTAATTTGAGCTTTATTTTGGAAATCTTTCCCTAAAGAGAGAATAAGTCCCTCCCCTTCCACCTTATTTTGAAAATACAAATACGTACGGTAGTCAACGGTGAGAGACGAATCATTTTATGATCCCGTTTAAATTGTGCCATGAAATTACACACATGATGTTTGTCAATTTAAAAGTCGAGACATTTTGTTGTAGTGTCATTTAGTTTTGTCTCTACGTCTCTCGTCACTAGCTTAGCTTAGCTTAGCTACGTTCCACGCACAGACGTAACTCTAACTTACCTGATCAGTTTCATCCAGCGACTCCTGGTCTCTTTTCTAGTGTGTGTGTGTGTGTGTGTGTGTGTGTGTGTGTGTGTGTGTGTGTGTGTGTGTGTGTGTGTGTGTGTGTGTGTGTGTGTGTGTGTGTGTGTGGTACAATATGTCATTCCTACATGTCTTCACCCTCCCTTTGTTAACCGGACTATGTAAACGCTCATCTTAAACGCTCATTGTTGCATGTGTGTAACCATGTTGAATATGTCATAAAATAGCCTCTAAATAACCCTTTGTGTTCCCCGTGTTTGTACATTAATATATTAACGATATATATATATATGAATCATTATATATATATAAAGGGTACTCTCTCTCAGTGATCCACTTGACTGAATAATTAATAATCTGTGTTTTTAAAGTGTATTTTGATGCAGTACTCTCACGCCCACATGTACAGTCACGGGCCGTCCCGTCCATACTGGCTCCTTTGTACTGCGACTACACTGTAAAAAATAATGGCAAAAGAAATGTTCAGTGTACAAAATGTAACTCTAAAGTTTAAAGCGGGGGTGTGTTAAAAAAAAGTACTAGTTTGTAAGACGTATAATCCAACCACACATAATCATTTTAAATGTAAGGATAACATTAGATAACATTTTACTGCAGTAAAAGTACTAATACTACACTGCGAAAAATACTTCTGCATACAAAACCGTACTCCTAGTATTATTATCTAAGTAAAAGTATTGATAGAAACTAAAGCTGTCAGACAAATGTAGTAAAAAGTACAATATTTCCCTCTGAGAGGTTGAGAAAGAGAAATACTCAAGTAAATTACCCCCCCCGATTTCTTACAGTGTAGTCACACAGCACAGCATGAGGAGACGGAGTATTCTCTCTCAGCACACAGTACACACAGTACACACAGTATGACATGTGAGTATTGTGTTTAAAATAAGCTTGAAGACCCCGCCCCAGGGTTGTTTAGGAGTCGGCTCTGTGTTACCAGCTGATACATTCACACCGTTTGTCTCTTTCTTACTCTACTTTGATTCCATTGTGTGCGTTTGATTCGTTCAGTGTTATTATTATCATCATCGCCATATTCCAGGAGAAGTCTTTGTGAGTCTTGAGTAAATATTTTTCAGCCGTTTACTTTGTATTTTAGTTTTGTTGCAATAAGTTCATTTCTATGGTATCAGAAGACTGAATGTAAAGAGAGAATCATTGATTACTGATAGAGTATTAATATTAATATATGACGGCTTAGAGCTTAATTTGAGGATGTAGTTTATTGGAAATTGGTTTTCAGGTACAATAACGCTGTTACTACAGACGTTATTAAGAGATATACAGTTAAAGGAATCCCTCTTTCTGTCCGGATTACATCTGTTTAGAACTTTTATTTTGTATTTTTTGAATGCTGCTGTTTCTTTTTGGGTGCATTAGAGACTCCATTCCATTTAACACTTTCAATAATCAAGTTTCTTAGAAAATAAACTCGATCCTGTTCTAAAGTGTTGTTTGTCTTCTCTTCCCACACGGACATGTTTAAGTAAATGTACTTAGTGTTTTGAGCCGTCGGGATTTTCTTGCTCTCCATAAAGGTTAATAAACCAAATTATGAATTATATTTACACATATCTAAAACTGTATTCAACAGTGCTTTAATAAATCCTACCTTCATACATATTAGAGATTTAATGGTCATTTTGGAAGCTTAGTTGTAGTGTTAAGTTATAACATGTTGAAAAAAGTCAAAGTATACGTAGTATGTTGAAATGTGGTTTCTTATCTTCTGTTGGTTTTTATCAATTTCTGTAGATTCTGAATAGATTGTGACCTGCAGTTAAAAACAAGGGAAGACGAACATGATGGAGCTTTTTTCCCTAATTGAAACTAAACTTTGTGCATAAAAGAGTCAAAACAAGTGCTATGGTGGAAAAGCAGTTTATTAAAAAAATGAACACATTTACAAAAAGTACAATTATAACTTTTACAGGTTATTGGCCACATGCCAGTTATTATAGCAGTCCCGACCGGGGACCAGGCACAAAGGCACCTCGCAGGAGGAGCACTTCAGCGGAGTCCTTGCGTGGCAGTGCCTGCACTTCAGACGGCCAGCGGTGCTGTTCCCGCTGATGTGGACCGGCCTGTGATGGGCTCCGCTCGGAGCGGGAGGCGGTACGGGTCTGGCCGTGGAGGGAGACCCCACCTCTGCCAGCTCCTCGGCGAGGTTCTCTCTGAAGGCCTTCTGGTGCAGAGGTACCTCTCCTTTACCTTTTGCAATGTCTTTGTGGAGGAGGAAGGCGTTCACAATCGCGATGTCCATGAAATGATAAAAGAAGGTCTTATACCACTTCTGGGTCTTGTGGAGGACTTTATAGTACCCTATCAGGGCGTCGGAGAGGTCCACTCCACCCATGGACTGGTTGTACTCCTTCACCGCTGGTGGAACTGGGATGTCCTTCAACGCCCAGTGCCCATCTGCACCTTTGACCCTCCTTTGCACCGTGTCCTCCCCATGGGCCGTGTGGAGTGTGGAACACATGAAGACGTCCTTCGTGTCTCGCCACTGGACAAAGAGGACGGAGTCCTTCCTGATCCAGCGAACGCTGCCACGGGGAGATGTTGAGACCAGACCGTTTACTTTAGTTTTTGGGAATCCACTTCTGTTGGTGCGGATGTTTCCGCACGCCCAGATCCTCTTCTGAAGGAGGTCGCGGAAAAGGGTGGGACTAGTGTAGAAACTGTCAACGAAGAGCTTGTAGCCAGTGCCCAGCAGCCTGGTGTCGACGAGCTCCATCACCGAATCGTAACTGAGCCCCTTGCCGCGGTTTCCCCGGAACCTTCCCTCGTAGACAAAGAAGTCCCACGTATAACCGTTACTGGAGTCCGCCAGAACGAAGAGTTTCCTTCCCCAGCGAACAGGCTTATTGTTCATGTACCGTTTGAGCCCAATGCAGGCTTTGGAGGCAACCATTCGCTCATCGATGGCAATTTCCTGGCTCGGGTGATAGTTCCTTTTGCAGGCCTCCCTTATCTCCTCGTAGAGTGGCTGTATTTTGCAGAGCCGATCGAAGGCTGCCGTGCCTCTCCTCTGCTCGTTAGCAGCATCCGCCACCGAGCTACTGAGGCGAAGGGACTGGCAGACCCTGAGGAACTTCTTACCGGTCATCACCCGTCTCGGGAACGGCAAGCTGTACAGTTTACCCCCCCGCCAGTAGTCCGTAAATCCAGAGCATTTCAGTACCCCCATGTAGACGATCAAGGACATGAATGAAAACATGTCCTGCAATGTCACATCGATCCACGGGTTGGAGGGTGGCGAGTACTGAGTCGAGCCAAAGTCATTAGTGTTTTGAATTATTGTCTGTAAAACAGAGTTTGTAAGATAGAGCTGGAAGAGCTGCAGGGCTGTGTACGTAGCTGAGCGTGTGAGCTGAGGTCCTGATGAACGGGCGGGTCTGAAGGTGGGCTGTGGTGGCGTTATGTCTGGAATGTCAATATCATTCCATCTCTCTCCAGATGTGCTGGTTGACAACCCGGCTTGACTGCTGCTGCTGCCTCTCCTCCCCCGTGCTCTCCCTCTTGGTCTTCTTCTGCTGGCAGAACCTCTCTGGGGCTCCTCTCCTGATGAGGTGCTGTCCTGCTGCTCCACTCGATGTGGCCGCTTGCTGACTGGGCGCCAAGTATCCGGCTCCCAATCCTGATCTGAATCTACATCAGGTGATCGCCTATTGTGTGAAAATAAAGAAATAACAGTCACACAATGAAACACAAAGGGGGGGAAGGCACACACACACACACACACACACACACACACACACAGTGAAACAAAGGGTAATGGAACAACAGGTCAGCAGACTCACTGACATTCTACAAAATGTGTCTTCATGATTCAAACTAAAGCTTATTTATGTCGAAATGCAGTAATGTATAAGTTATATAATATAATGAAATACTTGTCGAGAGTAACGTCTCCTCCATCCAGCAGCATTGTCTCGGAGTCAAACGACACGTCGCTCCCTTCTTCTGATTCTTCATCTCCAGACTTGTCACTATCCCGCCGAAGACACAATTGCATCACTTCTTGCGTTGAATACGTTGTTTCCTCCGAGCGTTCCGCCATCATTCTTTACTAAAGTCTCAAAGTGCACACTTTGAGTCTTTGACGCACGAGGAACTGGCTGCAGACTCTCGCTGTTACGCAGTAACTTCCTGGTTTGGGCTTTAAATCTTCCCACTGAAGCTGCATATCGTTGTTTTCGTAATTTCATTGGCTATACGAAGCGTGAGTCATCAGAACGATCGGTTGCAATTGGCTCGAGCGTTACACGAAAGAAAAGGGGCGGGCACTGTCCTTCAACGCGGACTCTCATTGGCTGTTGGCTGTGGAGAGGATATGGAAGCTCCTATTTAACATTAAAAGTGTAAAATTAATTGTTTTGGGGGGGGGGGAGTTTGGAGGAGATTGGTGGAACAGGATAGAAGTAGTTATAGGACACAACACATAAACTGCTCCATGGTGGTAGTAGTGTTGGGCTTCATTGTCATTGTTAGCTACACCTTTATGCCATAAAGTCGACTTCTATGATGCCAATTACGTTGTAAGTGTAACATTTGTATTGACATTTTCATAAAGGTGTTACATTAAAGTATATGTTCAAACACTGAGTACATAGTAATGGTGTCGTACTGTTTGTTTTACATTTCCGACATGTTAACAATTAATTATTAATTCATTAATACTTTTACTTCAGTAAAGAATCCGACTACTTCCTCCACCGCTGGGCCAGTGTCAGTATTAAAGCAGAAGATGAGTGTTTGACTGTTGGACGGATCAAATGACATCAAAGGCCGTCGCTTGAAGAGACGAAACCACATCTGAATCTGCAGCTTCCCTCAGATTATTGCTTTGTTTTTTTCGACCCCACAGCTTTACTGTTCTGGTTCTCACACCATTGTTTACAGAGAAAAAGCTGTAAAAAGTCTCTGTTCACTACCTGCTCAGCAGCAAACAGCAGACAGACTCAGTTAGAGATCCGCTGGTGAACATAGTGGAGCTTTGAGCAAATAAAGAGACAGATTCTTCCCTTATTTTTGGCGGTGGAGACCAAAAACAGAGCTAAAAGAGAGAGAATATTGTACAATCAACAGGTGACACAAACACAACTGTGAACCATCACGCTGCTCTGTGACTGCTGGGTGTGTCAAATAACGGTTTGCTATATCAACTGACACAAAAATCAGTTTTTCCAGGTTTAGAGGACGAGGTGTCGACGTGTTTCTGAAGAAGCCTCATGATTTTCACGCTTTATGTCACCGTGTTACACACAGCTGGCTTAACGATCTTAACAGTGACAGAATCGCGTCTCTTTCATGTACATTCAACAACGTGCCCTTCTCTGAGTATCGTGTGGACCACCAGCACCACTTCCTGCCACAGGAACATCCACAGCAGCGTGTAGACAGCTGTAGGTCAGTATATTGTGTAGTATTACTGGTCTGTCGTTCATCTCCTGCTACAAGAAAGACTTTGAAATGTTGCCTTTCTATTTCATACATCTATTTGCTTATATTAGTGCAAACACAATCTGTTATTACCAGAAACACGTACAATTATGTACATTTGATAGCAATAATCCAGAAACGTGTATTCAGTAAAGAGGGACCCTTGTCCCTCGACTCTGGGCTGAAATAAAGTTTTTTTTGGAGGAAATGAACAATAATCAAAGAGATTTTATCTCTAAAGTTACCTTTTGACCCAAAGTATATCCTGGTACCGCATACATACAGAGTACAAAGTAAAGTAATTATTGATATAGTTTCTACAAGCAAGACGTCTAATTCACTCTCGGAAAAATGTTAACATGATGTTCATGGATTATTTATTTTATTTTAATTTTCTTCTTCCTTTTTACACTTATATAAGATAACAGAGAGAGATAGAAGAGAGGGAAGAGAGATCTCTATATATATATATATCTATAATAATTATGTTAAAAATTATTATTTAATTATATATTTAGTATTTTGTTTTAGTGCACCTGTGAGTGAGTCATTATGCTCACATTGATGCTGTAACACATAGTTGAAATTCATCTGTAATGAAGCTGGTGACTTCCTGTCATGGAAACTACGCTGAGGTTTGTTTGTAGCTGTTAGAATGCAGAGGTGGGGGCACACTTAAGACGTCACGGCACCTATTTTCCTTGAAGATTTCATCATATTCCAAAAAATTGACTAATATAATCACTGTCACTCCCACTAATCTCAGCAGACACAGAAGAAGGTCAGAGATGTTGGCTTAGTCATCTTTTTCTGGGGCATTTGATCCAGAGTCTGGATTTATATCTTTTATTAATAATCTCAATCTGCAAAGTCACTAAAATGTAGTGGAGTAAAAAGTACAATATTTCCCTCTGAGACTCAGTAGAATAGTTCAACAGGTGGAATAAATCCCTGACGGGTCTGCAAACATGTTCTCAGTCATCTCATCTCTCTGGGTCTTTGTCACCACAATGTTTCCCATCAGAAGGCGGTTTGTAGTGTTGTATCTGTGACGGCACAATACGTGTTTTAAAGGAGATCTTTTTTCACACTTTCACTCCCCCCCCCTCAACTAACTAACCTAGAAACTGGACGATGTGGGGAAAGTTTTTTTCTGAGTGAAAGAAGTTTACTGGCAGACGCATTCAAAACAAAACCACTAACCCTCACCTGCAGCAGTGAGGGTCTAAAGCAGTGAGGATCTAAAGCAGTGAGGATCTAAAGCAGTGAGGATCTAAAGCAGTGAGGATCTAAAGCAGTGAGGATCTAAAGCAGTGATGGTCTAAAGCAGTGAGGGTCTAAAGCAGTGAGGATCTAAAGCAGTGAGGATCTAAAGCAGTGAGGATCTAAAGCAGTGATGGTCTAAAGCAGTGAGGGTCTAAAGCAGTGAGGATCTAAAGCAGTGAGGATCTAAAGCAGTGAGGATCTAAAGCAGTGAGGATCTAAAGCAGTGAGGATCTAAAGCAGTGAGGATCTAAAGCAGTGATGGTCTAAAGCAGTGAGGGTCTAAAGCAGTGAGGGTCTAAAGCAGTGAGGATCTAAAGCAGTGAGGGTCTAAAGCAGTGATGGTCTAAAGCAGTGAGGGTCTAAAGCAGTGAGGATCTAAAGCAGTGAGGATCTAAAGCAGTGAGGATCTAAAGCAGTGAGGATCTAAAGCAGTGAGGATCTAAAGCAGTGATGGTCTAAAGCAGTGAGGGTCTAAAGCAGTGAGGATCTAAAGCAGTGAGGGTCTAAAGCAGTGAGGGTCTAAAGCAGTGAGGGTCTAAAGCAGTGAGGGTCTAAAGCAGTGAGGATCTAAAGCAGTGATGGTCTAAAGCAGTGAGGGTCTAAAGCAGTGAGGGTCTAAAGCAGTGAGGATCTAAAGCAGTGATGGTCTAAAGCAGTGAGGATCTAAAGCAGTGAGGGTCTAAAGCAGTGAGGGTCTAAAGCAGTGAGGGTCTAAAGCAGTGAGGATCTAAAGCAGTGAGGATCTAAAGCAGTGAGGGTCTAAAGCAGTGAGGGTCTAAAGCAGTGAGGGTCTAAAGCAGTGAGGGTCTAAAGCAGTGAGGATCTAAAGCAGTGACGGTCTAAAGCAGTGACGGTCTAAAGCAGTGACGGTCTAAAGCAGTGAGGGTCTAAAGCAGTGAGGATCTTTAAATGCAGCAAGCTGAATGTAAAACGTCTGATTTGGTTTCATTAAAAATTATAATTTCTGCAAACAAGAGAAAAGCTTTTCAAACATTGTTTAAACCCATAAAGCCTCATTTTAGGTTCTTGCGTGGGAATAAAAAAAGGAAAAACAGTCATGTGTAAAGACATGATGTTACACAGTATACTGTTCATGAGATACTTTGTAGAGTTTTAACAACTTTGAAGCTTTTTAAAGGAGAAATGAACACCTCTAATAAACAAAGTGAGGCGTGGGTTTACCTGAACAGGAAGGGGAAGAAAAATCATCAGAAGAAATGAAAGCTGTCAGACAAATGTAGTAAAAAGTACAATATGTACCTCTGAGATGTAGTAAAAAGTACAATATGTACCTCTGAGATGTAGTAAAAAGTACAATATGTACCTCTGAGATGTAGTAAAAAGTACATTATGTACCTCTGAGATGAAGTTGAGGAGAAGTAGGAAGTAGCATTACATGGAAATTAATTTGTAATTAAATAAACTACTTCCTCTCATAGACAACAGACTAATTTGTCTTGTTATTGTCTCGTGTCAGGAAAGTGTTACCTTCATGTGGTTCCTGATGTCGGTGTGTGTGTGTGTGTGTGTGTGTGTGTGTGTGTGTGTGTGTGTGTGTGTGTGTGTGTGTGTGTGTGTGTGTGTGTGTGTGTGTGTGTGTGTGTGTGTGTGTGTGTGTGTGTGTGTGTGTGCGTGTGTGTGTGTGTGTGTGTGTGTGCGTGCGTGTGCGTGTGTGTGAGAAGCCACAACCTACTATCAGGAAGCTGAGAAGCTGTGAAAAGAGAAACGCTGGGACTGAGAAGCTCATTCAGCCTGCTGGTGGGACGAGGCTATCAACTGGAAGCTTCAGCGAAATCACTGGCTTCTCATATTCAAGCCTTCTTCAACACATCGAGACAATGTGCGACTTTGATCTATCTCAAGCTTTAGACAGGTGAGTTCTTTGTGCCTAAACTTACATTATTTTCTTTAAAATGCCTTATTGGAAATATCAAGATTACAAGAGAAAAGCCTGAAAAAAAATTTGATTTTTAAGTAAATACTTGAAGTATTGAGGGAAGCTGAGAGCATAAAGAGACATGTTTTAGTGAACTTCAGTTCAGCTAACGATACTTTGCAAAGCAGCGTTTTCCAAAACGGAAACAGCAGTCTGTCGGACTGTTTCACTTCTCACTAACAAGTGTTACTGAACACAACATGGCGAAGAACTGGGACAACTGGCAGCGGTGGAATGTACATTTACACAAATAGCAATGGTAAAACAAAAAGGTACTTTACTTGTGTATTTTCATGTTCTGCTACTTTATACTTCTCCTCGACTACATCTCAGAGGTAAATATTGTACTTTTTATTTTACTACATCTCAGAGGTACATATTGTACTTTTTACTTCACTACATTTGTCTGACAGCTTTAGTTTCTTCTCAGACAGTTTTTCATTTTTTTGTGATAAACTGAAGGATGAAGTGTTGATGGTGAATGTTTGTGATAAACTGAAGGATGAAGTGTTCCTTTATGTGTTGATGTTGAATGTTTGTGATAAACTGAAGGATGAAGTGTTCCTTTATGTGTTGATGTTGAATGTTTGTGATAAACTGAAGGATGAAGTGTTCCTTTATGTGTTGATGATGAATGTTTGTGATAAACTGAAGGATGAAGTGTTCCTTTATGTGTTGATGTTGAATGTTTGTGATAAACTGAAGGATGAAGTGTTCCTTTATGTGTTGATGGTGAATGTTTGTGATAAACTGAAGGATAAAGTGTTCTTTTATGTGTTGATGTTGAATGTTTGTGATAAACTGAAGGATGAAGTGTTCCTTTATGTGTTGATGATGAATGTTTGTGATAAACTGAAGGATGAAGTGTTCCTTTATGTGTTGATGATGAATGTTTGTGATAAACTGAAGGATGAAGTGTTCCTTTATGTGTCGATGATGAATGTTTGTGATAAACTGAAGGATGAAGTGTTCCTTTATGTGTTGATGATGAATGTTTGTGATAAACTGAAGGATGAAGTGTTCCTTTATGTGTTGATGTTGAATGTTTGTGATAAACTGAAGGATGAAGTGTTCCTTTATGTGTCGATGTTGAATGTTTGTGATGAACTGAAGGATGAAGTGTTCCTTTATGTGTCGATGTTGAATGTTTGTGATGAACTGAAGGATGAAGTGTTCCTTTATGTGTCGATGTTGAATGTTTGTGATGAACTGAAGGATGAAGTGTTCCTTTATGTGTTGATGTTGAATGTTTGTGATAAACTGAAGGATGAAGTGTTCCTTTATGTGTCGATGATGAATGTTTGTGATAAACTGAAGGATGAAGTGTTCCTTTATGTGTCGATGATGAATGTTTGTGATAAACTGAAGGATGAAGTGTTCCTTTATGTGTTGATGTTGAATGTTTGTGATAAACTGAAGGATGAAGTGTTTCCTTTATGTGTTGATGATGAATGTTTGTGATAAACTGAAGGATGAAGTGTTTCCTTTATGTGTTGATGATGAATGTTTGTGATAAACTGAAGGATGAAGTGTTCCTTTATGTGTCGATGTTGAATGTTTGTGATAAACTGAAGGATGAAGTGTTCCTTTGTTCCTTTGATGTTGAATGTTTGCTACTTTTGCAGCTAAATAAACTCTTTAAAAGCCTCTTGGATCAGATGTAAAATGCATCGTCACAAAGCTGAAAACGGGCTGTTTGTTCTTTTTAGAGATACCAGGTTCTCACAGGACAGAGACAAACATGATGATCTTATAGAATATGATGCATTGATGTAGATTAAACTAGTACTTTTGCTGAAGTAAAGCATCTGAATACTTCTTCCACTAATGGGAGTTGGGCTCGGTAAACAGAAGCCTTGTAACTGCTTATTGAGAACATTTATGTTTTGGGTATTTGTTTAATATTTATCTGTTTTCTATTTCAGCTCATCCGACTCAGACGAGATAGGATGTAAATCCCGCTGCTTTAACATGATGGTAAGACGATATATTATATTTTTATTAGAGAATATGCAAAACATAATTCACTATCTCTCATGTATTTTCACTCTCATATTCCTACATTTTAAATCAGTATGTATTTCTACTTCCTTAGTTTATATTTCTACTCAGTATATTGTATTCATGCGTAAGTAATTTTGCTCTGAACTCTGTTGAACTTCACCGTGTCTCTATTGTGCAGAAGAAGAATTCACCCTCGCAAAGATAAGATGTGTAACTGTGTTGTATGAGAATGTTCAGGCGCCAAGGCCGTCTGTCCGTCTGTCGTTCATTGTGGTTTCTATCAGTCTGAGACCAAAATGTCTGTAACATCGGCCCCCACCGTTGCTCCTTCTGTATAAAGAAAGTGCGTTCACTTTGCACTTCCTCACTGAGACTGTACGCATTCTGTTGTGATGATTGAACCTTCTCTGCGCAGAGAATAAATACTAAAAAGACAATCTCTGGTTTTAGCATTAAAAGACTTTTTATTATTAGCATTAAAGGATTTTTTCCACCACACTACTTAATCCGATACACCTCTTACTTCATCCAAATACTGAAGTTCCTGGTTCAAAAACGTTATATTTAAAAGATTGAATTATTGATTTAATTGGGAGGATGAGACTGAAAGAGGAAAAAAATGGATCAGGCTTTGTATACAAACACAAAACACTTGTTAATCGGGTCAATTAATTGCTATTGTATGTGATTAGAGAGATTATACATCACTCAACAGTCTAAATGTATGTGAGGTTAATGATTTACAGTTTGTATAGAATAGAAGTGTGTATATGCATATACACGATATGTAGAAGTCATCACAAACTTTGTGACTCAGATAAGGGGAAGCACCTGCAGGATGTGATGGTTTCTATTCTCTCTGTGTGTGTGTGTGTGTGTGTGTGTGTCTGTGTGTGTGTGTGTGTCTGTGTGTCTGTGTGTGTGTGTCTGTGTGTGCATGTGCACAGGAGGTTCAGGAGGAGATCATCAGACTCCACGACGGACTGGATCTGGTGTTTTCCCATAACCCAAAAACGCTGAAGTCTGTCGCCACCCTGCTGATGGTGGTGAACAGGATGAATCGCTCTCTAACCCGCTGTGGCCGGGGGCTCAGCGATAGCGAGCTCTGCAGCACCATCATGGAGAGCCTGGTGACCGGTGGGTAACGGCAACGGGACGCGCTGGTTTTTTACATCATTAAACGTTATCCAGAGCCGAAGTGTAGCCAGAGCCTTTGGCTTCAGGAGTAAGAAAAACCTCATTCAATATCCCATTGACTTTTGACGGGTTAAACGCCAACGGCTCAAAAGAAGAGGCGAGTCTGTGAGACGAGGGCGGAGGTGGGAAGTATTCAGATCTTTCACCTAAAAGGTGCAGAACTCAAAATTCAGAGCATTTTAATTGCCTCCACACGGCTCTCAACATGGCGACGGCTAACAGCTAACAGTGCTAACAGCGCAGCCGGCCCGGCTTTTGTCAACAAAGCAAAAAGAAATACAAATCTAGCACCTTTAAGTAAAAGTAGTAATGATGCCACAGTGTAGAAATACTCCGTTACAAGTAAAAGACCTGCATTCAAAAGTATACTTAAAGATACAGTGTGTCGTATTTATTGGCAGAAGTGGAATATAATATTAATAATTATGTTTTATATCGTGTCTAATCACCTGAAAATAAGAATGAACAAACAAACAAACAGAAAACTATCTCTAGAGGGACATTCATGTCTTTCGTATCGCCCACCGTAGTCCTCCAACACGCTTGGCACACTGTAGAAGTTTCAGTTGGTTGCAATCTGCAAACCCACCACTAGATGTCGCCATTACTACACTCTGGACCTTTAAAACTACTACAAGAAACTTTCATTTTGTGTCAATTTTGGCGACCCCTGTAGACAAAGGTGGTAGTGTTTACGATCATCAGTCTCTTTAGAAAACCTCTCATTTTACTGGCGGCAGGGTCTGAGGGATGGAGGGATGATGGGATGGATAGATGGATGATGGATGATGGATGGAGGGATAGATGGATGATGGATGAATAGATGGATGGAGGGATAGATGGATGATGGATGATGGATGATAGATGGATAGATGGATGAATGGATAGATGGATAGATGGATGAATGGATAGATGGATAGATGGATGAATGGATAGATGAATGAATGATAGATGGATTGATGGAGGAATGGATGATATATGGATGGATAGATGGATGAATGATAGATGGATAGATGGATGAATGGATAGATGAATGAATGATAGATGGATTAATGGAGGAATGGATGATATATGGATGAATGTTAGATGGATGGATAGATGGATGACAGATGGAAGGATGGAGGAATGGATGATATATGGATGGATAGATAGATGGATGAATGATAGATGGATGAATGATAGAAGGATGGATTGATGGAGGAATGGATGGACGGACGGACAGGCTTCTTTTGGTAGCCTGGATGCGATAACTTCATCTTTCTATAAGACGCTCTGTTCTCATTTGCCTCCATCATGTTTCTCCACAGAAACGATCATCACGATGACCGATCGCTCGTCCGCGGACCTGAAGAGGAGATTCCAGCGTATCAGCAGCGAGGAGGTTTGCACTCTGTGTGACACTTCACAGAAAGAAGTCGTCCGAGCATCTGGAGACATAAAACTACAGGCCATCACTCTGAAGGGAGGAAACTGTGAACGCAAAGGTACCTCAAAACTATATCCAGATGTACTTCACTTGAGTATTTCCAGTGTCTGCGACTTTTTACAACATTTCAGAAGGACATATTGTACTTATTACTACATTTATTTGATAAATCTTTACAGAAATGTGATGTACTTTGATGATATGATGCAGTACTACACTACTAACCTACCCAGTAGTATACAAAGTATACAAAAGTGGCTCCACATTGACGAACTACAACATTAAAATACTCTTATATGGATTTATTAGTGATGAAAACAGAATAATATATTCTATAATAATAAAACGCTTGTCATTCTCCATAATGAGTACCATAAGAGTTGATCATTTTGGTATATTTTACTGATAATACTTCTGTACTTTTACTAAAGTGACATTTTGAATGCTTGTCATAACGGAGTATTTTCGGACTCAGGTATTTCTACTTTTACTGAAGTAAAATACCCGAGTACCAAAACAAACTCTGTCCTCTCTGTTTTCCCTCATCAGTGAGTTTTAAAATGGCGAAGTACCTCAACCTGAGCGTCCCACCTGGAGACGGTCTGACCGTCCTCCTGTCCATCACCAACAACCAGCACATCTCCTGCTCCATGGAGGACGGACACCCTGTGCTGAAGCTGGAGGTAACACACACACACACACTCACTCACTCACTCACACACACACTCACTCACTCACTCACACACTCTCACACACTCACTCACTCACTCACACACACACACTCTCACACACACACTCACTCACTCACACACACACACACACACACACACTCACTCACACACACACACACACACTCTCACACACACTCACTCACACACACTCTCTCACACACACACACACACACACACACACACACACACACACACACACACACACACACACACACACACACACACACACACACACACACACACACACACACACACACACACACACACACACACACACACACACACACACACACACAGGATTTAGTCACTAAATTCAGACTTTTTATCTCATAATTTGTACTTTTTCTTGTAAATTTGACTTTTTATCATAAGTCTGACTCACCAAATTAAATATTTGACTCATCATGAGCATTCTTTTAATCATGATTAACATTTCATCTCTTGTTTTATCCCCTTTTACCGTTAGAACTGTGCTTTCAAACATCAAATAATGAATATGATTTATTTCTGTGTTGTGTCAGGAATGCTGTAAGCAAAAGTTACAAAACATCAGCGCCGATGAAGACATGGACCGGTTCCTCTTCTACAAGAGAACCACGGGAATCTCTCTGAACACCTTTGAGTCCGTGAAGTGTGGCGGTTGGGTCATCAGCACCTGCTGCGAGGGTGAAAACCAGCCGGTGGAGATGTGTAAAGTGGACGCTGTCCACCGCCTCACCTGCTTCAAACTAAACTAAAACACGTTGCTGTAGTACAGTTTGAATGTTTCCAGAAATATGCTGATTTATATTTGACCTTTATTCTGCTCCACCACCAGATGGAGCAACTGTCTGCTAATGTTCCCTCGTCCTGTCTTTAATAATCCACTAACAATAGTTTGACTTTATAACATTTTTACTCACTGACAAAATGTTTTGTACTAAATTAATTCATCTCCTTTGAAAGAGAAAGTTGTAACAGGATATTCCTCAAAATGTTTTCGCTTATTATTTTAAATAAAGTTAAATGTTTCCATAAATACGTCTCATGTGTTCTGTTTTGTTGAAACCGACATGAAACAATGAAACCAAGTTTAGTGTAATGCGTTTAATCAATATGAATATTTTGTGTTTTTTTATGAAGTATTTCAGGTGTGTTCATGTACTCTAGTTATTAAAAGTGTTCCCATGAAGGATATAAACATGTTAATCTTTGTTTTTACAAATCATACAGTTGCAACAAATTGTCACACCGATGCGTCAAATAACGCAGTTTAATGACGCTCGATGTCATCAAATAATGTTATGACTCATAATGACATAATCTCTAACGTGTGATACATTCAGACTGTGTGTAAACAACTCACAGATGGAAATACAAATGTAGACATAGAAATTCAAGTCATGAGATAAAAAGTCAAAACTATGAGAGAAAAATCACAATTTATGAAATAAAAAGTCAGAATATCATTCAGCGACGTACCAGAGAAACATGAATAACGTTATTATAAATGATGTTTATGTGTAACAGCCTGTAATCTGAAATTCACAGCACGCTCCAAATTAAATGTCAATCTGCACTTCACCACGAAAAACAAAAAACAAAACAGAAACAGCCTTAAAAACTCCGGCCAATCGGAGGCGGTCGAGAGGACGTCGACTCCCCCTCATTGGTGCAGGCGGCTCGGGTTTGCATGGCGACACCTCGGGCTGTCTCCTCCACCTCGACCTCCCCACCAATCACAGCCTCCGAGGCTCCGCGCTGCGTCGTGGGTGCGTAACGCAGATTACGGATCGATGTGCATTTAACTTTAAAGTGGGCAGAAAAAAATGGAGACCGAAGAGGTCAAGTGATGAAGAGGAGGAGGAGGGGGGGGGGGGGGGGGGGGGGGCATGTCGGAGCATGCACGAGGCTCCGTCCTGCAGGACACATCTTTAAGGATGCAGACCGTCTTTCAGCTTTTATAATTTATGGACACACGAAAACCTTCACAAACCCCCATTCCTCGAGTTATAGTGATGAAAAGAATAATCACGTGTCAGTATGTGTGAGCAAGAGGGACACACTGTGTGTGTGTGTGTGTGTGTGTGTGTGTGTGTGTGTGTGTGTGTGTGTGTGTGTGTGTGTGTGTGTGTATAAACTCTGCATGCTGACGATCTGAAATCACGAGAAAAACTCACATCCCTGAAACTGCACACACACACTCCCATGTGCAGGAGTGCATGCCCGGTACTAAACCAATTGTGTGTGTGTGTGTGTGTGTGTGTGTGTGTGTGTGTGTGTGTGTGTGTGTGCGTGTGTGTGTGCGTGTGTGTGTGTCTCCCCCTCTGCCATGCACATTCCCGGCACATGGCAACAGAAGCTAAATATAGCCCCAGCAGCAGCTCGGCCTCACAGCGGGATCATGCTTCCTCTCCTAATGTAGGATCCTCCCCACCGCTGCCCCTGTTTCTCTGCTTCCTACAAACATGGGTTCCTCTTGTGCACGCCCCCCCCCCCCCCACATCATCCTCTGCAGATTCTCTCCTTCTGTCTCTGTGCATCTTATTTCTTATTCAACCTGATTGTCTCCTTTGTTGCTGCACATTAACACTTTAACCCAAATACACACATGATGGTAGTGTGTTGTCAAATAATGTTCTAAATATCAATATTACATAATAATCTCTTGAATCTGATAGTTGAATTGACTTAAATATGTGTAAAGAACTCTCAGATGTACGAGGTTCGATTCATGTCCATTTTGAGATAAATACTTACCAATAATAAATACTACTTCTATAAAAGCACAACATTCTGAGATAGAAAGTCAAATTTATTGACTAAAATTCACAATTTATGAAATAAAAAGTCAAAGTTATTTGATGAAGTAAAATGCATGTAATAAAAAAAGGTCAAAATGATGAGAAATTAGTTTAAAAAAGAAGTCAGGTTGTATAGAAGTCTATGAGAAAATGACTACTTCTCTCTTGATTTATTACCTCAGTAAACATTGTAAACATGAGTTTATGGTCTCAATCTCTAGTTTCAAGTCTTCTTCAATACAGCATGATGTTCATTTAGTACATTATGGTCCATTTAGAGTCAAACAGACCATAAAGCAGGGGATGCTTTAGGGGCGGGGCTACACAGTGATTGACAGGTCTCTACGTCACTCCTCCTCAGTCCAGATATGGTCACTTAAATGTAAAATGTTAATAAAATAAATAACACTTCTGAGTGAAGTTTATAAAGAATGAACAACAAAGACGTCCTCTGTCCTCTGTCCTCTGCTGCTTGGTCTCAGCCAGGTGGCCGATTGAATTAGGTTTCACTTTTGTTTACATGTTCACAGATGTATCGCTAAAGTATTGGCTTTTTACTCGCAAATATTTCATTGCACGTAAAGTAACAAGCGTCGTTGCCGTCAACTCGAGTATCCTTCATGTGTGTGTGTGTGTGTGTGTGTGTGTGTGTGTGTTGTTGGAGGCGCTCAGCCCGACAGAGAGAGCAGAACAGATGCAGCGTGATAATAAATTATCGGAAAAAATAAAAACATCGAAACATCAAAACGTACTAATAAAAAGCACGGGTAACGTCGAGGCTTATCAAAACAATCATTTAGCACCGATGGCTCGTTTAATACCGGGTTTATGAACTCATCTCCAGAGCCAGAGTGAAGTTTGTCCGTTCTGGGCTGCTGTAGAAACGCGACGGTGCAAGATGGCGGACTCCGTGGAAGACGACCCGCTGCCTACGTAGATATAAAAGTCTTCCTCTAAGCCAACGAAAACACTACTATTCTTACTTTCAGGTGTTTGTACACTGAATAAAACATAGTTCTGAATATTGTATTTCATTGCTGCCAATTAATCCCCCTAAACGTTACACACTGTTCCTTTAAGTAAAGGATCCGAGTACCTCCACTGCTTGAGGGCCCGACACACACACACACACACACACACACACACACACACACACACACACACACACACACACACACACACACACACACACACACACACACACACACACACACGCGTGAGGAACAACGCGTGAGGAACTCTGTGAGTCACAGCAGAGACCACATCCGTCAATAGTTCATGTTCGATCTATTTCAACGTCGCTCTAGTTACAGCAGCAGCAGCTTGTTCTCTCATTAAGGGCCGAGACACGTTACATGAAGTGCATGTGGGGGCCTCATTAATGGGAGCACTGTGTCGGGGGCCGAAGACCACGAGGGGTGGGGGGGGGGGGGGGTCCGCCAGGAGTTATCTGCTCTTTGTCAAGACTAGATCTGCACATGTATAGAACCAAACCCCCAGGAAACCAATACGCTTTATTAATGTAATAATATGAGCTGTCAGATAAACGTAGTGGAGTATAAAGCAGCAGAACATGGAAAGTACAAGTTTCAAGGTACTTGTACTCAACTTAAGTACAATATTTGAGTAAATGTAAAACCTAAAGGATCAAGATGAAGGAGGCTGACTACCATGAACAAAACATCTTGTATGATGCACAACCAAGTACCTGCTCATTAAGAGTGTGTGTGTGTGTGTGTGTGTGTGTGTGTGTGAGAGCAGCACAATCACACTGTTGTAGCAGCGACGGAGGTCCCGATGGCACAGCTGAGTCCTGGACCAGGAATGTTGGGTCTGTGGAGGCCTCGCACATTAAAATAGCCGTCGTGTCCCGTCAGCGACACACAGACACACACACACACACACACACACACACACACACACACAAGTGCCTGACAGCTGCCAAATATACAGAGGGGGGAGAAGAAGAAGTAGCAACAACAGGAGACGGGAGGAGGAAGATCAAATTACCCAGGAGCCTCTTCTTCTTCTTCTTCTTCTTGGGAAACAAGTGGACACAATCCTTCCACCTCATCGTTGGAGGACCACGACTAACCGGCGCATCGCTTTAATTCAACTCTGGAATCGAGAACAAGCTCGTGTTGTGTGAAGCGTTCTCCTTCAGAGACAGCTGCTGTGTGTGTGTGTGTGTGTGTGTGTGTGTGTGTGTGTGTGTGTGTGTGTGTGTGTGTGTGTGTGTGTGTGTGTGTGTGTGGACAGCAACTGTATCAGCACATGCTCCTCATACTCCACTGGAACGACTGAGATACAGAAATACTTTCAGAGCTGCAGCGAGAGAATTTAAGAGTAAAACTTGTGTTATGTTCTTATGAAACCATAAATATTCATATGATCAGTAGTGCAAAGTACATTTACTCAGGTACTGGGCTCAAGTACAATTTTAAAATACTTCACAATATTATTGTAGAAACTATGGCTGTTTTTTTTGTAATTTAAAATATTACCTTAAAATCTATAGGTATACATTATAATTAGTACAGTAAGTACAAGTATGTAAATATTGTACTTTTACTGTACTACATCTCAGAGGTACATATTGTACTTTATACTGTACTACATCTCAGAGGTACATATTGTACTTTTTACTGTACTACATCTCAGAGGTACATGTTGTACCTTTTACTGTACTACATCTCAGAGGTACATGTTGTACTTGTTACTCTGCAGATAATAATCTAATAATTATAATATGACACAGAGATGGTGAGTACTTCTACTTTGATACTTGAAGTACTTCCTGTTGCTAATCACCGATGGAAGTACATTTACTTCAACTTAAGTACAATTTTGAGGTACTTTACTTGAGTATTTCCATTTTATGATACTTTATACTTCACTAGATTTTGGAGGTAAATGTACTTCTAACTCTACAATAATTCAAACGCTGTGTACAGACGAAGACTAACAAAGATATAAATCAGCTAATAAACTATTGATTAATAAGCTGCAGTGACTCACATTAATGAGACATTTTACATAATGGTACTAGTTCATACTTGTGTACTTTTACTTATGTATAATATATAAACTCAGGACTTTTACTTTTATCAGTTTGTGGTTTTAATGAAGCTGAAAGAAAACTCAGAATCTGTCAGTTTTATTTACTGTTCGACTAACATTGTTTGACATAATGTATATATACATGTATATATATAATGTATATATATATATACACACATGTATATATATATACACACATGTATATATATATATATATACACATGTATATATACATATATACATGTATATATACATATATATATATATATATACACATGTATATATATATATATATATGTATATATACATGTATATATATATCATTTACTCATAACAATATCATTTGTCACATGAGTTCATTTAAACAAGCTGCTGAGGTTTTTGAATGTTATGAAAACTAAACTGAATATTTATTTATTTAAAAAGGAAATGAATCAGAACTATATTTAATAATCGATGAATCTCTTAATGAGAAACATTTGACTCAGATGTGAATATGTGTTTCTTCTCTGATCGTCGGTCCTTTGAAGACGTCGTCTCTGCTTTTAGGAACAAAATGAGTTTCAGTCTGAAATCAGATGTTTTAAATCCTCTTTGAGTGAAATCTGGATAATCTTCAGTCTCATCGGCTCAACTTCAGCTCAACGAAACAACAGAAAGCTGATCGATGAACTACTTCTAGAATTCATTAATCATTTCATTCATTCGAGTAAAAACAAACAAAAGATCAGTTTTCATCTTCTCAAACGTGAGGATTTGATGCTTTTTTGTCTCATAAAGTGAATATCTTTGATTTAAAACACTGGACGTCGTCGTCTTGAAGCATTTTATCGACTGAACTCATCGATGAGTCGAGTAAATAATCAACATGTTAAACAATAGAATCGTTAGATTATAAGAACATAGTCACAACATTGCATTTAAAGTTGGTTTAATTAAGGAAGTGTTATACTTTCACTCGAGGAAAAACAAAAGAATCTGGAGGATTGGTCACAACTTTGTTTTAAGAAATTAACCTTTTTATTATTATTATTTTTAGACTTGAAATTCCTTTACACAATACATTTTCCTTTATACGTATTTCAAAATATCTTCTGCTGGTTTGCGCGGTAATATTTTTATGTTCCTATAAGTAGAATCTCATTTTTAATATAGTTCTCTTTTTGAAAACAACAACAAAACAAACAAACATCCATGGATGTGTTTCTGTCCGGGGTCTTCACGTGTTGGAAGATGTTAACGTCGGGCTGAGACGGCCGTCTGTCCGGCTCTGACCGAGACAGAGAGGATGATGGGAAAAAAACAATGGCCGACGCTCTGCAGTCTGGAAGAGCTCGAAGGTCAGAGGAGCTCCTGTCCAAAGCGCCAGATATTTGGACCCTTGTAGCGGCACAGAGGGAGCAAGAAGTCCTGTACGGAGGTCTGGATGTTGGCCCCTTGGTGGTGGTGGGGACCCAAACACAGCCCTCCACCCACATGTTGGCCATCGCTCTCAGACACCAGGGATGCTCTGGTGCCAGGAACGTCTGACTCTTACTGGAAAGTTAAGCTTTTTGTAAATACGGCTAAGATGGTATATGTATGACATAAAACCCAGCTGACCCGCTCCGTTATTGACTTCTGGAGTCAAAGCTTTACGTTTCTTTACGTCTGCACACTCGTGTTGTTTGGGCTTTAAACGGATAATCCTCAGGAACTCCCCCTCTAATATTTTGGGTAATCTTTTTTGATTAACTGCACTCGTATCCAAACATCCACAGCAGCGTTCTATACATGTATCTCAGACAATAAAACAATAAAAAACCCACAATCTGCCCCGAGGAGAGACCTGGACCGGAACAGGAACACAATGGATGCTTTTTAGTCATCTCTCCTTAAACTGGAGGAAGAAACATCTTAAAACACGCCTCCACGCTTTGTTTAAATATAAACTATGTTGCAAATAGGAAAAGCATTCATTGGCTTTATTTCTAAGTTATAAAAACCAAATCTGCTGGTTTTAGTAGGTTCTCTCTCCGCTCTTTTATTATTTTATTTTTTAACAATAAAGCACTCTTTTCTTCCTCCTCCTCTCATTTTACACATTTCATCCACTTTCTCAGAGATCACTCCAAACCCTACGAACGTTTAGGATAAAACACCAAATATTCCCCCGCACATGTATTTTTTGTGTGTTTTTTGTTAACGCCACGTTACTTTAGAAGGCTATTACAGCACGATTTGTCATGCACTTGTCATTTTTCTTGTTTTTATGCAAAATACACCCTCTATACTGCAGATGTGTCTCCAACTACCAGCTGGTTCATTTATTCTCTAAATCAAAACAGAAACAAAAGATCAGTTTTCATCTTCTCAAATGGGAGGATTTTATGCTTTATTTCTGTTTTATATTATTATAAACTGAATATATTTGTAAAATATGCAACTTAAATAACTTTAGAAATCTTTGACGGTGATTTTTTCTCCATTTTAAAGTATTTTTATGGACTAAAGGAACAATAATATACTGCACAACGAACAGTTGAGCTGCAACCATTAGTCGGTAAATCGATTAGTTGTCAAATTATAGATTAATATGCAAATATTTTGATAATCAATTAATCGGTTTGAGTAATTTCTCAGGGAAAATTCTTTAATTCCAGCTTGTTGGGTGTGAATATTTTCTGGTTTCTGTGCTCCTCTGTGACAGTAAACTGAATATCTTTGAATTTACAAAATACCCCCTAAATACTGCACACGTGTCTGCAACTAGCAGCTGTTTTCTGTTATCTTTAAATCTTCAGTCGTCTTCCACGTCGTCTCCCTCGGACTCCTCTTCCCTCCTCTCGTACACTTTATCCCTCTGCTTCTCCTGGATCTCCTTCATCTCCTCCGCGTATCTCCCGAAGGCTCCTCCGAACTTGCCCCAGGCCTTCAGCGGCACCGTGATGGAGTTCCTGTAGCTGGGCTTCACCTCGCTCACACGCAGGAACACGCCGTATTTGTTGGAGCCGACGTCGAAGAAGAACCGCTTGGAGTCCACCATGATGGAGGTGCCCTCGGGTAGCTCGCTGCAGGAGGCCGCACCTCCTGCGGCCAGCTCCTCGTCGTCTCCTCCGTAGTCGTCTATGAGCTTCGCCAGCGCGTCTCTGAACTCTATGAGCCCCTGGGCCGGAAGCGCTATGGTCTGTCCGGACAACATTCCGCCCGTTGGGCCCCCGACGCCTCCGAAGCCGGGGCCTCGATTTACCGTCTGTCGGATCCGGAGGAACCTCCCGCGCTGGTTCTCCTTCAAGTCCAGGTAGTACTTGCGGTTCTCCCGGACGAGGAACTCGCTTTTAAGAGCTCGCCGAGGACCGCCGTCCTCACCCGCGGTGCTCTGGGCGATCTGCTCCGGGCTGCTAGGCCCCAGCTGCGCGTAGTGCTCGATGAAGTCCCCGAGGTAGTCGCGGAACTCCGCCGCCACGGACAGGGAGAGGGTCAGCCGGCTCTTGGAGCCGCCGGCTCCCACCTCGGCGATTTTGATGAACCGGCCTTTGCTGTTCTGCTTCACGTCCAGGTAGAAGCGCTTGTTTTGGATGTCGAGGCGCTTGGACGCCAGCTCCTGGGTCTCCTGGTCCCTCTGGAAATGCTGGAAACCACCACCACCTCCTCCTCCTCCACTACCTCCACGCTCACTCCCGCTGTCGCCATCCGCCATCTTTCAGCTCCACCATTCGGCTTCTGCCGCCTCTCTCTCCTGCGTAGCTGCTTTCTGCGTGCACTTCCAGCCTGCGCGCGCTCGTTATGGGTGCACTCCAGGGGAGCGTCGTGATTGGTCCAACAGTCTGTCACTTCCACGAGTTCACACGGTTACGGCTTTCCCATTGGTTGCTTGATTTTTATCTGTCACGACCACATGTAAAATCTCTCATTAGCCGTTGGTCAGATTGCGGTTCCGTTTACGTGCTTCTTCTTCTACAGTTTTTTTCTTTTTTTAATTGTCGTGATTGGTCCAACCGTCTGTCACATCCACGAGTTCACACATGTTACGGTTTTCCCATTGGTTGCTTGATTTTTCTTCTTCTTCTTCTTTTGAGGTTTATTGGCGGTTGGCAAACAATGAATTGGTACATTACCGCCACCAACTGGTCTGGATTGTGGATCAGGATGTCTCGTACTTATAGTATACAAAATAAAGAAAATACACTGAAATAAGAAACAAAACAAAACTTGCTTGATTTTCTCTGCCACGCCCACATGCAAAATCAGATTGGTCAGATTGAGGATCCGTTTGCGTACTTCTTCTTCTACTGTTTAAAAAAAATAATCTACTCCCTCTTGTTGTGAAATCTCTTTGTTTTTATGACATAATATTATGGAAATTATGTGTTTCCTTCTGGCTGCAGGTGGTAAACTGTGTCGACATACTTTGTTTTTCCTCACAAAGTTGTAGTGGAAATAAATTTAGAAAAAAATAAGTGAAATAGTTTTGTGACCGACTCTCATTTGCCAATTTCTAATAATAATGTATTATGTAATAATAATCTCTGTTATTGTTAGTGGTGGAAGAACTTAGAGTTAAAATAGCAATACAACAGAGTAAAATACTCCATTACAAGTAAAGGTTTTACATTCAAAATGTCACTTAAATATAACAGTACACAAGTGTTTTCAGCAAAATAAGTACCACAAGTAAATGATTAGTTATTGGAACATGAACTCGTGCATGAATGTTAATTAGAACTAATTAATATACAGCTGGATAGTTAAATCTATAATAAAAAAGTACAACTATAATGTAGAAATACTCAAGTTACAAGTTAAAGTATTGCATTAAAAATCGTACTCAAGTCAAAGTACGTAAGTATTCACATTAAAATATAAGTAAAAAGTACAATATGTACCTCTGAGATGTAGTTGAGTAGAAGTATAAAGAAGCATAAAATGGAAATACTCAAGTAAAGTACCTCAACATTTGTACTGAAGTACTGTGCTTTAGGGGCTAAATACTACACTTTGCACTACTACTCCATGTATACAAGTATTCCATTATTGTTGCAGTACTCATCTCTGCCCACAGACGGCAGCAGAGTTTCATTTTCCTCTCAGCCGGACGTTCAAAGATGAAACCACAGCTTCCATCTTCACCTTTACCACTCTGGAGGTACTTATACTGCTGTTTGTGTTCTATCTTCACCAGTACCACTCTGGAGGTACTTATACTGCTGTTTGTTTCTCTTTGTGTTCTATCTTCACCAGTACCACTCTGGAGGTACTTATACTGCTGTTTGTGTTCTATCTTCACCAGTACCACTCGGAGGTACTTATACTGCTTCTCAAAGATATTTTTTGTCTATATACCATAAAGAAATACTAATACAGCTGTTTATTTGCTGGAGTGTCAACACAAGACACCCAGTTCATAAAATACTGCAAATATATAAATACTGCAATACTTTCATCGATAGAAAGAGACTAAAAGGACATTTATTCAAATGAAAATCTCCCAGTTTGCCACTTAAACATGTCAACATGAAGGCCTCGTGATCACCCAATTAAACAATATCTTCCTTTTGATCGACATTATCGATTACAAACAGCTTCCCTCACGAGACAAAACTCACATAATTAGAATCATTAAAACTTCTGGAAGTTTAATTAAGACTCGTAAATTAAATTAAATGACCTGACCGTTCTTAAATCAGCAGCAGAATAAAACTAATCAACAGTTTGTTGTTACTCACCTGTCTGACGTCATCTATTGGAGAGATCCTGTGAGTCTCGTGCATCACGAGGTCCTCCTCAATCTGCACGAGCTTGAACTTCTCCGTTTATCCCCCCCTCGTGCATAAAACCAGTCCTCTCTCTTCTGACCCAGCACAAACTAAAGTCCGCCAGGTCCCTCTGGTCCTTCTGGTCCCTCTGGTCCCTCAGGTCCCAGTGAAACCAGTAAACGGTCCTCACGCGCCTCACTGGAGGTGAACTACTCCAGCAGAACTCACCTGAGGACGTTAGCACGTTAGCATGTTAGCACCACACCCCAGCATGCACCTGTTGATGATGCAGCATCTTGGGTGTGTTTCATTTGCCTCACCTGGCGTGCGGGCGGGGTGGTGCACTAAATCCCTGATTCATTATAGGAGATGTCACTATTTATTTTTTACATATGCATAAGGAAAATACTTGGGATAATAAATATAATTAGCTATATTTAAAATATACTCAATAAATACAAGTATGCAAGCAAATAAATATTAAAAAAGTTACTTTGCAATCACAGACTTTTTGAACTAAAAATGTACTTAAGTACAGTATGTATAGAGATATATTCTATTGTTTGATCAGTAGTACTGATGTATAATGTATATACATTTAAAATGAAAGTACAATATTTAAAAGTATAAAGTAGCATAAAATAGAACTACTTGAGTTAAGTACAAGTACCTTCAAAATGTACTTAAGTACAGTATATATAGAGATATATTCTATAGTTTGATCATTAGTACTGATGTATATTATATATACTGTATATGTAGTGGAGTTAAAGTACAATATTTAGAGATATAACATATAAAATATAACTACTTGAGTTAAGTACAAGTACCTTTAAAAGGTACTTAAGTGCAGAGATACTTTAAGGATGAAAACACATCAGATGACCTGTAAAGTTTTAATAATGATTTTATTTTAGCGATCTGATTTCACAGAGACATAAACAAATAAAACACTTCATAGATTCCAATTTAAATATATTCAAACTATACAATCAGTTACACACACACACACACACACACACACACACACACACACACACGTAAACCACATTATTGCACACCACCCTGTTGCATTAGAGCTTCACAGCAGTACCTGTGCCAAGTTCTTGACATTCCTTATTGATCCTATTAGGATACGATGAGTACAATCAATACGGTTCTGACAGAATATCACAGTACTGATCACCGTGTCAGTAGTACTGAGGGTACGCGGCGTAGGACCCCATGAGGGGGGTCGTGGACACGACTCCCGGGAGGCTGCTGTACTGGTAGAACGAGTCCAGCGGCAGAGAGGGGACGCCGGGCAGAGAGGAGCCGTACTGGAGGCCGTGTGGATGGACGTCCTGAGCTGCTGCTGCTGCTGAGTGGTATCTGGGGTAAGGACCCGGCCTGTAGGCCTGCAGCTCGGGGTAATGCAGGAACTGAGAGGCCATGTTAGCGTTAGCATGGCAGGCGTGAGCCAGGGCGTCCTGCACCGTCCGCTTCAGCTTCATCCGCCGGTTCTGGAACCAGTTTCTGATCTGAGAAGAAGAAGAAGAAGAAGAAAAGGTCTCATGAGGACAAGTTATTTAAATACAGAATATTAACATTTCTCTCCCTTAGTGAACGTCAGGGAATGCTTTTATATATATACTGTCATCACACACTGATGACCACACACTGATGACCACACACTGATGACCACAAACTGATGACCACACACTGATGACCACACACTGATGACCACTGATGACCACACACTGATGACCACACACTGATGACCACACACTGATGACCACTGATGACCACACACTGATGACCACACACTGATGACCACACACTGATGACCACTGATGACCACACACTGATGACCACACACTGATGACCACACACTGATGACCACTGATGACCACTGATGACCACACACTGATGACCACACACTGATGACCACACACTGATGACCACTGATGACCACACACTGATGACCACTGATGACCACACACTGATGACCACACACTGATGACCACTGATGACCACACACTGATGACCACACACTGATGAGAGCTGTTTACCTGTTTGTCGGACAGGTTGAGCTTCTTGCAGAGCTCGGCCTTGTCCTGCGTTCCCAGGTACGCGTTCCTCTTGAAGGACTTCTCCAGGCTGCTGATCTGCTCCGCCGTGAAGGCCGTGCGAGGCCTCCTCCCCAGCGGGGGAGACGGCGGGGAGGTGGAGGTGGAGTCGGCGGAGGCCGGGGGGGAGAGGGAGCGACCCCCTTCACTCTCGTAGCCGGAGGTCTCCTCCTCCGTCCCGCTGCTGAATCCTGCTTCAGTCACTGCAGAGAGGAACCAAGAGGAACCAAGAGGAGCTCATGTTAGACCCAACCATCAAAGTATTCAGATCCTTACTTATACTAGTACTTATACTACACTGTAAAAATACTCCAGTACAAGTACAAGTACAAGAATGTCCCCTGTGAGTGTTGTACTATTATTATATCTTCTATCATTAGATTATTATGACTCATGCATTCATGTCTCCATTAATCGATTGAGTGGTTTCTACAAATTGTATAAAAAAATAGTAAAAAATGCCCAAAGTGACACATTGACAATGATAAATGTAAAAAACTCTGAGACGTAGAAGTAGGAAGTAACTCATGTAAAGTACAACACACGTGTATTTAATTACAGTACTTTAGTAAATGTACTTCCAATAAAAGCATTCAAAATACTGCACATTAATAAACACCTTAATGGTCTTTACACTACATTAGTGTTTTAAACCATTTATTCATCGTGTGTGTACTTATTAAACTGTTGCAAAGTTACGTATTTGATAAGCTGATGATACAGTTTGTGCTTAAAGTATACTTTGTAAAGTAACTACTTTCAGATAAATGTGGAATAAAAGTGCAGCATTTGATCTGAATTCTAGAGGAATAAGTTCATAAAGTGTAATAAAGTGTGAAGTAGAAGTACTTGAGTAGAAGTACTTGAGTAGAGGCCGCTCCTGCCTGAACATACCTCGACTATCACAGGTTTGGTGCTGCAGACTGAAAGCGTCGAGGCTCCTGGTTTCTTGCTGCTTTGAGGAATCTTCTGACTTCTGTCTGCAGTAGAAACCCGGCAGACTCTCTGAGTGAGTCCCACAGGCGGCGGGTCCTGGTCCAGAGGACGAGCCGGTCTCCGTCCCTGCAGGCTGGCTGCTCTGAGACATCCACTCGATAGAAAAATGTCCCCTCATCGTGACGCTTTGTCCTGAAAAAAGGTCAAGAAAAGAGTAAATCCTTGTTGTTTAGAAGAAAGAGCAGATTCAGCAGAAGGAAGATGAGCTGGTCTGAGCTGGTCTGAGCTGGTCCTGGTCCTGGGGGAGTTTTGAATGCCCCCCTTTTCACAGCTTGTCTGTATTTATAGGAGGCATCAGACTCCCTCAGCCCCCAAGATCAAAGCACACGTCCTCCCTCCCTCCCTCCCTCCCTCCTTCCCTCCTTTAGTTTTCACAACTGGAGTAATTAAGACGTCTCATTCAGTCTCAATGAGGCTGTTACAACAAGGCTCCAGTGAGTCTGGAGAGGACCCCCCCCCCCCCGCCCTCCTCCTTCCTGCCCCCCCCCCCCCAGAATAAAAGATAATAGACACACCTCACCCCAAACTGTCTGCATCTCCTCCACAAACCCTCCTCACTGTCAATAAATAATACAAACCTGTTTGTGTCTCCTTCACTTTGAATAAATAATGAATAAATAAATTATGAATAAAATTCACATTAAAATCTGTCAAAAATCCAGATTCAGAAGATCTCAATATAGAATATTTATCTTCTATTTACAGATAATTCTCCTGAAAAGATTAAATGGTGAATCAGCAAAAGACAAATAAAACAATCATTAAATCATCATTAAATGTGATTATTGGGTTAGTTTTTGGATATTAACATTATCATAAAGCATGCTCACTATTGTATTATTAAAGTACTGTTTATATTTAGTTTATACTTGTTTTTATTTTTCACGACTCAAAAGAACAAAGATAAACTCTGGAGTCGCTCATTTCATTCATTTATGTAATATAACTTTATTTAAACATCATGCAGAGACAAAACAGTTGAATGTGTTTCTGTTATAATAAATAAAACCACTTCACATGTAAACTGTTTTATTTGTTACATTTCTCTGATGTATGAGTATAAACACTATTACTTTAATAACTTTAATAACGTTTTACATTTTAAAGGCGCTTGTTTCATTTATCTCTAGTATTTTGGGTTCCTGCAGCTTCATCATGTGACTCATGAGTCGAGCTCAATCAATATTTAATCACAGAAGATAAAGTTTAATTCTCTTTTAAAGCAGCTTTGTGTTATATTCAATGTGAAATAAATGTGTTTTCATATAAAACAAGAATAATTCTTCATGATCAGTGAATATTATCTATATCTATATCTATATCTATATCTATATCTATATAGATATAGATATAGATATATAGTCTTTATCTCAGGATTAAGGATGTAGCGTTGATTAAAGTATAAATTATGTTTTTACTATTTTTATTTACATTCTGCGATGTGAAGAAATGTAAAACATTAAAAACAGGATCAAATCAAATCAAATGATACATTCTAATGTTTCAAGCAACAACTGGACACAAATGTTTCGGTTAAAGATTCTAAGATGCAAATATTCTGAGCTTTTCTTATTTCTCTGTTTGTAAATGTCGTCTGACAGAAATATCTGAACTTCTCCTGATATTTTACAGACAGAAAGATGAATTCATTCATTAAAAACATCTGCAGACTCACACTAAGCTGTGAGAAATGAGAACGAGGGTTTCTCTCTACTTCAGACATTAATCAAACATCGATGCTCCTCTGATGATAATCTGCTCCTCAGTTACAGACGGTAAAACAAGAAGCTGAAAGGAGACAATGAGCAGTGAGTGGATCAATGTCCCAGAGGATGATCCCAGAGGATGATGATCCCAGAGGATGATGATCCTAGGTGATGATCACAGAGGATGATGATCACAGAGGATGATCCCAGAGGATGATGATCCCAGAGGATGATGATCCCAGAGGATGATGATCCCAGAGGATGATGATCCCAGAGGATGATGATCCTAGGTGATGATCCTAGGTGATGATCACAGAGGATGATGATCCTAGGTGATGATCCTAGGTGATGATCACAGAGGATGATGATCACAGAGGATGATCCCAGAGGATGATGATCCCAGAGGATGATGATCCCAGAGGATGATGATCCCAGAGGATGATGATCCTAGGTGATGATCCTAGGTGATGATCACAGAGGATGATGATCACAGAGGATGATCCCAGAGGATGATGATCCCAGAGGATGATCACAGAGGATGATCCTAGGTGATGATCACAGAGGATGATGATCACAGAGGATGATCCCAGAGGATGATGATCCCAGAGGATGATCCCAGAGGATGATGATCCCAGAGGATGATCCCAGAGGATGATCCCAGGTGATTAAAGACACCGTCTCTGATATAACGAGAGATTTAACGTTATCTTTGTTTTAATTTAGGATCCATCAATGATCAATAATCACAAGAAATGTATTTGATTCAAAAGTATTTTATTCAAAATCCTACTTAAGTAAACGTATTTACAGCTTAAAGTACTTAAAGTATCACAAGTACTTGTTATGGAGCCAGATTGTGCTCTGAGATGTAATGAGGTAGAAGTACAAGCATCTTAAAATGAAAATATTCAAGTTAAAAGTACTTTAGTAGTACTTTCTATTCATACAAATGAATACCTTTTAACAGGACAAAGTACCCTTAACTCAGGGATATTATAAAAGTCTGATATATAAATATAATATGAAATAAAGACAAAGCCTACAAAATATCACAAGATTACTACAAACCAGTGTATTCAGATAATTTACTTAAGTATAAGTAAAAGTACCTCATATATACATAATGGGGATAGTACTCAGATAAAGTAAAAGTACCTCATATATACATAATGGGGATAGTACTCAGATAAAGTAAAAGTACCTCATATATACATAATGGGGATAGTACTCAGATAAAGTAAAAGTACCTCATATATACATAATGGGGATAGTACTCAGATAAAGTAAAAGTACCTCATATATACATAATGGGGATAGTACTCAGATAAAGTAAAAGTACCTCATATATACATAATGGGGATAGTACTCAGATAAAGTAAAAGTACCTCATATATACATAATGGGGATAGTACTCAGATAAAGTAAAAGTACCTCATATATACATAATGGGGATCATCTATTCGAGGCTTTGTGTCTGATAACGACCTGAAGACGATGATCCAGACCTATGAAGTGGTTCATATCATCATCATCATCTTCATCACCAGCAGCCTGGATGGACCCGATACTGAGGAGGAAGAGGAGGAAGAGGAGGAGGAAGACAGGCGCTGTTCTGTGTGCAAATGGAGCGAAACAAACACATTGTTTGTGTCTTTAAAGGGTTAATTAGTTCAAACATGAAACAGAGCTTTTGATTAGATAAAGAGAGGAGGAGAGGAGAGAGGAAACGAGAGGAGAGGAGGAGAGGAGAGAGGACTCCTCATATCAGCTACATAAGTAACAGTATTATCAGAAAACAAGTATTTCTGAAACAAAATCCTGTTAAAGTTACTCTGAAGATCAATATTTAATAAAGATGTGATCAGTTTATCTCTCGGACGGTATATACATGTAGGGATAGTACTCAGATCAAGTAAAAGTACCTGATATATACATGTTAGTGATAGTACTCAGATCAAGTAAAAGTACCTGATATATACATGTAGGGATAGTACTCAGATCAAGTAAAAGTACCTGATATATACATGTTAGGGATAGTACTCAGGTCAAGTAAAAGTACCTGATATATACATGTAGGGATAGTACTCAGGTCAAGTAAAAGTACCTGATATATACATGTAGTACTCCGGTCAGACGTATTTTACATTTTATTCTCTGTGACCATAAAGACGCTGGAGGAGCCTCCGGTCTCAGGTCTCAGGTCTCAGGTCTCAGGTCGGCTGGGTTCTTATGTTTTGAGGGGGAAGAAATTTAAATGTCACAATCTAAAGACATCTAGAGACTCATCCCCCCCCCCCCCCCCCCCCTCACCCATGTGAGGAGGGGAGTCGCAGCGCCTGCTTGTCCACCGGGACCGGTCCCGCCGGCCCCCCATCAAAGCCCCGGGAGCCTTTGATGGGGGCTGATAGGGATCAATGGGGCCAGAGGAAGAGGTCCTAACTGAGCGTGTTACAGACGGGCCGGCAGAGGAGATCAATGATTATTGGGGCGTCATCAGAGCGTCATCAGAGCGTCATCAGAGCGTCATCAGAGCCTTCATCTGCATCCAGGAACCATCGGATCGGCTCTTTACATTTTACTGTCTGAGTTTGTTCTTCGGTCAAATTAAAATAGGGAATATTTACTTTGTTTAGTTCCACCTGAAGTGTTTAAATATGTATTTTAAATAAAAAAATAAGAATATCATATTTTATTGTATTTGTAGTTCTGAGTAATTTACACTTTATGGGTTTTAAGCTCTTTTGTGCTAAACTGCAGCACGATTAATATTCTACATTTTATCATTTTTGCCAACAAATATTTTTTGAGGATTAAAAAACACAAAAAAATGTTTTGATGATAATAATTTTTTTTGTTCAAATAGTTTACATCGTCAAGGAGGAGGACTGTGTTTGAATTCAAATAGAAATATTTATTGTATTCTATTTATTTTTAACTGAAGTGTTTAAATATGTATTTAAACTTTTAAAAATACAAATATATTTTAATGTATTTGTAGTTCTGCTTCGCCTCTTAATAATTTACATTGTAGGTTGTTTTTTAAGCTCTCTTGTGCTAAACTGAGCAATAACGTTCTAAATATTAATATTTTTGAGAAAGAGTTTTGTCATTAATTATGGTTTTATTCATTTAATGATGAACAACATGAAGGAGGATGACTGTATCACAAAGTTCAAATGAAAGGAGATTAAGATGATTCATGATGAACTCATGCAGCGTATTGATTTGAATATAGTAGAATAAGTAACTTTATTTGAGTTTGAGTTGAGTTAAAATCAACTCACTCTGTGGCTCCATATGTGGATTCATCCGCCGCTGAAAACAGTCCCCATGAATGCACTATTTTCTCTTTTTAAAAGAAGAAACTATATATGTGATGAATTATGGAGCTCTGAGCTGAGACACGAAGTCAGAAACACGATTCATGAGATTTGATGACGATAATAAGAACAAAGCAGATTCTCCTTCAAAGCTTCTGTATTCAAGACGCGTTATTTGGTATTTTATCTGTAAAAAGCTGATAAAGACGGAGACATGAGCTGCAGAGATCTGAGCACCAGGTCGGGACATGTGTCTCCCTCTGGTCTCCCCCCTCGGGGGGGTCGAGGTGTGTTTGTGTCCATAACAGAGCAGCAAACAGGCCCATTAGAGATGAAAGGGTCTGAAAGGAGCCAATCAGAGACAAGCTCAGCAGGAGACGGTCACCACACACACACACACACACACACACACACACACACACACACACACGTCAGGATCACAGTCTGGTTCATCGTGTGTGTGTGTGTGTGTGTGTGTGTGTGTGTGTGTGTGAACACAAAAGATGTAAACAAGGATTATGCAGAAAAGAAACCCTCGAAAAAAAAGTTAAAAGTTGCAAATAAACAGATTTTAAGGCTCATTTCACTCAAATAATAAATAAACTAATATTGAGAAATGCTAAATCTGGGTTTAATGGAGGTCAATGGGCTTCTGTTTGTGCTGAAAACATTAAATATTTACACAAACAGAATTAAGAAATGAGTTCTATTATTAATTTATTAATAATTTAAATGAATATCTGATGAAAGCTTTAATTGTACAATACTCTAGAGCAGTGTTTTGGTACTTGTATTTGTGTTTTTCTATTTTATGATGATGAAAAATAATGAAAGGAAATAGATACAGATGTAAAGAGTAAAGCTCTGCAGTGGTTCTTTCACCACTGGGCACATTTACTTTGGACTGTTCTGAACACATGTATATTTAGAGAAGATGAATACTTTAAAGCAGGACTTCCTCTCTGACTCTTGTTTTTACAGGAACATGTTTAGTCAACATATTGATTACATATTGATTCCTGGTATTAAACAGAAACTAGACCTCATTAGTTTGAAGAAGCTGAAAGAATTAACATCTCCACAGAGATGTCTGAGCTCAGAGCTCCAGACTGAGAGGCTCCTCTCCTCCTCCTCTCCTCTCTCCTTCTGTTCACACATACGGCGTCAAAAACACAGACGTGTCGATGGAGACGAAGAAATACAAGTTCTTCAGACCCGAATACAGACACACCGTCAGCTATAGGAGGTCACTCCTCATGAGGAGAGACTGAGATACAGAGGGAGGATGAACGGAGGAAACACAGGAGGAGGAGGAGGAGAAGAAGAAGAAGGCCGAGGAGAAGAAGAAGGATTAAGAGGAGAAGGAAGAGGAGCAGGAGGAGAAGACAAACAAGAAGAAAAAGGACGAGGAGAAGAATGAAGAAGGAGAAGAAGAAAAGGAGAAGAAGAAAGAGGAGTGTGTTCATGTCAGAGGAGAAGGTGTGAGCAGCGACGCTGTCTTTGATGTTAAACTGGTATTTAGAGGTTAATGAGGCTGTTAGAGAGGTGAAGGAAACGCCTGAGAGTTCTCTCACTCACACACACACACACACACACACACACACACACACACACACACACACACACACACACACACACACACACACACACACACACACACACACACACACACACACACACACACACACACACACACACACACACACACACACACACACACACACACACACACACACACACACACACACACACACACACACACACACACACACACACACACACACACACACACACACACACACGTTAAATGATGGATAATTACATTTTTCTTGTAACGGTTCTTTAAATGAAACTGTGAAGTCTGAAACGTCTTCAGAGGAACTGATCACATCTGAAACATGACGAGCAGACTGATTGATATCTAAAAGGTCAAAAGTCAAAGTGGTTTGATCTTCAACAAAGTGTGTTTAAATGTTAAATCTAAAGCCGTCAGATTAATGCAGTAAAGAACACCACATCTCCTCTCAAACGGAGGAGAAAGTAGCAGGAAATGGAAATACTCCAGTAAAGTAAAAGTACCTCAAACTTTAACCGACTACTTCTTCTTCCACTGTGGTTTCATCTCCAGTGTTCAGATCAGAAGAAGCCGTTGTAGAATACGGGTCAGTAGTACACAGCTGTGTTTGAGGGGAAACACGGTAAAACACGGTAAAACACAGTACAACACAGTACAACGTGTCCTGATGTACCAGTTGTAGGAAACATCAAAGTAGAAACAACCTCAGTAGTTATTCTCTGGATCAAACTAAAGTGTTTCAGCTTATTGTTTGATTGAATCAAACTCTTCTTATCACATCTGTTGTGTTATCATGACCTCCTGCAGGACAGCAGTCTCTAGTCTCTGGTCCAGACCAATATTTAAATATATTTGATGTACTTTCAGGATGAATCCTCGGACTCTTCCTCTGGCGCCACCATGAGGTTCACCTTTAAGGTTAAAACAAGAAGAAGACCTGTGAAGCAGCGCGGCATCATGGGAGTGTTTCCACCACAGAGGTCTCCTGCTGATCAAAACTCTGAATAAAAGGAACTTAAAAACCTGAGTTTCTCCGGCGTTTTCCGGAGGACGCAGGAATTCCTGGAGGAGCCGAGAGACGAGATGATGCTTCATCTGCTCAGTTTCTCTGGTGACTTAAGATCCGGACGTCCGACGATTAAAACATTTAATCTGGTTTAAAACCACAAAGATCTAAAAGGTGTGTTGTGAAAATGTGGCTTAAAACTGGTTAAATAGTCAGTTTATAAAAGCTTCTATATATATATATATATATATATATAAATATATAAACGCCACTGACAGGCGAATAAATGAAACGCACCTCGATTAAATTGACAGATTTCACGGTTTGTAAATTGTTGGAAACATTTGGGATAAATGTAAGTACACAATTTAACAACATACAAGTTGTTTTTACACATTTTAATGTAAAACAATGACATATTATACCTTTAATGTGAACATCTTTTATATAACAGTTCAGCAGATTAACTCGTGTGGTCGACGTAGAAGCGAGATCACAGAACTGCATCTCTGAGTTTTGAATGTTTAATTGAAGATACCAGTTCATTAGGGACACCTATCGCTATATATATGCATGTGTATATATATATAAATATATACAAATACATACATACATACATATACACCCACACACACATACATAAATATATATAAAAACATATATATATATATATACGTATATTTCAAAACACATAAATAAAGCAACAAACAGACAAAAACATAAATAAAAACAGAACATAAGACCTGAACAGAGTTTAATAAAAACAGTTAAAGTAAAACTGATAAAAACTAAACAAACGACCAATTTTCTTGTAGAAATTAATTTTGAGGAGTGATTTAAAAGAAGTGTGTTTGCTCCTTTTAGACTGCATTCGTTTTACCTCGGTGTACCTAATAAACTGGCAACTTCACAATGAAGTCCACCACAGCGTATATATATATATATATATATCACTACTGTCCACCAGGGGGCGACTCCTCTGGTTGTATAGAAGTCTATGAGAAAATGACTCTACTTCTCTCTTGATTTATTACCTCAGTAAACATTGTAAACATGAGTTTATGGTCTCAATCTCTAGTTTCAAGTCTTCTTCAATACAGCATGATGTTCATTTAGTACATTATGGTCCATTTAGAGTCAAACAGACCATAAAGCAGGGGATGCTTTAGGGGCGGGGCTACACAGTGATTGACAGGTCTCTACCAGAGACGTATACGGCGTCTCTACATCACTCCTCCTGAGTCCATATATGGTCACTTCCTGTTCACTGGCTGCCAAAAAAAAAAACATGGCGACGGTCGTAATCCAAGATGGCGACGGCAAAATCGCCGAACTCGAGGCTTCAAAACATCCACAAACCAATGGATGACGTGTTCCTTTATCTTGAGATTGTTTGATAAAATAATTGATTTACTAAAGAGTTTAAAATGAGTCTCATAGTTTAAAACATGTGATTTGTTTTGGTTGTCAAATAAACTTTTAAACTTGTTGATTTGTGAGTAAATATTCATCCGGGATTATGAACGGACACGTATGTGTTATTACGCTCAGCTTCCTGTACCTGCTCGGTCCTCATCAGGTGTGTTCAGGCGTTTCTCTCTGACGGAGGAATGTACTCCAGACCAAGATGAGCAAATATCTCCTCCTCTGACGAAGCTCTCAGGTATCTACTCTGTAGGAATAGTGATTAAAAAAGACAAACTGTAAACTGTGCAAGAAAAGAGACGGATAACATGAGTTGAATGGTTCAACGTGTTCTCAAACAGCGGTTCTTACGATATCTTAAGAAAAATGTACTCCTCATTTTTTGTTCCTACGAAAGTCAAGCAACACGAGTCAATTTCTGCTCATTACATGAAAAATATGAAATATAAACATACACAAAATAAGCTTCCGTCTTCACAGGAAACAAAAAGATCGTGAAATACGTAGTTAGGTTTAAGAAAAGATCGTGAAATACGTAGTTAGGTTTAAGAAAAGATCGTGAAATACGTAGTTAGGTTTAATAAAAGATCGTAAAATACGTAGTTAGGTTTAATAAAAGATCGTAAAATACGTAGTTAGGTTTAATAAAAGATCGTAAAATACGTAGTTAGGTTTAAGAAAAGATCGTGAAATACGTAGTTAGGTTTAATAAAAGATCGTGAAATACGTAGTTAGGTTTAAGAAAAGATCGTAAAATACGTAGTTAGGTTTAAGAAAAGATCGTGAAATACGTAGTTAGGTTTAAGAAAAGATCGTAAAATACGTAGTTAGGTTTAAGAAAAGATCGTGAAATACGTAGTTAGGTTTAAGAAAAGATCGTAAAATACGTAGTTAGGTTTAAGAAAAGATCGTGAAATACGTAGTTAGGTTTAAGAAAAGATTGTGAAATACGTAGTTAGGTTTAATAAAAGATCGTAAAATACGTAGTTAGGTTTAAGAAAAGATCGTAAAATACGTAGTTAGGTTTAAGAGAAGATGGTGGCTTGGGTTAAAATAATTCCTGTTTTTGTTTGAACAGTCCACCTCCCTTTCCAACCGCCCTTTGTGGTTTATTTGCAGTCTTTATACTTCCTGGTTCATGATTACATGAATTACACACATTAGTTATATCTACGACCGCTCTGAGCGGTGCATCAGAAGGCTCACCTGTCTGTTATCGTACAGAGCGGTGCATCAGAAGGCTCACCTGTCTGTTATCGTACAGAGCGGTGCATCAGAAGGCTCACCTGTTTGTTGTCGTACAGAGCGTGGCTGCTCAGAGACATGGCCTTCTCGTGACCCGCCCAGCGTCGCAGCTCTCTCTCAAACAGCTGCAGAGAACGAGGAGTCAGTGAAGGCATCATTCACCATTAGAACATGTTACGATAGGTCACTTATGAACGGTCACCTTGGATCCGGTCCAGCCCAGCAGAGCGAAAGCAAACTGGCTGATGGGAGAAACCACCAGGTCCACTCTCACCGCTCTCCATGGCTTCAGTCCTTCACCTTTGACCTGCGACACGGCTGCAGGACTGCTGCACGGCTCCGTCTCCTCGGCTCCTCGTCTCGCCTCCTTGGCTCCTCGTCTCGCCTCCTCGGGCAGTTTGAAGACGGAGAAACACCTCTCGAAGCGGTCCATGTTGGAGGACGGCCGGGCGGGACCGTCCTTAGCCTCCAGGTAAGAGTTTCTCGTAGTTTTCTGGTACAAGAGGAAACCCTGGAGAGACAGAAAAGTCTTACTGTGACGTCTAGATGATTAACGCTCTGAGCCACAAAACCCAATGGCCGGAGTGAAAAGCGTGTTTTCTTTAAACAATCGCCAAAACAACACCGTTTATCACAGCGAGAAGCTGTGAAACCCGACATTAGGGTCAGATTTTCATCTTTCCAACGGTCCTTGAACACATCATGTGTGCCTAACGCTTATATATTTCAAGAAAAAAACTACATTCTACGCGTCTCATTTAAAATTTCCTCTCAAATAAACAGTCATGATGGTTCTGTTTCTATAGAGAGGAGCAGGACTTTTATTTTGAAATGAAAATCAAGACCACAGAGAGAAGAATGTGACGGGACCTTCAGGGGAACATGTTGACATGAGACTCAGAATGTACCTGAGAGTCCAACCAGGAGACGACTTTAGGCATCAGCCCCACCTCTCTGCCCTCCTCCGGGTGTGTGATCAGGAAGTCAACGTCATGGCCCGTCAGCTTCCCTCTGGAGAGACGGTGAAAATGTTTAAAGCGAGTGAAATGAAAAGAGTCCAACATAGGACCAGGGGACTCCTCTGGATGAGCGTCATGAGAGCGGGTGTGTTTTTGCTCTTCTACCTCCTGAATCCTCCAATCAGAGTCATCCGAGCCCCCGGCAGCACGGACGCGACAGCTTCCTCCACGACGGCGGCGATGGCGTCGGCCTCGGCCCTCGTGACGGGCTGGTTGAGGTCTTCGTAGTGCTGCAGACCTAAAGAGAACGACAGCGCGTTCGCTCAGAGAGGGACGAGATGAACTACGGAGCGAATGCAGACAGAACACTCGCCTGCTTGTTGAGCTCGATTGAGTGTTTGCTCTGAATCGTGCAGCTGGTGGAGGCTGACGATCCCCTCTCTGATCCACCGCTCCGCTGTTTTCACTCCAACTCCAAAAATACCTGTTAAAACCTGAAACACACACAAACCCCGTGAGATACAGCTCAGACGTTGATCCAGCCAGAAAAATACTAAAACATGCAATTAATCTTTTTAAAGGGACCGTCGTGATGTTTAAAGTGTTTGTATGAGCTTCTTCAGGCTGTGACTAATAATACTTGTGAAATACAAATCCTGAAGACATTGTGATTTATTACTGATAATATTTCATCTTTTCTGTGATGCAATAAAAACATGTTTCATAACTTAACGTAATGTAAAGTTATGTTTAATTGCCAATTTAAGAGTTTTAAACATATTTTGATGATTATCTGAATAAAAAGACGGTTGATTATTTTGCCCGTGATAATCCTGACATTTATAAAACTGCATTTGAGTTTATGGGTAAAAGAACAAACCTTCAGCGCTTTAAACCGCTCAGACTGCTTCGTAGCTTCGACTTCACTCGACGCTCCGTTCTCCAAAACGTCCTGCGAGGAAAGAGAAACGCGTCACTGGAACTTCTTTAAATGTGAAGAAGTAGATAAATATTAATCTTCATGCTGACTTTGATGACTCTGAGCGAATGTCCTCCGAGACACGGGAGACCTCTGAGCTGCGTCAAACCCGTCACGGGTTCGGGGAGAGACTTCAACACGGCGGCGGCTCGTCGAAAAGCGACGCTTCGTCCGTCCTCGTCGCTGAGCTCAGCGTTCTCAGCCAACAGCGACAAGGCGTCCTGAGACAGAAAACACTAGATTTAATCTAGATTTATAGTTTTAGTTAACGTAACTATATTCATATATATGAGATCTGTGTTGTCTGGGGGGGGGGGGCTTACGGTGAGGACGGCGTTGTGGTTGTCCAGAGTGGTCCGTCTCTGACAGGCGTAGCTTGGTGTAGAAAACGCCTCAACCTCCACTTCATCAATCTGCTGCTCCTGAAAGAGACACAGGAGGACTAAAGGAACAGTTCACACAAAAACAGGAGACTTGAAACTAGAGATTGAGACCATAAACTCATGTTTACAATGTTTACTGAGGTACTAAATCAAGAGAGAAGTAGAGTCATTTTCTCATAGACTTCTATACAACCAGAGGAGTCGCCCCCTGGTGGACACTAGAGAGAATGCAGCTTTAACACACGTCACTCGACAGAACCGGAGGTTGTCGCCCGGTCGCTCCGCTCTCCTTAACGCTACTCAATAGAAACCTTTTTTTGGATGATGGGTGAGCAGAATATTTATTTTGCTCACAGTAGAATAACATATTTACATTTTTGCTCCTTTTTTGTTTTTTATTCCGGTTATTTTCTTATTTATTTGGGAAGTTGTCCTCAAAAATGTTTAAACAATCAGAAGTACCTGAAGGATTATTAGACTGCATCGGTTTTCTCCACATGAGTGTAAATAATAATAAAATATATTGTTGTTACATATGAATTGCTAAATAACATCAGTGATTGAAATGTAAGGATTTGTGATAATATGAATAAACAAAGGGCAGATATAGAAGAAGTGAGTCTCTTGATGCGTCTTCATGAGTTAAAGTGAAGCGTACCTGTAGTTTGTGTCTGTCCAGTATTTCAACGGGACGTCCCGCCCGCATGCTCTCTGTGAACCAGCTGACGTCCAGCAGGTGAGCAGGTGATCGGCCTCGACCTCCGACCTGAGACTCCAGCCACCTTCTGACCTCCTCACCGGAGTTATTCTCACAGATCACATGTGTGACTCTCTCACTGTGAACAGACAGCATCCGACATGTGATGCACAGACACACACAGACTGTAGCTGCAGGTAGGACAGGTGGTATTATCTGTGTTTAATGCTTTCAATCAACATATGATAGATTTGTATGTTTGATTTAATAAGTATTTGAAGACGAAAAATGTCCCCTGTGAATGTTCTACTGCTATTTATTCTATGATTACATTATTATGACTCATGCATTAATGTAAAAGCAGGATCTTACTGTTGGTTCAGCTCTTTTTAAACTATTAACTAATTTTTTCACTAATACTTGAATATAATTAAAATCACTACGAATATATTAATATTATTCAACATATCACTAATACAGTAACATTAACAATATTACTAATATATTAATATTATTTAAAGTATTACTAATACATTATTCACATTATAAAAAAGGAAAGCTGGAAAGTGAAATGTTTTAACATTTATTTGTAAAAAATTGTTTTTAATTTATTTTCTGTCAATCCACTAATCCTTTCAGCTGTACTTGTAGAAACTGTTTGGTAGTTTAAATTCACACAAAACATTATATTTTATAAACTTTGTGTGTTTTCTTAATTTAAAGTATAAAGTGGTACAAGTACCTCGAATACCTCACCTGAGTAAAAGTACCACCACCACGTATCTCTACTATAAACTTTAACTTCTCTGCATATCATTACATGTCACCTGCACAGCTCCTCCACCTGGAATCCGTTCTTTCCTCCGAGCTGAGAGAGAAACGCTCTTCGACTGGCTCCCATCTTCCTCTCCAGCAGAAACAAAACCACCTGAGGGAACCTGGTGGGGGCCGTGACGTCATCGCTCCCAGTGCTCCCAGCACCGGAAGAGACGACTTTCCTTCTCTTTAATGGCACCATGTTGTTAAGTAACACGTCGAACCACCAGATAACAGGACGAGTCCATGCCTCTCTCTGAGGTAGGTGAGCAGGTACAGAAAGCCACAGAAGAAAAGCCGCAAACGTCTTCTGTGCAAAGAGCGCAACCGGATGCAGCTGTGACGCTGCGCCGACTCCACCTGCGCGTCACCAAAATAGTTCCGACAGGAAACTACGCGATACGCTCAGACTGCCCGTATAATTATATCATTATATATATATATATATATATATATATATATATATATATATATATATATATATATATGAAACAAAATCATAGTTCAAACTCAGATATGGTTTGTCCGAATTAATTATTATATTTTACACTAATAATAAAACTATTATCATTAATAATAATTATTATTTTTTGGTAAATCAACATTTTACTTACCGCCTCATAATCCTGACGTAGTATTACATTTTGTTTTATTTAGTATCTCAAAATTTGTATTAACTTCCACATCATTTAAACTTAGCACCAGTACATTTTTTGCAAATTGTAAATTATAGGATAATTGTATCCAATATATAAAACGTATATTTGCCTCAGAGATGTACTGGAGTAGAAGTATAAAGTTCCATAAAACTCAATAAAAGTTCAAGAACTTCACAATTGTACTTACATATACTTTCCACCACTGACCGTGGCTGATAAATACTGGTTCTTCTCCTATAATCACATCATAGCTCTTCACTCATTCCATGGTCAGACATGACTGCACTGATTACTACCTGCTGTACAAAACGTCATCATCAACAGCTGCAGGGAAATACAAATGAGATTGTTAAAAACATCATGTACGGATCATTTAGTTCTCACTTCTTCTCATTAGGATTTACAGAAAAGCTCACTGACTCATGACGTAACTTAAGGCACATTAAATAATAAATAAACTGATGTTTTTGCACAATACTGTCATCTTATGTTTGGATTTGAATATTTTACTCAATAAAAACTTAATATATATCTTCATGGTAGTGCTTCAAAAGGAAGATTATCCTGCTGTCAAAAATCTTTAAATTAGGAGAATATGATAATGTCAAACAGTGAAATAAACCATTTGATCTAGAGTAACTGAAGCTATTTAAGGGGAAATACAAGAGGAAATACATGGGAATATTAGTGGTAGTTTCAGATCCTCTTTCTATTTACATTTCAGTTTTATTTTTCATGAAAAGAAATCTACAGCAAGACACTAACATCTGGCAATATATCAGCAGTATTGATATTACATTTATGATATTGTACTATATATGTTTGATGTAATTTTTTAGAAACAATAACACCATTATATCATTTAAATTGTCAAACTGTAAAAAATACAAATGTTGGTCACATTTCTTTAACAGCTGAATCTAAAGGATCTTAATCAAAATGTCTTCCTCTATTATATATTTATGGAAGAAAGAAAAGTCTGAATATTAACCGATATATTGGTATCGGCTTAAAACATATTTTTATATATATACATATTTAAAAAATAAAATAAAATGTTGACTTCCCCTTGGAGGTGTTATCTTACATTAAAAAAGTTAAAATGAAAGACAAAATAATTTAATATAATTAATTACAATATATGCAATGATAAATACATACAAATAAATCAAATCAAATATATGTATATACATATTAAATTAGTATAGTATTGGGAAAACTGTCGACGTTTTTGTGAGGTCTCTATACTGGATATACTATCATATTAATTTAGTAAATTAATCATATTAATTTAGTAAATTAGAATTTAGTGTTAATGACGTTCTATATCGCATTGATATGATATTAAATTAGTACACTAGTAAAATTGGAAATAATGTTATTATATTTAAATTACTATTCATACTGGAATGAAGACGATATAAAAAATATAATGAAATATAATATAATAAATTGCAATATAAAAGTATCCTTTGGAATATTATATTATATTATTTCATGTTTAATGAAATGTAATAATTATAATTATATATATTTAAATTAAACATGTAGCTCTGTTTATTAAATGGGGTCCATAGTAACATAGTATATCCAGTTTCTCAGCAGCAGTGGAGGTGCTGGTGGTGCAGAAGTAGTATAAAGTCCTTGTGGTACAACGTGTTCTCGCTCGTTACTCCTCCCACTCAGTCTGATCACATGACCGCCAGCAGCTCGGCTCCACTTCCTCAAACTTCGCTCCTCTGTCCAGCCTGCGCCCTCAAGTCAACAACACGCAACGTTACCTCCCCTCAAAGCAGGAAACGAAACCGAGCTCCGGTCGGTAGGTCGCACACTAACCGGCGTGGCGTGTCCGCGTGCAGTCTGTGCAGGGGGTCCCCAAATGGCAGGTCTGAGGCTCCTCGCGCTGCTGCTGCTGCTCACCTGCTGCGCCAGGTGTGCTGCGTCAGGAGGAAAACCGAGCAACATCATCCTCATCCTCGCCGACGACCAGGACGTTTATCTGGGGGGGATGGTGAGTGGACCCCTTCCGGGGAAACGCTTATCAATCAATCACCTGTAGTGATCTTAAAGAGACTTCTACCTGTAAACACACACCTGTACGTGTGTTTATAGTAACCTGGCATTGAGTTTAGAGGCATCTTATCATACTTTATGGTGTTTTTACAACCTTAATATCCATAAAATACAGATATAGAAGCTTGAAGTTGGACTGCTAAATACAGGAAGCTGTTTTTGACTCCTGGAAGTCGATTAATCAATTGAGTTGATCAGCAGGAAGTTCATCTGCAACTATTTCAAGACAGCGTAACACTTAATTAGCACCAGATGGAGATACAAACGTGACAAAAAGCAGAGCAAAGGAAACAAACAAAATACACAATAAATAAAAAGTTCAGGTGAACGTTTGTACTCATTCATGACAATCATCCAATAATTGTTGAATAACTTCAGTCTGGATCAAAGTGGTGGACCGACCGACCCCATCATGTCGCTAGCACGGCGAAAACTGTACAATGAATTCAAAGCTATACACAGTATAATTCTGATATTTGATTCATTGTTTTAAGTGCTAATTAAGCAAAAATACCCAAATTAACTGTTGAGCGTTGTGTCACTTTGTCTAAATCTGTTCTTGTTTCTGTTCTGCAGACCCCCATGAAGAAAACTAAAGCCTTGATAGGAGACGCAGGAGCAACATTTGTGAATGCTGTGAGTACTTTTATAATACATTTAATATTTCTATTTAATGTACTTCTCCTCCACCACATCTCAGAGGTAAATATTGTACTTTTTACAGCTTTAGTTGCTCTTCAGATGACAATTTTACACTAAAAACACACGATATGTTTAAAGAATGTACATCTAACATGTATACCGTGATGTCATTTTGAAGCAGTAACGGTATATATAATGGAATATTCGTTGTTCATGAAATGTCAATATTAAATCATTTCGGGGGGGCTCTTGTAGCGCCTTTAAGTTAATGCAAGTGTGGCTGTCGTGTAGCTACGTGCCGACGTAAAACTATCACACGGCGGTGACACGTGTGTAATTGTGAATCTTTCCTCCACTCCCCTGATGGTTTCACATGTTTTAAAATGTTGAAACTGAAGGAGTTAACACATCCTCGTCTCCACTGTCGCGCTCCTTTCATCATCTTTTTTTCCTTCTGTTTCCTCTTCTCTTCCTCTTCCTCTATCGCCCGCTCTCGCTTCCTCCTCCTCCTCCTCCTGTGAAGTTCACGGTGACGCCGCTGTGCTGCCCCAGCAGGAGCAGCGTGTTGACGGGTCAGTACCCCCACAACCACGAGGTGAGGAACAACTCTCTGTCGGGGAACTGCTCCAGCGCTCTGTGGCAGAGCGGACCCGAGGCCTCGGCCTTCCCCGTCTACCTCAGCAAACTCAAGTACCAGACGTTCTTCGCCGGGAAATACCTGAACCAGGTGAGACCGCTTCAGAGACACTTCTGAGGTGTGACAGTCGCTGGTTGCATGATTGAAATAACTTCGGTGACACCTGCAATTCTCATCTAGTGAATGTTTATGTCCAAAAACCTGCAGAACTAATGACACAAGCTGCACTTTGTGTTAGCATGCTACATTACATTAACATCAGCAGGGTTAGCATGTTAGCTTGGAGCTTTGCTGTTAACTTGTTGGACACTTTCACAAAGCTTTTTTCTTTCTGCCATCAGTACGGTAAGAAAGACGCAGGAGACGTTGGCCATGTTCCACCTGGCTGGGACCAGTGGAATGCACTGGTGAGTCTCACTCTCACACTCATGCTCTGACACTCTCACACTCACCCTCACACCCTCACACCCTCACACCCTCACACCCTCACACCCTCACACCCTCACACTCTCACACCCTCACACTCTCACACTCTCACACTCTCACACTCTCACACTCTCACACTCTCACACTCTCACACTCTCACACTCTCACACTCTCACACTCACACTCTCTCACTCTGACACTCACACTCACTCACTCTCTTACACTCACTCTCTTACACTTTCTCTCTCTCACTCTCTCACTCACTCTCTTACACTCACTCTCACTAACTCACTCACTCTCTTACACTCTCACTCACTCTCTTACACTCTCACTCACTCTCTTACACTCTCACTCACTCTCTTACACTCTCACTCACTCTCTTACACTCTCACTCACTCTCTCACTCTCTTACACTCTCACTCACTCTCTTACACTCTCACTCACTCTCACTCACTCACTCTCTTACACTCTCACTCACTCTCACTCACTCACTCTCTTACACACTCACTCACTCTCTCACACATTCTCTCACTCACTCTCTCACACATTCTCTCACACACTCACTCTCACTCACTCTCTCACTTTACACTCACTCTCACTCACTTTACACTCACTCTCACTCACTCTCTCACTTTACACTCACTCTCTTGCACTCACTCACTCTCTTACACTCTCACTCACTCTCTTACACTGTCACTCACTCTCACTCACTCACTCACACTCTCACTCACTCACTCTCTTACACACTCACTCACTCTCTCTCACACATTCTCTCACTCACTCTCTCTCTCACACATTCTCTCACTCACTGTCTCTCTCACACATTCTCTCACTTTACACTCACTCTCACTCACTCTCTCACTTTACACTCACTCTCACTCACTCTCTCACTTTACACTCACTCTCTTACACACTCTCTCACTCTCTTACACTCACTCTCTTACACTCTCACTCACTCACTCTCACTCTCTCACACATTCTCTCTCTCTTTCTCTCTCTCGCTCACTTGCTCTCTCTCACACACTCACTCACTCTCTCACTTTACACTCACTCTCACTCTCACACTCTCTCACACATTCTCACTCACTCCCTCACACTCTTACACTCTCACTCACTCTCACATTCTCTCTCTCTCTCTCGCTCACTTGCTCGCTCTCACACACTCACTCACTTTACACTCACTCACTCTCACTCACTCACTCTCTTACACTCTCACTCACTCTCACTCACTCACTCTCTTACACACTCACTCACTCTCTCTCACACATTCTCTCACTCACTCTCTCTCACACATTCTCTCACACACTCACTCTCACTCACTCTCTCACTTTACACTCACTCTCACTCACTCTCTCACTTTACACTCACTCTCTTGCACTCACTCACTCTCTTACACTCTCACTCACTCTCTTACACTCTCACTCACTCTCTTACACTCACACTCTCACTCACTCACTCTCTTACACACTCACTCACTGTCTCTCTCACACATTCTCTCACTTTACACTCACTCTCACTCCTCTCACTCACTCTCTTACACACTCTCTCTCACTCTCTTACACTCACTCTCTTACACTCTCACTCACTCACTCACTCACTCTCTCACTTGCTCACTCTCTCACACTCTCTCACACATTCTCACTCACTCTCTTACACTCACTCTCTTACACACTCACTCTCTCACTCTCTCTCTCTCTCTCTCTTTCTCTCTCTCGCTCACTTGCTCTCTCACACACTCACTCACTCTCTCACTTTACACTCACTCACTCTCACTCTCTCACACTCACTCTCACACATTCTCTCTCTCTCGCTCACTTGCTCTCTCTCACACACACACATACACATACACACACACACACACACACACACACACACACACACACACACACACCTCTGTATATTTCCAAGTACTTCTTCTGTGGTCACATCTTCTTCCTCTTGTACGTTACAGGTTGGGAACTCTCAGTACTACAACTACACGCTGTCAGTCAACGGCAAAGAGCAGAAGCACGGAGACAGTTATGAGTCGGACTACTTCACCGACCTCATCGTAAGTCTGCTTTCACCAAAGATCAGCAGTATTTAACCTGCAGCGGGGCGTCCGTAGGGTTAGTTTTTGTGTCAAGGTTTATGGGAAGAAATAGAACGTTCACCTCCAAACTGTCTGAATCAGCTGATTTGACAGAAACACAACATTCGTTGTGTGTCAGTGTGAGCGGTTAATCATCAGCAGCTAGAGGGTGTGCAATGAAGGAAAACAGGATGATAATGATGGATTTAATGCTGTTTAAATATTTACATTTATATCTTACTTCTCTGTTTCATGCTGCTGCACTTCATCCTCGTCAGCTGACTTAACGAGCTGTAAATAGAGTTCATGAGAGCCGCAGCGATGTTTGAACTCTTATCAGCCGCAAGGACGGCGACGGTCGCGTCAGCAGCTCTGTGAGGCTGCACGTTGGAGCTTTGAGCTAAATGCTAAACGTCTTCTTTCAGACTAGAGGAAAGAACACATTTATTTTACTCGTTTGTCGTTTTGCATCTGTAGATTTCTACTAAATTCACAGATTTATTTTATGCTTCATGACTTATTTCCAAGAAAGTAAACACAAGATTTAAAGTGGTGCTTTAGTGAGATTTAACCCTGTGAGGGACTTTGGAGCATCAGTCACATGTAACAGAATGTGTTTCGCAGCGTTTGACCAGCTGTTGCTACAGATCCTGTGGTGATGATGACTCACAGATGCAGCTCAGCCTCCCAATCTGTTTCACATTTCTACAACATTCTTGTGTTCAAGTCTCGGTTTTATTCCTTTTCTCGATCCAGACGAACCGGTCCCTCCACTTCCTGGAGGACAGGAGCCCCCAGCATCCGTTCTTCCTCATGTTGTCTCCTCCAGCTCCTCACTCCCCCTGGACGGCAGCGCCTCAGTACCAGAAGGAGTTCAGCGATGTTAAAGCCCCCCGAGACGGGAGCTTTGACAAGCTAGGCAAGGTGTGTCCACGTTAACACACAACTTTATTTAAAGGTACTGTGAGGAGCTTTAAACTGGTCCTGAACCAGTCTCAGTGTAGTCCTGATCCTCTATGAACCAGTCTCAGTGTAGTCCTGATCCTCTATGAACCAGTCTCAGTGTAGTCCTGATCCTCTATGTGACCCAGTCTCAGTGTAGTCCTGATCCTCTATCAGACCTCCATCAGTAAACAGACCATCAGAGAGAAGATGGTCTGTTTCTATAGCGTTATTCTTGATGCTCGTCATCGGAGCCACCGGGTCGGATTTTGGTGAAACCAGATGAACTCATGCAGGTTCACCAGAAACTCCTTCAGCTCAGACTCCAGCAGAGACCGGTCCACGTGGACAGACCCAGATCCACCAGCAGAGACCGGTCCACTGTAGACAGACCCAGATCCTCCAGCAGAGACCGGTCCACCGTGGACAGACCCAGATCCTCCAGCAGAGACCGGTCCACTGTAGACAGACCCAGATCCTCCAGCAGAGACCGGTCCACCGTGGACAGACCCAGATCCTCCAGCAGAGACCGGTCCACCGTGGACAGACCCAGGTCCTCCAGCAGAGACCGGTCCACCGTGGACAGACCCAGGTCCTCCAGCAGAGACCGGTCCACCGTGGACAGACCCAGATCCTCCAGCAGAGACCGGTCTGGTGCTCAGAGACACTACCACTTTGGTCCACATGGGGCGCCAGAATCACCACTAAATGAAAGTTCTTTGTAGTAGCTTTAAATATGATAACTAGTCTTTATAATATTATAATCTGTATTTGTGTGTTTCAGGACAAACACTGGCTGCTGCGTCAGCCTGTGAACCCGATGCCAGAAAGCTCCCTCAACTATCTGGACAGCGCCTACAGGAAGAGGTACGACTGCTCAGCAGTTCTCTTCTTTCAGACTCGCTCGAGGTCGCTCCACCGCTGGTTCAAATGTTTCACCAAAAATGTGTTTAATATCAAACATTTAGAATCAGTTTTTCACAGACATGGAATTTGAATATAGGAAGAGAAAATAAAATAAAAAACAAGCGCCGCAAAAGTCAAGAAACATGAAAGGTTATCCTTATGAATTTGTCTTTTTCTTATTCTTTATTGGACACTAGCCTCCAGTGTGTCTACTTCATTCAAACTTTAAATCCTGTGAATGCAGGTGGCAGACGCTGCTATCAGTGGACGACATGGTGGAGCTGCTGGTGAAGAAACTGGACAGCATCAAAGAACTGGACAACACCTACATCTTCTACACCTCAGACAACGGCTACCACACGGGTCTGAGTCCCTCCGCTGGTCCTCACGTCATTTAATACGACCTACTTCCTGTCTGTCGACCTACTTCCTGTCTGTCATTAACCCCCCCCCCATGACCTCACTGTTCACAGGTCAGTTCTCTCTGCCCATCGATAAGAGGCAGCTGTACGAGTTTGACATCAGGGTCCCGCTCATGGTCCGCGGTCCGGGAATCAAACCCAACCAGACGCTGCAGGTCGGACACACACACACACACACACACACACACACACACACTACAAACAAAGCTGTTGATCCTGAGGTTCATTGGGTTCTTCAATGACCTCCTTCAGGCTCTGGTGTTGAATATCGACCTGGCTCCCACCATTCTGGACATCTCTGGTACCAACCTGTCGTCTGTGAACGTGGACGGACAGTCTTTCCTCTCGCAGATGGTCAGCTGCTTCTTTTTATTGTTTCCTTCAATAAAATGTGATTGAATTAATAGAGAAGTAATTAGGTCAGCTGCTTCTTTAAATCTTCTCCTAAATGTTCCTTTTCCCTCAATCTTCATACCTTGATCTCCTCTCTTCCTGTCAGGCCCCGTCTCTGCGTAACGGCACCGCTCGTCCCTTTTTCCTCGTTGAATACACCGGAGAGGGACATCCAACGTCCGATCCTTCTTGTCCCAAACTGGGCCCCGGACTGTCCGTGAGTATCGACCACAAGAACCGACTGTGCCGACAATAGGTTTAACTATTGATGAAGTTTAGTTCATTCAGTTCATTTACATCAGGGACGATGTACAGAAATACATACATCTCAAACAATAGAAGAGATGCTTTGCACCAGATTTAGCTCCGAGCTAATGTCCATCTGCAGTCCGTGGATCCAAGATCTACTGTTATGTAACAACTGTTCAATCTCAATCTGCAGAGGAAGATCGTAGGAACTTTATTATTTCTCAGAAGGGAAACTAGTTTGGTCGCAAACGTGCAGTAAAAAACCAAACGGAGACAAAGCTGGATGTTAATCCTGCTCATGAGCCCACCTAGTGAGGAAGTTTAAAAAACTGTACAAGTGACTGGATGGACTCTAAAATAAAACGAATAAAATACACAGTGAATTTATGGAAATTATGTCAAAGATACCTCCAGTATCAGAGCGTCGTCTCCGCTCTCTCAACTCTTTTAAACTTAAACACAAACCAACCTAAAGTCCTACTGGCTCTTTACCCCAAAACAGTTCATGAGGAGATTAGAATCAGCGTTTTTAAATTAACTTGTAAATCTGTTTCTGTCATCGGCAACAATGTGTAAACTGTCACCTCATCATACCACAACACTTAACGAGCTCAAAGGACGTCCTGAGAGAGAACAACCCGTCTGTCCTCTTTGTAAACTAACTTAAAGGGACAGTAGTGATGTTTAGAAGTGTGTTTGTTTGAGGTACTTCTCCATAATCAGTGTATTACTACAGTAGAGTACTGTACATAAAGTAATGACGTATTTTAGACACCTAAAAGAATCTATATCACTTTAAGTGAACGCTATATTTAGAATATTTTCACCTCTTTACTTCGTGGAACTACGGGTCAAAGACTCTTAATCAGAAAATATAATGACAATGTTTCTTCGTTGCAGCACTGACTCAACGCTTTGTATTTCCTTCAGGAATGTTTCCCAGACTGTGTGTGTGAAGACGCCTACAACAACACCTACGCCTGCGTCCGGACCCTCGACGGCCAAAACAACCTGCAATACTGCGAGTTTGCAGACAGCGAGGTACAGAATGACTCTGTGTGTGATAAAATGAAGTGTTGATGTTGAATGTTTGTGATAAACTGAAGGATGAAGTGTTCCTTTATGTGATGATGTTGAATGTTTGTGATTAACTGAAGGATGAAGTGTTCCTTTATGTGTTGATGTTGAATGTTTGTGATAAACTGAAGGATGAAGTGTTCCTTTATGTGTTGATGTTGAATGTTTGTGATGAACTGAAGGATGAAGTGTTTCTTTATGTGTTGATGTTGAATGTTTGTGATAAACTGAAGGATGAAGTGTTCCTTTATGTGTTGATGTTGAATGTTTGTGATAAACTGAAGGATGAAGTGTTCCTTTGTGTGTTGATGATGAATGTTTGTGATAAACTGAAGGATGAAGTGTTCCTTTATGTGTTGATGTTGAATGTTTGTGATTAACTGAAGGATGAAGTGTTTCTTTATGTGTTGATGTTGAATGTTTGTGATAAACTGAAGGATGAAGTGTTCCTTTATGTGTTGATGTTGAATGTTTGTGATAAACTGAAGGATGAAGTGTTCCTTTATGTGTTGATGTTGAATGTTTGTGATAAACTGAAGGATGAAGTGTTCCTTTATGTGTTGATGATGAATGTTTGTGATAAACTGAAGGATGAAGTGTTCCTTTATGTGTTGATGTTGAATGTTTGTGATAAACTGAAGGATGAAGTGTTCCTTTATGTGTTGATGATGAATGTTTGTGATAAACTGAAGGATGAAGTGTTCCTTTATGTGTTGATGATGAATGTTTGTGATAAACTGAAGGATGAAGTGTTCCTTTATGTGTTGATGTTGAATGTTTGTGATAAACTGAAGGATGAAGTGTTCCTTTATGTGTTGATGTTGAATGTTTATGATAAACTGAAGGATGAAGCGTCTCTTCTTCTTTGTGTCCCCAGTCGTTCGTAGAAGTGTACGACCTGGCGTCAGACCCCCACCAGCTGGAGAACATCGTGAAGAAGGTGGATCCGGCCGTCCTGCAGGCGATGAACCAGCGGCTCATAAAGCTCCAGTCCTGTCAGGGCGACAGCTGCCGTGACAATAAGTAACAATGAGGCGACGCCCTCCGTGGAGCTGCCAAACATCCTTCATCCTGCTTCATACGCTCAGTGGAAGATGGGGTTGGTTTATATCACTGTTTGGTCAAAGGCAACTTTGTTGGATCTGCCTTTTTCATAACCATCTTTCCCAAAAGTTAAAATTAAATGATGGATGATGGCTGGGTTCCACTTGGCTGTTTCAGTTTCAGGGTCCTTGTGTTGTGCATGCTGGGTCACTTTCACGGTTTACGGGGACACTTGAGTAAGAACAGAGCCATCGGTAGAGGACACGTTTGACATTTTGGGAACTGCATCCTGCTGGACGAGAAGATAGATACCGTCTGTACGATAAATGTGTAGCTACAGCCAGCAGCTGGTTAGCTTAGCTTAGCATAAAGACTGGAAACGGGGGAGGGGAAACAGCTAGCATGGCTCTGTGTGGCGCCGCAGTAACAAAATAAAAGTGTAAAAACGCATCAATGTTTTACAAGGAGCTATGTACCGGAATATCTGGTGGTTGATGGGGAAGAAATAGTCCTCGTAGTAATATAAATAGTATTTGTACTCGTTTTTGTACACGCCTTCCACCAAAGAGCAGATAAGTTATTTCCCAAAATGTGAAACTTTTCCTTGTATGTTATTAGTAACACCTGTTTTTCTTTTGATGACGAGTCAAAATGTCTGCAGTGAAAATGGTTGGGGGGGGGGGGTTCTTCTGAGCTGTGCTCAAAAATCTCTAAATGAAAAGTTTATTATATTTAAGATAAACTGCAGATGTACCGTTCAGTCCATGTTGAAATGTCTTTCTGATATAAACTTCTGTTCTTTATAATCGTCATGGTTCAAAATGCCATCTGAACATGTTTGTTCTTAACGATACACAACCAAAGATTATAATGTTTGAGATTTTGGGAAATTCGCTTCTTAACTTTCTTGCAGTTATACTTTTATTTCTGCAGAACTTGAAGTTGAGACATCAACGCATCTGTCGTTTCCAGTTATTGCTCCAATTGTGTGCCTCAGATTTAAAGAATGGACAACACTTTTAAAACATTTTTTAATTCTCATGTTTTATATTGTACACTGAGTATTAATGATGACATTTATAAAGTGCCTTTTTTTAAAGTGGAAGATGGGAAAATTGCTGCCATACTTTGGAGGCGTGTTGACGACTTTAATTGTGATGAATTCATCACCTGGTAACGTTTGAAATGAACACTTTGATCCTGTGTGCCTTGTGTTTGCACTGACGAGGCTCACGTGCCCTAAATGTGACTGTATTTGCACTGTGAAGAAATTTAAATAAATCAAAAGAAGCATTTAAATGCACTTGTGTGGATATTTTATTAAGAGGTGTTTCACAGTACAAAGTACTATTTAGTATTTGTCAAAAGTGTATAAACATTAAATAAGTTATAAAACACTATAATGTAGTTGTAAGAAGCCGTGAGGACATTTTAAGTGTTAATTAAAGCACAGTATTATAATTTTAATATATCATAATTATTGCAACGGTTTTACAATATTGTAATTATCTGTTCACACTTAATAACATTAACACTTATATCTGCTTACTGAGTGTTTTATTTATTAAATGTTTATATACTGCTCATGAATGCTAAACAGGGACTTTAAGAGTTATTGTTCTGTATGTGTATGAAAATGTATATATATAGTAAGTGTGTTTTTATCATTTTGAAGTATGTTATAGGACCCAGCCAGGTGTATTATTTCATAAGAAAATAAAAAATACAGCTGCATGTGATGAGTTCAAGCCAACACGGACGGTTAAAAGTTGAAAGCTGAGAAGCCTCACGACCGTTGACCCCTCCCCACACCTACATTTAAAATAACTAACGGGTTTTATGACAGACGCTCATTCATTTATGGTCAAATCTGTGCCGACTCAGGCCTTTCTCTTGGCTACGCCGTCGCCCCCTATTGGTCCATTTCAAAAACATTTTGGGGCCACATTTGGAATTATGGCCATAAATAAATCTGGTTCAACTGGTAATTATGCTTTTGTTTTGGACAAATAAACTTTTATTTCACCGTCTTCCAGGATTTTATCTGATTCTAGTTTTTATTCTGTTTACGGGTTCTGACATTTGTTATATTTGGTTCATTTGGTACTTTTACTGCTGTGGCTTTTATGTGTTTATGTGTTAATTGTTCGCTATGTGAAGCACTTTATAACTTAGTTTTGTTAAGTGCTACATAAATACAGGTTTCTACATTTGTGAAACACTTCCAGGCATCATGTTTAAATAACACTTTTATTTAATTCTGAGTTTTATTCACAAAAGCAACGAAGCTGAAAATCAAAAGACGGGAACAACGTGAGTTTTATACAAGAGCAAAATCCATCCGGCGGTACACAGAAACATTCCGTGTTACTAGTACACGGTTCCCTCAGAGGTACTTGTACACAGCTTTATCCTGCAGGGTCTGAACCTCTAACTTGACGGGACATTTGTACAAGTGCGACAGCAGTGACTCCGAATAGCCTATTAAGAAGTAAAACTTCTGCGGTGGTAACCTCTGCAGCATTAAAGCGCACACTACGAGCACGTTGCCGCGCCTTTTGATCACGATCTCATTGGCCAGGCAGCCGTGGAAGGTCCCGAACATGAAGCGCCTCACGAACACGTCCTCTATGGTCCGCTCAGCGGCGCCCTCCTGTCCTCTCAGGTTACCTGGAAGTAACGGGAAGGACAGGTGTCCTGGGTGAGTAAAGTATACAGCCCCCTTCTGTCAACATTCCCATCAATAGTGAGAAGATCAATATGGTTACTGAGTTGAAGTATCTTGGTTTAATTCTGGATCCAAATCTTGATTTTAAACCAATTAGTCCCCAACATGTCCTCTTGTGGTTCATGTTGGGGTCACATTACATCATTAAAACACTCGACTTCAAGCCGTTAAACTCGTTAACGAGCGCTGTCGTGCTCACTGGTGTGCTGTGACAGCCATCCTTTGCGGTGGCCGATCTGATGAGGTGGAAGAGCTTGCTCGTACGTCAACGGTTTGTCTCCTTTCCCCACTCGGACACGAGCTGCTCGATTCTGGGAAAGAGAAGAAAAGAAAGAACGAGGAACAAATGTCAGGAAGAACAATCTTTATTTAGTAAAGCAAACTGGCCATAAGCCTTGATCTAAAAGCAAGAGGCTCACTAGTGCTTAACTATGCAAATCACAAATATGCAATGTATGTTTCTACTAAAAAAGACTAACTTTGTGAGATATCTTCTTAAATTACATAACTCATATGGACAAGTGAGTACTGTGTTAAGGCAGGCTAATAATAATGTGCACCTGTCCTTTAAGTAGCTCCTATAACAACAGTTTGATGGTTGACTATGATGATGAGGAGTGTTTACCTTGCAGCACACGGTGGTGACATGGAGGGCTCTGCTTCCGGAGGAGCTGCTTAGAGAGCCGGACCGGAATAAAGTCCTCTGCAGAGGAAACACCATGAGAGTAAAATACCATCACATCACTACGAGTTGAGCTTGTAAAATGATCTTCAGATGCAGCTCCTAGTTTCACCTAACTGGTTAGCTACTCCGTTTTAACACACTATATGAATATATAATATATAAATAAACACGCTCTCAACTAAACAGCCGAAAGAACCAGAGCACACAGAGATGTTAAGCTGTCAAAATTAGTTAATTTAAGTATTTTAAATGGTTAAATATCATTTTTACTGACCAGCAGCTTCACGCTCGCTGTGCTGCTCAAGGACGCCGCCATGTTTGTTTGAGTATTAAGATGTTAAGCGCGTAGATAGCTGACACTATTCCCACAGATTAGTTTGTATTCCGTAATACAAGATTTAATTAAAACTAACGAACATAAATGATTATAACTCGTATTTAAATGGCAAATGTGTTGTTTCTCCGGTAAGCTATGCATGAACACTGGAACTGTTTATCCGACAGTAGGTCATCTGTTTCCACCGGATGACTGTGGAGCTGTACCAACCGGATGGAGAAAAAGTAAATAGTTTAGAGAACAGCTTTCGAAACATTTACTGTGGTCGTTATTTGTGATATTAAAGTATGCATAGTACAATATGGTATCTTAATACAAACGTTTTTTTAGTTGTTTGTGTGTTGGCTAATTGTTTCGATTTATTTTGTAGAAAGGGTGTTCTTATTTTGAAAAGCCTGCACCGGAAGTGTTATTGTTCTGGAAGCAGCACCAGAGGTGTCAAGAAACGTTACCCAGCGAGTCCCACTTCAATATAAACTTGTATTTATTGCAGAAGGCGGTCTAAATCGTCGGTTGGGACACTTTGACGGTTGGTGAACGCGGTTAAACGTTAACAAATATAAAAATAAAAGCCGCCATGGCGTCGCCGCTGCAGATGACAGAGATGTACGACAACGCTCTGCTCGGGATCCTGCAGCACGTTGGAAACATTCAGGACTTTCTTCAGGTTTATTTTGGGTTTTTGTACCGAAAGACGGACTTTTATCGCCTGCTGTCGGGCCCCAAAGAGAAGATGGGGTTTCCTCCCGGTGTGGCGGAGAAGATGGTGTCCAAGGTGAAGTTAGTCAACGTTTATTTTGTTATTTTCAGTTCCATTGCATCATGGGAAACGAAGTTATTTGACCCTTAAAATGACAGTTTATGCGCCTGTATTGATTATTTGACACTAAACATTCAAAACTGTTTCATTAGGTTAAAATAAAACAATACAAATAATATAATAATAACAATATTTATTTTATAAATAGTAAAATTAAAATAATAATAAATTATTAGGTTATAATAAAACAAATGAAATAGTATAATAATACTAATTTTATCAATAATAATAATTTTATCAATAAAATAAAAAAGTATTAGGTTTTAATAAAACCTTTTACTAGGTTATATCTCTCAAACTGATCTTCTCTGAGAGGATTTAGTGGTTTGGTCATTGTTTATGTACGGTGTTTCTTTTATTTTGTCCACCCCATTTATACTAATGACGGTAGGTTAAATACAGTTCAACAACATCTGCATTTTACATTTGAATATATTTGATCTAGTCTTTATTAAAGTGTATTTACATCACGACCACAGTATCATATTATATTTTATTATATTTCTAATATATATTATATTTAATTCCTATTATTTAACTTTTTTAACACTATTTTATGTCTGAAGTCTTGATTACCTGCATGTTTTTCTTTTTATACATTTTTAAGTATCGTATGTAATTGTTCATATTTATTCATTATTTGTTTCACACTTATAAATACAAATTGCATGAAAGAAATATAAAGTAAACACACTCAAAAGGTAAAATATATGTAAACATGTGTTAATTTAGTGTATTTGCATACTTTATTAAATTGTTTTACTTTCCTTTTGTTATCTTCAGCTGTTTAATCTTATTGCTTTGTTACTATAATGTGAACGAAGGATCAACGAGCACCAATCAGTGGATTAATAATAAACCTGCAGCAGGTATTCCTCTCAGTAGGAGGCACCACGATAAACTGGACTGTAAACTATTGTTACCAGAAGGTTTCATTTGTATTCGCAATATTGAGCTTAATAAATGGAATATTGCCGTGCTGAATATCGATTTATTTGACCTGTATTTGTCTGTATTTATCTAAGTGTTCGTTCTGATCTTTTTATTCCTCCTCAGACGTTCAGGCTGTTTGAGAAGCTGGCGGAGAACGACCGAGAAAGGCAGCAGAGCGAGCTGCAGAAGAGGGAGCAGAGCCGAAGGGTTCCTCCGGCGGGTCGAGAGCTGGAGATCGCCGCCGAGGAGACGATCGTCACGGAGGAGGAGCGGAGCGGCGAGGAGGAGGAGCGCTGTCACCAAGATGCTCCTCCTCCGACCTCCTCGGGAGCGACCGGCCGCGATCAGCCCGACGGAGACGGTTCAGACCCGACGGCTGATCAGAGAGACCAGAGAGACCAGAGAGACCAGAGAGACCAGGGAGACCAGGGAGACCAGGGAGACCAGGGAGACCAGGGAGACCAGGGAGACCAGGGAGACCAGGGAGCTGCAGCCGCATCACCACAAGTGTGAGTGAAAACCTTCATGCACACTCAGTTTTAACGTCTTTCTCCATCTTTACCTGAATCCACCACGAACAGAACACCTGAGCTCAGACACAGCGTCTGTCTCTCTGTCTGTCTCTGTCTCTGTCTCTCTCTCTCTCTCTCTCTCTCTCTCTCTCTCTCTCTCTCTGTCTCTCTCTGTCTCTCTCTCTGTCTCTGTCTCTATCTCTCTGTCTCTCTCTCTCTGTCTCTGTCTCTGTCTCTCTCTCTCTCTCTCTCTCTCTCTCTGTCTCTCTCTGTCTCTCTCTCTCTCTCTGTCTCTGTCTCTATCTCTCTGTCTCTCTCTCTCTGTCTCTGTCTCTCTATCTCTCTCTCTCTGTCTCTCTCTCTCTGTCTCTGTCTCTCTCTCTCTCTCTCTCTCTGTCTCTCTCTGTCTCTCTCTGTCTCTGTCTCTGTCTCTCTCTCTCTGTCTCTGTCTCTCTCTGTCTCTCTCTCTCTGTCTCTGTCTCTCTCTCTCTGTCTCTCTCTCTCTCTCTCTCTCTCTCTCTCTCTCTCTCTCTCTGTCTCTGTCTCTGTCTCTCTCTCTGTCTCTCTCTCTCTCTGTCTCTCTCTCTCTCTCTCTGTCTCTCTCTCTGTCTCTCTCTCTCTCTGTCTCTCTCTCTCTCTCTCTCTCTCTGTCTCTCTGACATCTTGTTTGTATCTTATGTCTAACTTAAAGGGACAGTTCCAGTAATCACAGTAGAGCACAACGTTATTTAACATCATGTTTTATTAAATGTCTCAGGACTCAGGAGAAGTTTCAGGCGGACCCCGACAGCTACAACGGAGCCGTGAGAGAAAACTACAGCTGGTCTCAGGACTACACCGACCTGGAGGTCCGAGTGTTCGTGCCCAAGGCCGTCGTCAAAGGCCGACAGGTAAAACCATGACGCACCGGGGGGGGGGGGGTCCTCTCTGTGGAGGGTCACTCACCGTGGAGGGTCACTCACCTCGTGTCCCGCTGGCTGTTCTCAGGTCAGAGTCGCTCTGCACACCGGCAGCATGCAGGTGTGTGTGAGGGAAGGAGACGAGGAGAGGACGCTGATGGAGGGAGAGTTCACCCACAAGATCAACACGGAGAACTCTCTGTGGAGTCTGGAGCCAGGGAGCTGTGTGGTGGTGAGGACACATACACACACACACACACACACACACACACACACACACACACACTAACACACACACACACACACACTAACACACACACACACACACACACACACACACACACACACACACACACTAACAAACACACACACTAACACACATACACACTAACAAACACACACACTAACACACACTAACACACACACACACACTAACACACACACACACACACACACACACACTAACACACACACACACACACACACACACACACACACACACACACACAGCTCCATGATTGTCCAGCTTTTTATATTTCTTATTTGCCGTCTTTGGCCTCCAGCTGTCGCTCAGTAAGACCTCTGAGGTTTGGTGGAACGCGGTGCTGAAGGGAGAGAAGGAGATCGATATAAACCAAATAAACCGAGAGCGCTCGATGGCGACGGTGGACGAGGAGGAGCACGCCGTCCTGGACCGACTCTCCTTCGACTACCACCAGAAGCTGCAGGGGAAACCTCAGAGTCACGAGACGGTGAGCACAGTGTAGTCCTGATCCTCTATGTGAACCAGTCTCAGTGTAGTCCTGATCCTCTATATGAACCAGTAGTGTAGTCCTGATCCTCTATAGGATCCAGTAGTGTAGTCCTGATCCTCTATAGGATCCAGTAGTGTAGTCCTGATCCTCTATATGAACCAGTAGTGTAGTCCTGATCCTCTATAGGATCCAGTAGTGTAGTCCTGATCCTCTATATGAACCAGTAGTGTAGTCCTGATCCTCTATATGAACCAGTAGTGTAGTCCTGATCCTCTATAGGATCCAGTAGTGTAGTCCTGATCCTCTATATGAACCAGTAGTGTAGTCCTGATCCTCTATAGGATCCAGTAGTGTAGTCCTGATCCTCTATAGGATCCAGTAGTGTAGTCCTGATCCTCTATGGGATCCAGTAGTGTAGTCCTGATCCTCTATAGGATCCAGTAGTGTAGTCCTGATCCTCTATAGGATCCAGTAGTGTAGTCCGGATCCTCTATGGGATCCAGTAGTGTAGTCCTGATCCTCTATAGGATCCAGTAGTGTAGTCCTGATCCTCTATAGGATCCAGTATTGTAGTCCTGATCCTCTATGGGATCCAGTAGTGTAGTCCTGATCCTCTATGGGATCCAGTAGTGTAGTCCTGATCCTCTATAGGATCCAGTAGTGTAGTCCTGATCCTCTATAGGATCCAGTAGTGTAGTCCTGATCCTCTATAGGATCCCTCGAGGTCTGTCTTTCTGACTTGGCCCTCTAGATGGCGCTGTGGGTCTTATTAGCTTCAACACATGGTGTCTCGTGTCTCTCTCCACAGAAGGTGCACGACATGCTGAAGAAGGGTTGGGAAGCAGAAGGCTCGCCGTTCAGAGGGCAGCAGTTCGACCCGTCCATGTTCGACATCCCGCCCAGCGCCGTGCAGTTCTGAGGCTCGGGACGGAGAACAACGTGAACCGAATCCTCGTTTTGTTTGACGGAGCCGGTTGTTGTAAAATCGACATTTGACCTGCAGAACTGAAGCTGGGTTCACAGACGAGGACACGTCATTATATCAAATGTTCATTTGATGTTTTGGCCGTTTGAAATCCGATAAATTGGTGTACTTTGTGAACTGTTTTGCTCTTTATTTAAACTCTTCAGTGCCTATATGAGGGATTCTGTTGTTATTTTTCAGACCAATTCCCCCGAACCGTTGCAGCATTTAGTCACGTTTACATCCAACTGTAGCGCGAATGTTTCCACAAAGTATGCAGAAGAAAATCCACGTCTCTCATGTGAAGATTAGGAGTCGATTCATTGAGATTAACGGTTGGTCGGTAAGAAGAACCTGAAGCTGGAGAAGACCTCATGTTCTCAGCTCTACCGTGATGTTGTGTGTAGAAACTTTAGAGTTTGTTTTCCATCCTTGTTCCTGGTTGAATCAGACACTTCTGACCCGTTCATCTGTCGAGGTGTTGATTCATACGATGTTACAACATGGAACACTTACAGGTTCAGCTGCCTCACAACCAAACTACAAACTGTTGTTGAATAAAAAGATTGTTAAATAACAAAAAGCTCGTTCTTGAACTTGAAAGTAATAAAAAGGCCAATTTACAATTTTTTTCAGAGACTTTAAATGCATCTTGTGTTCCTCATCAGCAGATAGTTTGATTAATGGTCTATTATTGAATAACCACCAAAAATGATTGATTAACTATTAACTGTCACTAAACCCAGTGATTAAGTGATTACAGTTGATGAATTTCTAAACAGTTGAACATTAGTCTCAGCTGGACAAAAAGCCTGAATGTGTCGTCCTGTCTTCACTGAGCTCAAACAAAAACACCACTTGGTTCCAGAGATCTTCTTCTGCATCCATCAACAAAACCCTCATTAACCCCCCCCCCCACACACACGTGGAAACAGTGAGTAGATAATGTGCTGACGGGCTGATGGAAAAAGAAAGATGGAAACATAAGAGAGGAGTCGGACACTCTGCAGTTTAACGCCTTGTATCTCCTCCGCTGGATTGAAGATAATGTAAAGATCAGATCTTTTCCTCTTACGTGCATTTTGTTCGTCAGTCTGTCTGAAATAAATTAAACTATTTATTTATTTATGCACCAGGGACGGAGCACATGAATCTACAGTTCAATGTAAATGTGTCAGTTAGCTCGAGAGCTGATCCTCTGGTCTCTGGGCAGGTTAGTGGCCGAATAGTATCAGTACAATTCAAACACTATAGTACAAAACAATACAATGAATACATATTCTAAGACATATCCACTACAGCTACTGAACAAATCATCGTCGACATTTTCTGAAGTAGTTTCTCCATCTTTTTGATTTAAATCTCTGCCTTCGTTTCTCTCGGTGAAGCGAATCTGCAGATAAATCCAGCGCACTGATTGCTGTGGAGAATCAATCTTCTGGTCTAAAGCCTCTTTCACACACTTCAACCATGGACGGGTTAATGGGCCTACTGGGAGCCAGAGCCAGGGGCCCAACAGGGTAGAGGGCCAGAGCTGCTGTTTGAAGTTCACTGCTAACATTTCTGTCATCGTCACCTACTTCCTGTCGTTTTCACCCACTTCCTGTCGTTTTCATCTACTTCCCGTCATTTTCACCCACTTCCTGTCGTTTTCATCTACTTCCCGTCATTTTCATTTACTTCCCGTCGTTTTCATCTACTTCCTGTCGTTTTCACCTACTTCCTGTCGTTTTCATCTACTTCCCGTCATTTTCATTTACTTCCCGTCGTTTTCATCTACTTCCTGTCGTTTTCACCTACTTCCTGTCGTTTTCATCTACTTCCCGTCATTTTCATTTACTTCCCGTCGTTTTCATCTACTTCCTGTCGTTTTCACCTACTTCCTGTCGTTTTCATCTACTTCCCGTCATTTTCATTTACTTCCCGTCGTTTTCATCTACTTCCTGTCGCTTTCACCTACTTCCTGTCGTTTTCATCTACTTCCCGTCTACGTCACCTACGTCCCGTCATTTTTACCTACTTCCCTTCATCATTGCCTACTTCCTATCGCCAACGTTCCGTCATAGTCGCCAACTTCCTGTCGTCACCTACCTCTTATTATTGCCGCCTAAGAAGGTCAATTAGCCTATTTCCCAAAATGTCAAACTATTCCTTTAAATACTGGTGTGACTGGGCCATACAATCTATTTAACATCGTGCTCACAGAGTCCATATTTCAAAACACAGTTGTATAATCAGCTGTGTACTTTGGAGGAGCGCAGTGTTTTGGAGTTTGGGGGGCCCGACAGCACCTTTCTGCCCCGGGCCCCCTGACAGGTTATTCCGGCCATGCTTGAAGTGAAATATGTTTCTTTCCTTTCGTTATTTGTCAAACAAACAACATGGAGATGCACTGCGGTCCCCTGCACTTCATGAATTGCTCCGAAAAGAAATTAATCACATTTTCTTTTGAATCGCTTCCTGATGAAATCCTATGAATAGATTCAGACAGGCAGCTCCAGTAAGTTACAAGTGAAGTAATTTCATTATCGGCTGCAGGCTTCTCCTCATTACCTGATTTATAATGATATGTAATCAAATGCAGAGCTCTTCAATCAGCCTTTGATTTCTTTTCCTTCTCTCTCTCTAGAGGAACACGTCATGTGATGAGCTCACATTACCAGTTTGGTATTTAAAGAGTCCGTCCTCAGAGCGGAGAGCCCACTGCCCGTCCGAGCCGGGTCCGTGTGTGTGTTGCTGTGTGTTGCTGTGTATTTGGTGGTGTGTGTGTGTGTGTGTGTGTGTGTGTGTGTGTGTGTGTGTGTGCGCCGGGCTGCAGCTGAACCACTCAGCCGTCCAGAGGTTTGAGGTGGGCGGAGACTTGAGAGCTCCGAGTTCCTCCCGTCCGCAGCGACGCACCCGTGCATTTCGGACTCGGCACCGCGCACCCGTCCCGAGGAGGAGGTGGAGGCATCATGGCTGCGACTACTTGCACGCGTTTTACGGATGAATACCAGCTGTACGAGGAGCTTGGCAAGTAAGCTGCTGTTACGTTATATGCTTTTCTGAGTCTCCTGCATGCACAGCCTGACCCTGCGCGTCCTAACCGTGGTGGTGGTGGTGGTGGGGGGGGGGGGGGGGAGATGGAGCATCTGCACATCTGCGGTGATGGATCCAGCTTCAAAACAAAACGCCGGGTCCAGAGCTCTCCTGCATGATAATATCTCTATGCATTGCTTTTATTTATGTTTTTTTGTTTTTTTACACCATTAAATGCAGTTAGATTTTTGCATGAAGATGTGGCTGCATGGACACTTCTGGGAAATCCCCCCCCCCCCCCCCCCCCCCAACCCCACCCAACCCAACCCAACCCCTACCCTTTCTGCCCGAAGGCTATTTAGGGACCAACAGGCCTAATATCAGGGAAAAGCTGATGTGTGGCATTAAGCTCCCTCATCATCAGCTGGCTTTAATCACAGTGGCACACAGCTCAGTGGGGAAGTCAGAGAATAGTGCTGCTGCTTATCTAATGAGGTGTGTCTGGTGATGAAAATACAAAAGTAGAGAGATTCATTGGACATGCATGCAGACAAATTGAGAGAGACTGAATGGGTGTCACAGTGATGCAAAGTGGACTCAGTGTCTCTGTCAGGTTGTGCGTGGGTAGAGAGGATCTCTCTCTGCCTCACAGGAACATTTATTCCACAGTTCAGCTCAGATGTTGACGTTTCATTTTGAGGTCTTTAGTGGTGGCTGGGATCTCCAGGCTTGTGTGTGTGTGTGTGTGTGTGTGTGTCTGTGTGTGAGTGTGTGTGTGTATGTGTGTGTTTGTGTGTGAGTGTGTGTGTGTGTCTGTGTGTGGGATGTGATAATATATTATAAAGTTAAAGACAATAGAGATGCTGGAGTACAGCAGCAGCAGCTGCCCTCGTTGAGTCTCATTGCTGTCCTGCTGGTGCTGTCAATGTTTGGTGTGTGTGTGTGTGTGTGTGTGTGTGTGTGTGTGTGTGTGTGTGTGTGTGTGTGTGTGTGTGTGTGTGTGTGTGTGTGATGCAGATGTAGGATGTTGAGATAAGTGTTCAAATAATAAGTCAATCAACAGAAAAATAATCAACTGTTTTCGATGATTTATTAAATGTTTTACTCCATTTATCGAGAAAACAAATGTTCCAATTACAGCTTATTAATTGTTGCTTTGCCGGTGGATTAAAATGGGTTAAATATGACTTTAAATTAATTAATTAATTCTTACAATTGGCTTTTTTTGGGTGTCCAATTGGGGGAAGCAGACACAACTTCTGGTTCCCGCTCGCCGCTCTCATGGCGTCGTTTTTGGAGACCAAAAACAGAGCTAAAAGAGAGAGAATATTGGACTTACATTCTTCATGTGGACACAAACCATAGACTATAAGAGGTGGACGTCGTCACAGTGACGTCACACATTGGTTTAAAGCATCCTAAAGCATCCCCTGCTTTATGGTCTGTTTGACTCTAAATGGACCATAATGTACTAAATGAACATCATGCTGTATTGAAGAAGACTTGAAACTAGAGATTGAGACCATAAACTCATGTTTACAATGTTTACTGAGGTAATAAATCAAGAGAGAAGTAGAGTCATTTTCTCATAGACTTCTATACAACCAGAGGAGTCGCCCCCTGGTGGACACTAGAGAGAATGCAGGTTTAAGACATTTTCAGAGTAATTTAAATAAATAGTTTGTTTCATCTTTCCCCAAAGTGAAAATCTATTTCAACAACTTTAAGCAACAAAAATTACAAATAAGTAAATGGCTTTTAAAACCTTTTTTAAAATTTTGAACCTAAAACTCAAAAGATGGACGTTGAGTTACTTGATACAAGAATGTCAATTTGTAAAATTGTAATATTTGTTGAATGTTATTAAATCAATTTTAGGTTTTGCTTGAAAAAGAATTGAGCAAGAAAAGCTGTAAGTAACTTAAAATATGTTGTAATATTACATATTTAAAACTCAAAAAGTGGCGATTAAAATATATGATGCATGCTTATAATAAAACTGATAATAGGTTTTTATTGAATTTTGCCTTTTATGGCACTCAAATTCACTTTCCATCATATTAATAATCTTAACTCACTCTTGAGCTTTCGACCACATGTCACGACTACGAGATGTGATGTAAAGACTTAAGAGTAAATTCATAATGTTAACTATATTGTTAACGTCTAATAGGTTTATTTCAAGATATATTAGACATTGTCTTTTTGTCGATTGCTAATACAAAAATAGAATTGAATAGATTAGATTTGTTTCCACTCTGATCCTCCTGACTCCCACCTGTCATGTCGAAGCCTTTCTACCTCACGGCAGGAGTGTCGACGAGTGTCGCGCTTACTCACCCGGTTCTCCTCGTGCTGTGAATGCATGTTGGAGTGCTGCTGAGAGGCCGGGGCTCTGAGTGTGTGTTTCATTGCGTAACAACACAGAGGTGAGATCAAATTAGCTCTGACAAATGACAGAGGTGGTTATTTCTGTTTGTCTCCATTGGGTTTGATGAGCAAACGTGGCCCCTTAAAAAAGAAAGAAACGTACAGTACGTCTCGTGGAAACGCTGCTTCTTGTCGTTGAGATTATTATAAGTCGTAACAAAAGAAACCTGTAGTACGACTGTGACTGCAGGAGGCGCTGCTGCATGGATGACACTTTATATCAGCGCTGCCAGATGTTTGATAATTATCGTATTCGTACGATATTTCCCCCTCTGTACAAGGTGCGATCAATAATAAGAAAAGTGCTATAATGCACGAACATTTGACCATTTTGTGACCCTTAGAATTAGCAGTTGGTTTTAGTCTGCGCTGTCACTGTAATTAATTTAAATTATGGATCCTCCATCAAGTGTCTTAAAGCTGCATTCTCTCTAGTGTCCACCAGGGGGCGACTCCTCTGGTTGTATAGAAGTCTATGAGAAAATGACTCTACTTCTCTCTTGATTTATTACCTCAGTAAACATTGTAAACATGAGTTTATGGTCTCAATCTCTAGTTTCAAGTCTTCTTCAATACAGCATGATGTTCATTTAGTACATTATGGTCCATTTAGAGTCAAACAGACCATAAAGCAGGGGATGCTTTAGGGCGGGGCTACACAGTGATTGACAGGTCTCTACCAGAGACGTATACGGCGTCTCTACGTCACTCCTCCTGAGTCCAGATATGGTCACTTCCTGTTCACTGGCTGCAAAAAACAAGATGGCGACGGCCAAAACGTTAGAAATCTCTAAACTAATGAATCCATGTGAAGTAGAAATCGTTAATAAATGATTGATTAATGGAAATAATGATGTATTATTACAGATTAAACTACCCGAATATTATACAAGTCATTAAAATGAGCTCCACCTTTACCAGCTGCAACATTAAAGTGATGAACACACACAATATATTAATCGAGTTCTTTTAAGTTAGTATATTTTGATGCTAACACTCTCATACTAAGATGGGCGTACTGCTTCCCTGACTCGTGCACATCAGGCATGCAGATCAGGGAGGTTCTGAAAGCTGCTGACTCAGCTGTTACAGCAGCTGACCCGTCTCCTCTTCCTGTCCCCTGTCTTTTGTTTCCCAGGGGGGCCTTTTCAGTGGTGCGCCGCTGTGTCAAGCTCTGCACGGGCCAAGAGAACGCCGCCAAAATCATCAACACCAAAAAGCTCTCGGCCAGAGGTGAGAGGAAGACGTTCACACGTGACATAACGAGTGTGTGTGTGTGTGTCATGAGGAAGCAGAGATGCATCATGGGGGTTTTCATGTGTGTGTGTGTCCCAGATCTGAAAGCTCACATTACCATATTTTAGCGAGTGTTTGATTCCAGCGCCTCCACGTCTGTTCCTCCTCCTCCTCCTCCTCCTCCCTCA
>JAVDOI010000070.1:180000-187500 GCA_032191485.1 Leptoclinus maculatus | reverse complement strand
CATTAACAGGAGGATGGAAAGAGGGAGAATTAGAGACGCAGTAAAAAGAGGAAAATAGCATTTTTATTCTAGTTGTTTTTGATCCTTTTTAAATATCTTTAACTCTCACTCTTTGTCCCATATTTGGCCTTTTTTTGGTCATATTCAAGTCTTTAAATTACCTTTGTAAATGCTCTATAAAGGCTTTGGAGCATATGTGATAACCAGGAGACTGGAAGCATATTTAGTGTTTGTGAGTCAGCACACTGAGATTAGTGAAATGCAAAATGAAATTCATCTAAAGCAGAATAATATAATTAATTTAAAGTATTCACTTGAAGGATTCATTTACAACAGATATCATCAAACTGATGGTTTATTCATTTTAAGAATAGACTTCATCTGTTTGTAAAAAAACAACACAAATATCACTGTCTGGTACATAATGTATTATGAATATTTACAAATATAAAAGTATTATTGGTAGAAGTGCAGAGGCGGTAGGGCAGGGTGTTTGTTAGCTGCTTGATAGCTAGTTATCTCCAACTGTGTCCGTTCACATCTGCTTTGAATGTTATCAGCCGATTGAATGGGCGTCATCAGCCTCATGTGGGTCAGAAAAGACCTGCTACACCTCCTGGCAGGTTCAGGAGGCCTTATTCATTCATTCACATGATTGATCTCAGATACAAGAAGACCACGCCCACCTCTAGTGACCATCGTCATTAGGACGAGAGCAAAGGAGGAAGTCGGGTGACGTAGTATAAACAGCGACAAACAAACTCAGGACTTTCACCCAGGAGACTGCTGTTAGTGTCCCGTGTGAAACTCAAAGCAAACTTTGCCTAAACCTGAAGTTGTTTAGTTTCATTCAAAACGATACATTTTGTTAGGTGCAGTTTGGTCCATCTGAAGCATTAAAATGGTCGTGATAACCACCGATAACATCCATTCAATCGGCTGATAACGTTTCAATTAGTTTTGGTGGCTGTTAAACACACTAACAGTAACAGTGTGATACGTATTAGATTCAATCTGTCTTAATCCTTTGTGTACTAACAGTCCATCAAACTGTGAAAAAGTTTCATTGAATAGTTCTCATCTGTCTGGTAGAACTCATGTGGTGTCCCACAAGGCTCTATCATTGGTCCTCTTCAATTCACTACAGAAATATTATGTTCTCTGCCATTTCACATACATTTATATGCAGATGATACCATTTGATACACTTTGGCTCTTCTTTATATGTGGTCATTGATAATCGTTTGTATACTTGTACATACGCTTATTTTAAAATGCCAACAAAACAATGTTTACGATATTTCTGAGGTCACTGAAGCGTCTTCAGTCTATTTAGTATGCGTACATCTCGTATGCGTCACTTTACCAGAGGGAAAGCACTACTGCACACTCATGATCTGTTTAGAAGTCGTATTTTGGTATTGGGACACAGCTATTTCTTTTATTTGTGATAATTTATGATAAAAATACAAAATTTTTGTGACCACAAATCCACAACATGAGTGATTTTTTTAGGATTAACACTTTAATGAACTTGCGTGTAATCAATTCAAATTGTAAAAATACTAATCTGGTGAGGATTTAGGGATTCTTTTAAATGGCGAATTTGTACACTGCCAACAGGACGGCTGTTTGTACTCACACCAGTGCTTCAACACTAAATGTCCAGTTTGAATGACGGGCACATATGCAACAACGAGCCCTTATAACTGTCTCAATGTGTTGAGGATCTATGTTTTTTCCTCTGTGTTCTTTTAGCTCTACCTTCCCTATTATGTTTCTTTTCTCCCCTCTCATCTGCCTTCATTCTAACTTGTTTCTTTGCATAGACGATGTGTGTGTGTGTGTGTGTGTGTGTGTCACTCAATGTGTTTGTGCGTGGGTGTGTGATTAGCATGGCTTGATTACTGTCCAACAGTATCTCACTGACAGTTACCTCTCTGTACTCCATCTGCACACAGAGTCCTTCGATCTGTTCCCTCCTCTCTCCACCCTGTTGAAGAGGAGGCTCACCCAAATGACAAAAAAACATATTTTTCTCATATCCAGCCATGTGGAGAGTTTTGGTTTTATGCGTCCAGGTTTTGAGATTCGTCTCTCAGATGTGTGCTTCCGTCCCGATGCAATGGAGGAGTAAATGGCAGCATTTCTTAACATTGACAGCAAGGTGTCTTTCCGCATTAATGTCCCCATTATTGTGGTTAATCCCCAGAGACTATTTATTCAGTGTCGAGCAGAGTTTTTAGCCATGCTAGCAGCATTAGCTTCAGGGGATTTAATGTCAGTTGGCTGGTCCAGACTAAAATATCTCAACATTTATCAGATCGATTTCCATTAAAGTTTGTACGTTCGTGTTCCCCAGAGGATGAATCCTGAATCTTTTTCTCGAGCACCACCGTCAGGTTTACAGTTTTAGTTTGGAGAGAAATGTCTCACCAACTATTTGATGGATTGCCATGAAATGTGGTTCATCATTCAGGTCCAGTCAGAACCATGGTGACCTTTCATCTAGCACCAACATTTTAATTAGTGAAAAATTACAATTATGAAGCCGACGTTCCATCAGTCTCAGCTGTACTTTGTGTTCAGCATGCTAACAACACAGACTATATAAGAAGTGGACGTAGTCACCATGATGTCACACGTTGGTTTTTTGGATGCTTTGAAGCCTTGAGTTAACCTCATTCACCTCCGTTGTATTGAAGTGGCAAATATCGCAAAAAATGGAACAATAAAAACCACATTATCTGCATGATAAGTTAGAGATGAGTCTGGAAATGTGTTTTTTTGTCTTCTCGGTGAACTGAGCATATAATCTTCTGTTCCTCCTGTCAGATGTTCCTTCTATTGATGTATTACCCGTCTTTTATGTTTCCTTTCCTTCCTGTGTTCCCTCCTTTATCTGCGTTTTGTCTCCACAGTCACTGTATCCATCAGATTCTAGACAGTGTGTCTTACACCCACCAACATGACATAGTGCACAGGGACCTCAAGGTGTGTGTGTGTGTGTGTCTCATTGTGTTGCATTGCCCTGCACCCTCATGTCCAAGGGTACATGCTTGTTGTACTGTTTTAATTTTGTGCCTGTGATTTAAAAAACAAAAAATGCCTGTGCTTGCTGTCTGTCAGTCTGACTCTTTGTTTTTTGTGCTTTTGGGACTCTTGTTGCACTATTTTAGACGGTCTGAACTAGAAGTGTGATTTCCTGTGGGCCCCAGCAGACAGAGAGAGAGAGAGAGAGAGAGAGAGAGAGAGGGGGGAGTGAGTAAGCATGAGAGAGAGAGAGAGAGAGAGAGCAGAGTTCAGTGGAGTAACAGCAGTGTGTCTACTTCAGATGCTCGAAAATCCTGCAAGCTTTTGGTGAAAAGCAGTGCTCCTGAATACATTACACGGGACAGATAGAGTGCAGGTTAGACACAGCGTCTCCCACACGGAGCTGCAACACTCCCACACGGCCTGACTGATCCGGAGAAACAGAAAATAGCAAACTGCACTCGTGGTCTTCTTCTGTTAGTTCACTCTTAACACTTTTTTTTGTATTATAGTGAGTTTGGTGTGATTGTGCAGCGAGAATACTCATGCATGGATGTGACAGTTGAGGGGGGGGTGAATGTGCATCAGACTAACCTGCCCCCCCCCCCCCCCCCTCCCCCTGCTGTTTGAGTGCAGTCATTGCATCCAGCAGATCCTGGAGGCCGTGCTCCACTGCCATCAGATGGGGGTGGTACACAGAGACCTCAAGGTGAGTCACCTGCAGTAGGTGTGTGTGTGTGTGTGTGTTGGGAGGGATGTGTACCACATTGTGAAGCTGGTAAGTGCTGTATTTAAACCTATAGCATGTCTGCGCATGTCTGTGCGTCTGATCTATCGATGCATGAGTTTCTGCCTTCTTGTGTTGCATTAAACTAATGTCTGAGCATGCATTCACGTTTTTTTAAAAAGAGCACCTTTTTCACTTGCCTCCACTGGTTAAAGCTGCCATCTGGCTGCAGTGATGTAGAAGTGTACTCCAGGGTGTGTCAGTACGCCGTGACATCACTGTTGGGTGTGGTTACAGCTGCAACAGACTCGAGAAAACTCTGGAAGTTCATGGAGTTATAGGCTTTATATGGTTCTGATAAACAGATCAAATCTTAATGAATATAGATATGAAGTTAGGTTCTGTGGGTTTCAGACTTTCCCAGCAGTTAGTTAAACAAATGACTTTATTAAGAACATAAGCTGTGTTTGGACAAAATCACATCTACAATGACATAAAGACTTCTAACCCTAAAGGATTTGTACATCTGCATACTCACTTAATAAACAATACGTAATAAATACTTAACTTACTTAACGTTTATATCATATATATATGAATCTTTATGAAACGTGCAGTCTCGGCTCACATGATGTTATTGCAGTTTGACTCTTCGGGGAACTCAACACTGACTTCATCCTAAAGAAGTGAATTAAAGGTTTCCTCTCAGAGGAGGACGTAAGGAAAGGTTGTGAGGATGTGAGGATGTGAGGTTGTGAGGATGTGAGATTGTGAGGATGAGAGGTTGTGAGGATGTGAGGATGTGAGGATTTGAGGTTGTGAGGATGTAAGGTTGTGAGGATGTGAGGTTGTGAGGATGTGAGGATGTGAGGTTGTGAGGATGTAAGGTTGTGAGGATGTGAGGTTGTGAGGATGTGAGGATGTGAGGTTGTGAGGTTGTGAGGATGTGAGGATGTGAGGTTGTGAGGATGTGAGGATGTGAGGTTGTGAGGATGTGAGGTTGTGAGGATGTGAGGATGTGAGGTTGTGAGGATGTGAGGTTGTGAGGTTGTGAGGTTGTGAGGATGTGAGGTTGTGAGGATGTGAGGTTGTGAGGATGTGAGGTTGTGAGGATGTGAGGTTGTGAGGTTGTGAGGATGTGAGGTTGTGAGGATGTGAGGTTGTGAGGTTGTGAGAATGTGAGGTTGTGAGGATGTGAGGTTGTGAGGTTGTGAGGTTGTGAGGATGTGAGGTTGTGAGGATGTGAGGTTGTGAGGTTGTGAGGATGTGAGGATGTGAGGTTGTGAGGATGTGAGGATGTGAGGTTGTGAGGATGTGAGGTTGTGAGGATGTGAGGATGTGAGGTTGTGAGGTTGTGAGGATGTGAGGATGTGAGGATGTGAGGTTGTGAGGATGTGAGGTTGTGAGGATGTGAGGTTGTGAGGATGTGAGGTTGTGAGGATGTGAGGATGTGAGGATGTGAGGTTGTGAGGATGTGAGGTTATGAGGTTGTGAGGATGTGAGGATGTGAGGTTGTGAGGATGTGAGGTTGTGAGGATGTGAGGATGTGAGGTTGTGAGGATGTGAGGATGTGAGGATGATTTCCCCCGTCGAGGTTTTTAAAGTAAAGGAAATGACACTGAGATGTTGTTTTCTCGTTAGTTGCTCGTGAAACATGGCTGAAAGCCAAGAGGAAGATGAAACCTATAATAACAGGGTCGATATTTGTCATGTTAGCGTATTTATAAAGGAAACAACAAAAAAGGAATATTGTTGTTTTTACTGCAGGGAATTATTTTATTCCCCGATTAAATAAATCTTCCGTCTCTTGCTGCTGGAAGGAAAAGAAATGAGCAAAATGACCTTTTGTAACTCTGGCTCTTCAGATTTAAAACAAGCTGAACCTCGATAACAAGGAAACATGTGAACTCACCTCACAGGACCATTTAGTCTTCACACTCGTCTCTCTACATGTTAATAGTTCAGTTCATTCAATGGCAAGATTAGAGAATTAAGGAACCAGTTAACGGATTTAAATGATTCTGCATCTGTTCTGACAATCCATTCATTTCAAGGGAATGTATTCATATAGAACATTTCATACACAAAGGGAATTCAAATTGCTTTACTTGCAGCATAACAACACATAAACATACGTGAAGATACTTGTAAATTGATCAAGATTTACATTTAAACATTTAAACAATGATGAACAACAGCTGATGATACTGAAAATGTAATTGAAAATGAGAATTTATAAAAAAAACAAGCTAAACCCATATTTATCAGCCCATATTAATAATAATAATAATAATCCTCTTTATATCTACTGTGATATATTTCTCAACAATTCTTCCTACAATGAACTTTAACTACAAAGAACAAAACAAAACGGATCGGCTACAGATGTAAACAAGCGTCTACAGCCACCTAAAAATGAACACATTAAAAATAGAATTGATGCTAACATGCTCACAATGCAAACAGCTCACAATGCTAACATGCTCACAATGACAATGCTAACATGTTGTTTAGCAGGCATGATGTTCACCATCTTAGTTTAGCGTGTTAGCATGCTAAAATTAGCTAATTAGCAGTAAACGTTACTGTCGTTCTGCAGATATTTGGTCATAAATCAAAGTATAGGAAACTTTAAAACGTTGACCTGATGATGCTGCTAGATGGAAAGTCAGAGGATCACCAAAGTTATTATAATTCATCCTGAAGGGAACATCAATTAACCAACATTTCTTCTAGCTGTTTCCCCGTTTCCAGTCTTTATGCTAAGCTAAGCTAAGCTACCCTGCTGGCCCGCTAGCTGCAGCTTCATATTTACCACACGGACATAAAAATGGTTTCAATTTTCATGCCTAACTCTCAGCAAGAAAGTAAAGAAGTCTCTTCTTCCTGGAGTTCCATGTACAGTCCAGTACATGATTCTATAGGTTCACCTCCTGTTGAGAAGTCAAGCGTCCTCTAATTGAGTTTTGAAATCAGCCAACAGAGGGTGACATCACGGTTGTCCTGCAGCTGGAGCACAACATCCAGCTGTTGTTCTGTGACGGAATGATTGTATCGGTGCTGACTGGTGATGAAACGAGGAGCTGTTGTCTGGTGTTGGTCGTGGACTCTGTGGATGTTCGTCAGATTGCTGTTACATCAGCGTCTGAGCAGGAAAGACAAGCTGTGTTTGGTCTTCCTCAAGTAAACTAACGGATGTCCCATCTGTCTGTCTCAGCCTATGAGTGTGTGTCTGTGTGTTTGTGTGTGTCTGTATTTGAATGTGTGTGCTGCATCCAAAGCTGTTCTTAGTCCTCCAATCTGGGTTGAACTGGTTGCATTCCAGTGTGACAGACTTTCTTTGCTGTTTTCCTTTTAAACTGATTTAATCTGAGTGGCCCTCCTACCAGAGACACAAGGTGATATGTAGTTCACTTGTTAGCATCATGGATGGATTACTGAACAGACCTAGTGCTCCTCAAACAGAACCTCTGTATGAAGACTGTTGATTTCCTGTTGGAAACTCAGTCAAACAACCTCAAAGAGATTAAAGATCCACTAGGAGATGCAAAACAACAACAAAATACACTCAAAATGACTGCAAAGAGATGCAAAATGACCACAAAGACACTCAAAATGACCACAAAGAGACACAAAATGACCACAAAGAGACACAAAATGAATACAAAGAGACACAAAATGAATACAAAGAGACTCAAAATAAAAACAGAGGAAACTTGTTTCTTTCTAAAGGTTCTATG
>JAVDOI010000070.1:165000-175000 GCA_032191485.1 Leptoclinus maculatus | reverse complement strand
CGGCGGGACTCCCTCCTGCGCGTCCGAGAACGCGCGCGACCGTCGGCCGGCGCGTCTGCGAGCGAGACGTTTTCGATCCCGCGTGGACCGCCTGATGCTAGAAACGACGCTCTGCAAACAGTCCGGTGCTTCCCGTATCAGCTGCCTGGCGCTACGGAACACGTGCATTACGTAGCTCTGTGTCAAATGTAAACCACGTTGTGTAAAAGTAGCGTTAATCGGATGGTGTTTGTCACAAAATGCAGATTTCCTTTCGCCAGCAGGTAGCGCTATGAGTACTAGTGAAAATTAGCTTGTAGACATCCTCGGGCAGTGAGTGTTATCAAGCGTGTGAAGTTTGGGACCGTTTGGAACAAGTCCAGCTGAGTTACATCAGCTTTTTTCACGGGGAATCACTCAAAGTAGCCGCCCGCTACGGCTAAGCCGTGCTGTTAAACGTAAAGCTTTTGATAATTTTTAATCACAACGGTCTTGAGACTGTACTGACAAAATTTGAAGAGGATCAGACAAAGTCCCTAGGAGGAGTTCGTTAAAGTGTAGCGCCTATAAATTGTCCAAAATCAAGGGAAAATTCACACATAAATCAAAGTGGCGGACTTCCGGTAGGGTTTAGAGCATGGTTCCAAGAGACTTATTTTTAAGTCTCCATAGGATACACGTGACTACAAAGTTTCATATATGCAGCTCAAACGTAGCGCTGGGGCTGGTCTTTTGAAATATTGTAGGGGGCGCTATAGAGGCAATTTAAAACAGCCAAAGCCAAAACTCATATAGAATATTCCTTCCAATGCCTTTGACAGATGTACAAAGTTTTATGAATTATTGAGCATCCTAAGCTACTAAACCATCAGCTTCCTTTTTTATGGCGAACGATGCGTCGCCACGGCAACAGCGTTCAACGAAAACTCAAAATTTTTCATGGCGATTTTTCATCAATGTCTTGAGGCTATCCTTACAAAATTTGAGACTCATAAGGTCACCTGGCTAAGAGGAGTAAAGAAAAGTATACAATTTTACATTTCCTTTAGCCAGTAGGCGGCGCTATGAGTTATTGCATTTTTTTCAACTGAAATCTGTTCAGGCTTGAAGGAGCATCATGCATGAGAAGTTTTGTGTGGATTGGATAATGTACCTTGGAGTTATAACAACTTCCTTTTTCATAAACAATGAGGCAAAATGGCCGCAACGCCACGTCAAGGTTCTTCGATGAAAACTCACGATTTTGATAATTTTTAATCACAAAGGTCTTAAGAGCATCCTGACCAAATTTTACGTTGATCGCATAAAATGTGTAGGAGGAGTTCGTTGAAGTGCGAAGGCTGAAAAATGCAAAAAGTGACAAAAAGCACAACTTTGCGGGTTTACTGTAGCGCCCCCTAGCAGTCGAATACAAATAAATTCTCAGGGTATGTTACAGGATGCGATGTGCACATATGCTGAAGATTTGGTGAATTTAGGACAAATGGTTGAGAAGTTATGTGTATTGATATTATGCCACGCCCCTAAGAAGTTTATTGGTCCATATCTTGTAAACGCTAAGAGATATCAAAAAGCTTTTGATAATTTTAGATGACGTAGGTCCATTAATGATCCACAGAAAATTCTGTAGTAATCGGACCCAGCGTGTAGGAGGAGTTTGCAAGAATGTGTTTTTCACTAAATTCAAGATGGCGGAAAATCTAAGTAGGCGAAGCTTAGGGGTCTGAGAGGCTTTTTTTTAGATCATGCATGGCAAGTGCCCCTACAAGCTCCATCCCCACAAAAATATAAATCAGAATAATAATAATAACCCTTACAATTTCAATAGGGCCTTCACAGGCCCGACGTTGTCGGCCGCTCGGGCCCTAATAATAAACCTATCAATTACAATAGGGCCTTCGCAGGCCCGACGTTGTCGGCCGCTCGGGCCCTAATAATAAACCTATCAATTACAATAGGGCCTTCGCAGGCCCGACGTTGTCGGCCGCTCGGGCCCTAATAAACCTTACAATTTCAATAGGGCCTCGCCGGCCCGACGTTGTCGGTTGCTCGGGCCCTAATAATAACCCTTTCAATTTCAATAGGGCCTTCGCAGGCCCGACGTTGTCGGCCGCTCGGGCCCTAAATACTGCACGGACGTCATTTCTTTGTAACCAGTGTAGCGTTTCAGCTGAGACAAGGGCGTGTGGATGAAGCATTCGGTTATTAAATTTGACTCTTTTTGCAGCTGGCTAGTTAGCTAATTAGCTAGCTTGCTAATTCCACCATGCTTTAATGCTACAGTTACAGACCCTTACAAACTGCTGGGCTTGGTCAGCGTTACCGTCTCTAACTTACCGTTACCCTTTCAATCAGCCTATGCTAATTGCTAGCGCTAATGCTTTTTAGCTTTGCACTGATTGCTACCATGCTGAATATTGTTATGATTATGGTGAGGTAACATGCAAGACTGGGATGTGTGTATAATAGTCATTAATCATTAGTGTTAGCGATTAGCCTAAGCGATTCACAGGCTAACTGGAAGGGCAGCACTACTCTAATACGCTAATACTTCTCTCTATACAGTCTGCAAAGTCGAGAGAAAAGTTTGTTTCCCAGCGGACGTTCATCAAGTTTTCCACTCAGATCACATGCTACTCGTTCGAGACCACTTGGCCTTAAAGACACCCACATATATACTTTACATAAACACACATCATAAGAAAACAACATTCTGATTATCAAATGTTCCTAAATTAACATTTCACAGTTTAAATATAAACACGTCATTGGTGGAAGTTACTCTGCATTTATTTAAGTACTATACCTAAGTACTACTTTGAGGTACTTTCACTTTACTTGAGTATTTTAATTTGATGCTACTTTCTACTCCACTACATCTCAAAGGGGAGAAGTTGTACTTTTTACTGCACTATATTTATTTGACAGCTCTAGTTACTTCTATACAAAATATAAATCAACTAATAAATTATGATGCATTATTGTTATACATTTAGTTTTGTGAAAAAGTAAAACTAGCTTGTGTTTTAAGAGGGATGTGAAATGTAAGACAGCTAGTGGCAAATACAAGAGTGTCATCTGCATAGAAATGTGTATTACAACAATATGAGGTGGCAGCAACCACAGATACTCTCTAGAGCGCCAAATATGGATTCATCCGCCGCAGAAAATAGTCCCTAACAAATGCACTATTGTTTGATGACCAGCTGTTAACAATAAATGTGTGTTTTTAAAGATTTACTTCTTCGGTAGAAGCCATGTGACTTGCAGACAATTAGATAAATATATGATATCGCTGCGTTATCCTTTAAAAACAGCACCACCTACATATAACCACCCTCCTCTTCCTCACCGTCTCACTCTGCCTTCCTCTCTCTGTGTTTCAGTGGGTCGACAGGCTACAGCGCCGGCCTCCGTCAGCTCTGTGGCTGGAACCACCTCCGGCCTCGTGGAGCAAGGTGAACTCGTCTGAGCCGTTACAGAAGAGTATCAGACTGTTAGGGGGAAATGAGAGGAGGAAGAGTTATTTTAAATTCATTTAGCATTTCAAGAACAAAGTTAAAATGTTGAGGATGAAGTCAAAATGTCAGAATTAGCGCTGAAGCTAATTGTTTGATTTATTAACAGTCACTCACGCCTCCCCCTCAGACTCCTCCGTACGCTTTAACATCTTCTCAGTTGTTTTCTTTTCACATCTCTGACCTCCTCTCCTAACACCTCACCTCCTTTCCTCACTGAACTTGTGGCGGACGTGATTAGATGAAACCCCCCCAGAGTCACACCATCACACGCTCTTCCACCGTCCCTCAGCTTGTTTTAATCTCTCCTCCTAAATCTGTTTTTATTATGTTTTCTCCCTCCCCTCCCTGCTAATGCTTCTCCAATGTTTGCCAAGGTAAGCAGCCTCTCGTCGCTCGTCTGGAGCCGACAGTATTACAGTTCAGATCTCTTCTGCTCGTCGCCGGTCGGGGCTTCTCTGTTGGTCACATGCTCTCCGGGGAGTCAGGAGACAAATCGCATGCAGTTGTCGGATGTGTAGTTTTTCGAGTTCAGGATGTTGTTGCTGTAGTTTCTTCCTCCTTTATTGTCAATGAACGGCGTTAATGCAACAGAACACACGTTTTTAATTTGTGCTCTCAGTGTTTTTATATTTCTTTCACATCTATGACTCCAACTAATCCAGCCGGCTGTTTGAGATTAACAAACACTTTATCACATACCTGCATCTCCACTCCCAGCATGCTTTCACTCCTAATCCCCCCCCCCCCCCCCCATCTATCTGAGGCTGTGCGTGCATCTGTCTGTGAGTGTATTTGGATTATATGTAGAATTAGTTTGACTTTCCCTCCCTCCTCATGATGCCCTGTGCTTATCTAATGCGCTGGGCAGTGGATGAGGGTTAGGAGGTGCCAGTTGGATGGAGATATTTGTTAATGTGTGTTTATGGGTTTTTAAATGTCTCTTTACAGGACGGAGGGAGGGTTCTCTTTTTTTAGAGGGAGGGATGAGTTGTGTCCGGTGTTTCCTCTTCCCTTAAGCGTGGAGAAGCCGAGGACATGTGGAGGGGAACGCGTCGGCACTCTTGTTTGTGGTTTGCATGTTCACTTTTTCTGAGAGGTGAATTATTAAAGCATGCATCAGCGTTCGTCTGTCTGAGGGAGCGGATTCAGAGAGCGGCGATCGTCTGAAGGTGTATGATGTGTACTCTCCCATCTGAGGGTGTGTCCTTCTGCTTCTCTGCAGCAGCCAAGAGTCTCCTCAACAAGAAGGCTGATGTCAAGGTGAGCTCGTCTCCTCTCTCCTCCCTTGTTTCCTTCGCCTCCTTTCCTCCTTCACGTCCTTCCGCTGTTCGGACACAGATCTTACTTTTATTATTCCATAAATATTTCGATCAAAGGCATTCGAGGTGGTTTGACGTTCGCTTATGTCTTTTTTAAAGGTATTGTTTTTGGCCTTAAAGGCGCAGTGTAAGCTTAACGTTAACGTCTGTGATTCTTTCATGTTGTAGCTCAGAGAAGCTCTTTGTGATGTTGGCCTCGACTTCATTCTTTCGCGTAACGATTGTCAAGTATTGTGATATTTTAAGGTTTGTATAGCAATCCTAGTAAAAAAGATGAATAGGTTTAGTTAGCTTCATTTAGTTAGCATCCATCGTTGTTGAAATGTTCTATTACAAATCATTAAATGTTAAATAAAGAATATAGCTTATGTTCCAAAAGATGTGTTGTAGCTTTTAAACAATACACAGATAATAATACAAAGTTAAAATACACGAATATCCAATTATTAAATAATGCAATATCATTTACTTCAACAATTAAACCTTGTTCACCCAATGTGAACCAACATGTAATTAAACATCATCAAATACAACAATTAAAAAACATTTCTACCAATATATTTACAAAACATGACCGTGATTCTCTGAAACATCTGTCTTTACATCAAAAATAAGAATTATATGTGCAAAGAAAATGTGCAAACATTTGTGCAAAAAAAACCATTTATTTAAGTAACGCAGAGATTAAATGTGTCAAACCTGAAGAACTCCATCGTATGGCTTTAATTACCATAAATAACTAGATTACAACTGAGAATAAAGAAAAGTCACACAGTAACTGTAATCATGAAAGTATGTTAAACTCACGTTTTAACGTTGGTCTAACAAATGCTACGAGGACATTGTAGACTTTTATTTTGAAGGATGAATCCTCTCACTTCCGATGGTAGCTCCTCTCTAACTGGCTGGTTTGATGGGAGCTGTGTTTCCTCCGTTTGGCACAGCCGGCACTTTGCATCACTCCACTGCAGACGTTCTCTCACCCAACATGTTTCATTAAGCTCATCAAAGTCCCGGTTATCGGTGCACCTCCGTCAGCTCCTCCCTCCTCCTCAGTTCATCAAGTGTTTGTAATTCATTGCAATCTGTAAGTGTCTTTGTTCGGTGTGCAATGCACTGCTGTGTGTGTGTGTGTGTGTGTGTGTGTGTGTGTGTGTGTGTGTGTGTGTGTGTGTGTGTTGTCACGCATGTGTGTTTGCATGTCAGTGTGAAGCCTCCTATAAACTGTGGATGAGCAGCTCAATGTGCGCTGCTGAGTTGGTAATTTGGTTAAATTTGTCTTTAGATGCAGAATTTTGTGTACAGACTTTTTTTTTACAGCAATCCCAAAGTCCCAAAGGATGATGTTTGTTTTTAACATCCATATTTTATGCACAAATGTTGTTATCTTGTGCATGAGATGTATTCTTGTGTATACAAGATGTATTCTTCAGATATGGATCTGGTTCTCACAAGATAATTCATGTGTGAAAGTTAGGATTCTTCTTGGCACCAGATATACGTAGATCTTGTTGACATTAGATTATATCTCTACGTGCACAACATATACGTCTTGTTCATACAAGACAATACTTTATGTCCATAAGTTATTGATCTGGTTTGAATGTGATAATATTTTGTGTCCAAAAGTTATGGATCTTAACAGAGTGTAGATTATGTTTAACAGTGAAGCAGCCGATGGCCTCCTCTTCCTCTCTCTCAGTCTCTCCTGACCCGTTTCTCTCTTTCATTAACCTGCATCTTCCTCGTTTCCTCCTCTTCCTCTCCCCCCTCTGCACACCGCCCCTCCCCCCTCTCTCCTCGGTTGGCCCGATGCTAATCTCAGATTATTTCCCACCAGATGATTAATCTATCATTACATAATCACAGCTCCCCCTTTGCTGCACCCTGACGTCAAACCAGTGCACACAACCCCGGAGCTATTTCAGTATTCCTGCATCAGGACCCGCTCTGCTGTCGCTCTCTCTTTGCATCACATCTCAGTTTCCAGTCATTTCCTGGGAATATGCTCCTTTCATCTCTCTAAGCAGCTGCAAAAGCAACTGTGAAGGCAACGAAACAGAGTTCAAATATATTGTTATATAATGACTTTATAACGACTTTATCATCCGAAGAGGGGAATGACAGTTTTCTCTGAGGACCGGTGGCTCCAGAAATAAACCTTTTCTTCAGTTTTTACACCGAAATTAAAAGCATACAATGTTATCTTAGGTATTTCCTTTATTCATGTCCTGATACTGAGGAACACAACTGAATATGTGCACTATGACCTAAACAGGAAGTACTGATTTACTGAATTGGAGGTTAAAAGACATCTAGGTTGCTAAATTAAGTTGCAAAGTGAACGTTTTTTAAACATCTACATCGCATTTTACAGTTTTTTAACATGAAATAACTATATTTCAATGTGAAGCAAATTCCAATTGCACATTTAAAATGTAAAAGCTGTTAAAATGAAGGATGAAAGTAACTTAAAAATCATTAACTTCTCATCCAAATGAAAAGAGAAGTCAAAGCTTCATGTGTTAAAGCTGCATTCTCTCTAGTGTCCACCAAGGGGCGACTCCTCTGGTTCTATAGAAGTCTATGAGAAAATGACTCTACTTCTCTCTTGATTTATTACCTCAGTAAACATTGTAAACATGAGTTTATGGTCTGTTTGACTCTAAATGGACCATCATTTACTAAATGAACATCATGCTGTATTGAAGAAGACTTGAAACTAGAGATTGAGACCATAAACTCATGTTTACAATGTTTACTGAGGTAATAAATCAAGAGAGAAGTAGAGTCATTTTCTCATAGACTTCTATACAACCAGAGGAGTCGCCCCCTGGTGGACACTAGAGAGAATGCAGCTTTAAGACATGAAGCTTTGGCCGCCTGGTATCCAGAAGCATCGTAACTTCTCCAGTCAAACAAGAAAAAAATAGACTATTTGTATGGTTTTGCTCACAGCCAATCACCACAAGCTTCCTTAGATCTAATGTGACATGTGATTGGTCCACTACGGCAGCAGCTACAGCCAGGATTACCTGCCTGAACACGTGTCTGAGTCGGGCGGCTAACGGTGCTAACAGCACAAACAGACCAATAACAACAGTGCAGTGATCTATCGGTATCTCTTTAAGGCTTTAGACTGCTACTGCCATCGTTATTTTATAAATGATCTCCATCTCCATCTCCAGCACAATGCTAATGTTAAGTAGCATCTGCTGGATGTGTTAATTTAGGCAATTGTTTGCTAACACGTTAGCTAAAATAACTTCAATGAGAAGTTAATATGTTAATGTTGTCTTTCTGTTGTAGTGAACTCATAACCATCACAAGATGTTCGGTCCTTTAGTTTCACGTTACGTTCCACTTGTTTGAAGCCAAATTGACCAAACACTGTTTGTTTCTTAGATCTGGTGTTTGGTGAATCAGACTGTGACTCACAACATCAATGACTCTGCTCCTCAGATGAGAAGATGTAATTGATGTGCTAGACCACTTGCCCCCATTTCCTGTGAAACGAAACATCATTATTCACTCCCACAGCGTTCGTTCTCTTAGAGCTGTCGCACATGTACTTTAGTCTTTTGTGCTCCTGTGACAAAGAGAATTCATTAACAGGAATATAAATCACCGTCCTCCTCTGCTGATTCAGATGTTTCTCGTCAGTCTGGGTGGTTTTGTGTTGCTGCCATCAGTTATTCTTCACTTTTCTGTCGAAGCCTTTTGGCCTCTTGACCAGTAAAACAACTTCTTTTGTCCATGACTTTCTCCTCCAATGTGTGTCTGAGTCTCTCGGCTTAGTGCTTTGATCTCAGGGGTCCATCCAAGAGCTGTTGAGACATTTCAATCAAATACGACACATTTCAGTCTGGACCAAAGTGGTGCATTAAACACGTGATTAAGGTTATTTATATATTCAGGCTACATGATCAAATAAGTACGTTTGTACGTCGTTGGTTTTGCGTCCCTGGTTTCAGCCCAAATGAAGTCGATGAAGACCGTTCGCTTGTTCTCCAACATGAGATTCTGTTTAATGTAATCAAGATGAATGTTAGTTTCTGAAGTGATCGACTGCATGTAGAATCTGAGCGGCCCTTTAAACAGTTTAATAGTTTTCATATCTGTAGTGTGCACATTTGACACCATTGTTGACGTTACTTCGGAGGTGTTTCGTCCAATCAGACGTCAGTTTGATGAGCTTCTGACCCGTGAAGATCCCATTAAAATCCCATTATATTGCCAACGAGAATCTACTTATTATTGAGCGTTCTTACATCATCTCTGAAGCCTTCGCTCTCTCTCCCACACTATTCCATCTTCACCTTATAATGACCAGAATCCGACACAATCACAGACGAACCCTGCAGAGGGAAATAACGAGCAGAAAAATACACTTAATTGGTTTTCTAGCATGAAGTCTCTTCGTCGTGTGTGTGTGTGTGTGTGTGTGTGTGTGTGTGTGTGCGTGCTGTCATAAAGGAAGAAGAGCAGTGGTGTGAGTCCTTATGAAACAAGTCGTCTGTACATTCAGTATGTTGTTGGCTGTCGTCATGTGAACGGGCTGTTTCATAAGCGCCTGAGCGCTGCTCACCGGGGGAGCGAACACATTACGAGATGCTGATGCTTTAGTTTGACAAAATGGACGTTTTCTTTTTTTGTATCTGACAGATGTTGCAGAGTTGCACAGCTGTCATTGGCTTAAATGTTGCCATCTGCCAAATAGCATCAGGGAAAGAACGTCCGGGCTGAACTCTCGGAGCTCTGTCGAGGATTTGATTTGGATTTCACTGCAGATGGAAGTGATGAATTGTATAAAACCTTTTTATCTAATTAATACTAGTGAGAAATGTGGGGAAACCTTTATTTTATTATCGACAGCGCGTCTGCTTTCTGAGTGCACTCCGTTCTTTCTGCCCACTATTTCTGTCTCTGGAGCACTCTTCTGCTTCTTATCTGCTATTTTTACCTGTGTTACACTTTTGGTTATTTATTCTTTAACGCAGTAACCACCCACTTTACAGCCAGCAGACGGCCCCTCTCACCGCTGTTGCTGAGCACTAATGTAGCACTTTGTGTTTTCCTGCACAGCCCCAGACAAACAGCACGAGAAACAGCATAGTCACCAGTCCCAAAGGCCACAACACCTCTGCTGCACTGGTACGCAGCTCTGTGTGCGTCTGTCCG